>JANFOE010000714.1:0-577866 GCA_025667525.1 Glebionis coronaria | reverse complement strand
AACCAAGCTTATGAATAAGCTTATTGTTTGTCTCTTCTAACAAGCTTATTGTTTGTCTCTTTTTAATAAGCTTATATGTCGGCTTATGAGCTTTTTAGATATAAGGAGGTGTTTGGTTATGTTTATAAAACTGTCTGTTTCTTTTGGTATATATGTTTATTAGGAGGTGTTTGGTTACTTTTATAAAACTGCTTGCTTCTTTTGGAGCTTCTATGTCGGCTTATTACTTAAACTATCATATATTGAGTCACAAAATATGCCACTGAATTGGAGCTTATGAAACATATTTAAGGCTTATTTTCAGACGTATGAGCTTATATAAGTTTATCATACCGTTATAATAAACTTACATAACCCCATACGTCTCCAAATATGCCTCATATTTATCTGGCTTATTTAAAGGCTTTCTGTTTTGGCTTATGTGTCAGACTTGTCAGCTCATTTCATTTGGGCTTATATTTCATAAACCCCAACTTCCTGCCTTATTTTGAGACTTGCAGGCTTATTTAAGTTTGTATGCCCACAGATCTCAGAATAAGCCAGAAAAATGTGGTTTATGATAATATAATCCGAAACTAAGTAAGCTCATAAGCCCCCACATATAAGTCGAAACAAACACCCCTGAAATATGAGCCGAAATTGGCTTATGAAGCCTAAACAAACACCCATTTGTGTCGTTTTGGAAACATAACACAGAGGCGGAGGGGATGGGGTGGCTAGCGGTGTACTTGTATTGTTTAATCTAATAATAATCGATTTTAACTTTCTTTCAATAAGCTTTCCCTCATATCAATCTATTGTTTTTTCTTATGTTGCAGATTTATTAACTTGATAGCCGATCGTTTTGTTCACTATGATGATGGTGAGTTTTTTTTTCTTTAATATTATTACTTCATTTTTATCTTTTTTTTCAAGGTTATATTTATTAGGGGATGTTTGATTTTATGTTTATCAAAGTGCTGCTGTTTCTTTTGTCTTATATGTCGGCTTATGAGCTTATTTTCAGACTTATATGAGTTTATCATTTTTTTTGGCTTATAGGAGGTGTTTGGTTGTGTTTGTAAAACTAGGAGGTGTTTGGTTATGTTTATGAAACTGCTTGTTTCTTTTAGCCCATAATAAGTCACATAATACATAAGCAACTCATTTGGAGGTTATGAAATATATGCCTGAAATTTAAGCCTTATATTCAGACTTATGAGCTTATATAAGTTTATCATACCATAAGTAATAAACTTACATAACCCCATACGTCTCCAAATATGCCTCAGATTTCGGGCTTATGGAAGGGCTTTTTGTTTTGGTTTATATGTCGGCTTATTGGCTCGTTTTATTTAGGCTTTATATGCCTGAAAAATGTGGTTTAAGAAAATAGTGACGTCTTGTGATTTTTGTGTTAAAAGGTGCTGGTGATTGGTTTTTTGATGATGCACAGCAATTGTCTTTATAAGCCTCACTTTGTGATTTTTGTGTTAATTGCTTGTGTCAACTGTCAACAAGGGCATGTTACTGTATTTGTTAGTTTTCAGTTTTTACCAATTGCGAACACATTCGGTTTGTAGTTTATCGTACCATAATTAATACACTTACATAACCCCATACGTCTCCAAATATGCCTCAGATTTCGGGCTTATGGAAGGGCTTTTTGTTTTGGTTTATATGTCGGCTTATTGGCTCGTTTTATTTAGGCTTTATATGCCTGAAAAATGTGGTTTAAGAAAATAGTGACGTCTTGTGATTTTTGTGTTAAAAGGTGCTGGTGATTGGTTTTTTGATGATGCACAGCAATTGTCTTTATAAGCCTCACTGTGTGATTTTTGTGTTAATTGCTTTATTCCTATTTGTTTGTATGCTCATCAGTTATTATTTGTTAGTTTTCGTATTGATGTGTGTATGAGTTGCTATTTGTTACGTTTTAGTTTTTAGTTTGTTACTAATTGCCAAAGTTCTAATAAAGAAGTAAAGAACAACTATATAGTACTGTGTGTATGAGTATGGCCATTCATCAGATACTTGGTAGTATTCTATCTGTAGCGCTTGTATTTTGAACCTGCATCTTTGGAACATTGGACACAAGGATTATTCTTTTCCATTTTAGAAACAATATCTTACATAATTTGATTATATAAAACTCTCTTACTATGGTTATGTGATTCTCTAAATAATATTACAGATAGAGTTTGATACTAGAATCTTTTAACTTTTATTTCCTGCACTTTCTATGTCGATCACTTGACTCGTCCACAACATAGTTATCAGTTAGCTTATGGTCTTTCCTGTTAATTGTTTAGTATTGAGATCTACAAGAATAACAAAGAAGAACGTCCCATTTTAGTGTTATTTCACAAATTTGCATTTGTGGTCTTTTAGGTTTCAAAAGTTTTTAAGTAGTTTTTGTTGCAGTTTGTCTTTTGCATAGTTAATCAGTCAATAAGGGCTTCAACTATTTGTTACTTAGTATATAATGAAGTTTAACCGGTTTGCTTTTATGAATGCAGTTCTGGAGATTTACCGATGCTGTGATGGATGGTGTTAAAAAGGTGATCAGCGGAAGCTTCTATCATGTTTTGGCAGCTCTTGTATTTCTTTTTATCTTCACTTCAAGATTAATACCGGGTAGGTATCTTTTATATATATGTTAAATTATTTCCTCTTTAACAGTATTAATTATGAATAACTCCTGTTCATGATTTCCTCTTTCAGCTCTCCTCAGATTGATGCGAGTCGAGCAACCTGCCACTCCCGAATATCGCATGGTTGTAGCAAGACCCGACAAGCTCAAATATCTGGTCCTTCTCCCAGGTGTTAGCCACTTTTATCACATCCATTTTGTGATTAGAGAAGATTCCGAGCTATTTATCACTGCTGGGCGTTTGGTAAAAGGCATGTTCGAGAAACTTCAACTTTGTATCCCGTTACCCGTGGGGGGAAGTTACAACATAGCAACTACAGAGACATCCTTTGACCAGGCATCATGTATCCTCACGATTGCACTAAAGTCTTTTGAGACTAGTAACAGCGTTTGAAACTTGAGATTTATTTGTATATCATCAGGAAGTTGTTCCTTTTGCTATATTAGCTGTATTTTGTGTTTAAAATCGAAACGATGTACATATTAAGATAGTTTTGATCTTCTGTGGGTAAAAACAGGTTCTGTGTCTTCTCATATTGTTTGAAAAATTGTGGGCATATGTTTGATGCAGAATAGTTCTTTTAGTATTATAACAAATTTATGGGTTAAGTCCATATATTAGTAATGTAGTCTCCGTCATTTACACATTTAGGTAATGGACTTAACCCTAAATTTATAATGCGTCTTTATACACAGGTTGACAGAGATGATAATAAGATTACAAATGTATTCAGTTTCTCTTGTACAAAGAGGCATATTTTTATATGATCAGCTTACAACCTTTAGTCTTCTAGCTTTTAACATTGTTTACTTAACATATCTTTTGAAATGATAGTAACATTTTTTTTTGTGACCTTAGAGGCTTTTAGCCTAAACAAGTTATGAGTGATGCATTTGATCCTCGACTACATAACCACTACCCGAGAAGCTCTCCACCAACAGCTTCCCGATAAAGAGATTGATGTCCGTGCTTTCATGAACAGATACAAGAGGCTTCGCAATGTTCACCATAAATAGGCCCTCACTCGTCTCGCGACCAATGTGCTTTTGCTAGGCAAAAATAGTTTGTGATTTTACTAATTCTGCATTGTAAAGCAGAACAATGATGGTTTTAAACTATATATAGTTTCAAGCTATAATATGAGTTTGTTTTACATTTAAAAAGTCAAACTATTTTCTTTGTATGTACAATAAGGCTCAAATTGCGAATACGATTATAAGAATACCGAAAGTAAGAGCCGACTTGGCTTGGTCACTCAGCTCCATGTTCCGTCCTCCAAGCCTGTCAAGTGTCAACCATGTCGGATTGACACAAAATTTTCTATATGTTTCATGTAAGGATCTTCCAACTTTACCCTCATCTTTTCGGCTTCTCGGCTTGCAGCTTCCTTCTTTTCTCTGAATCACTCGGTACGTTGTATACTTTTAGTTTTATGAACATTTCTGAGGCAGTTTTCAGTGGAAGAGAAGTGGTGTCAGGGTGGTATTCTAACGGCATAAAATACTAAAACCGGTTCTATAAAATTACTAAAATTGGTCAGAAATCAGACCTGACAAGCAAGTTCCTTTGTAGGAGATAAAACTAGAGCAAGTGGAAAAACCGTCAACCTCCGCCAATACCGGCAGTGGTGGATTAATTCCACTAGTCTCAACGGGAATATCCTCATAAGCATCAAAATTGATCCCGTTATCTTCAGGAGCATCTATCTCATCGCTACCAAACGGGTTAGCCTCTAACTCCCTACCATCCCAACTACCACCTCTGTTTCCCCAACCACCCGCTCGACCACCACCGCACCACCACTACCTCCAGCACCATACCCTTGCCTGCCATAGATAAACTGTGACCCACTTGTTTTTCCACTATATCCTAACCAATCATTAACTTGTACCGGAGGCCCATTAATTACTGCAGTTGGTCCAGCTAGCAACCTGTTCGGGGGTCGGTGGTCTGTTACGAAGATGAGGTGGAACATTCTTGTGTTAATCTACCCAGCTGGCCCATATGCATTGCTACGACCACTCAGTAAGGTCCCATCACCTGAAACACCATTGTATGCGAGTTTACTTTTCATCTTTTACAAAATGGTCAAAGTTGGTCAAACAGGACTTACGTAGAAGACGTAAGGTGTGGTCGAGCCCACACGATATATCGATAGGCATGTCGTTTTCTGTATCCGTGGCTTCAGCAACTATTTAAAGTTGTGAGGGAGCATGCCCCCATCCAAAGGAGACACTAGTTAGCAACTATTTAAAGTTGTAAGGGGGTATTTGGCATTGAATTTGAAGGTGACTGTTCTCTAACAAAACTGCAGTGCTTATAAAATCTGAAGGGGTGTTTAGGAAATGAGATTGTTTCAATATCTTCTTATCGCCTATATAGATAAGTTGTCAAGAATACGCAGTTTCAATTGGTTTAAAAAAACAGTATAATCGTCTCACCAATTGGTTTTAATACGCCAAACATTATGTAATTATTTGTAACTTCTGTAAAACCAGCTATGAGGTTGTATAAGCAAGCTTATTAGATCATAAGTTTGTGAAAATAAGGTAATAAGGGCAGAAATAAGCTTAAACAAACTAGTCTAAAAAGACAGTAATTAAGACCAAGAAAGCTAATAAAACGAGTAAGTAATCTAACAAACAAATTATTACTGTAGTAGAAATCAAACAAACCTGTGTGTGTTTTGTGTGTTCGAGGGAGGGGTTTGGTGAATTTGGGGAAAATAGACAAGTACTGGGTTTGGGTTTGGGTTTGGGTTTGATTCGATCGATATGTGATTTTACCTACTAAATCATAACCCATTAACCGAACTGAGTACTATTCTGTGGCGCGGTTAGAATTTTAACCCGCTAACTTGGGCCTCTCGGTCGACTCTAAAGGTGCGGAAGCATGCATGTCAGACCCACTAACTGTGCCAACACTGTAAACTCGATGAACTTGAATCGCATCATTATATACCGTAGGGCCCCTCTCTTTTGTGTAAGACGGGACATACCATGCACTCACTGGCAACTTAAATTTCAGAAAAGAGAGTTCAGGCCCAATGGTGTCATACTGTCATGTACACGAGCCTTTAAATATCTCAGCGGTAATTCACCATGAAAATGGAATGTTGGGGAGACTTGTGCTGCTCATACTAAGCATCGCTCCCTGGTACGAGCAGCACAACTGTAACTACACGAGTCCATGTAAACCAATTTAAGAAGCAGGCTACGGCTTGGACTTAGAAGTCCAAACTCGTGAACTTAACTCAAAAGCATCTACCTATGCAACTTATACTTGGAAAAATCTGCAATCTAAAGGAGCTGAGGGTGGCTACTGATAGAGTAAACCCCACAACCCAAAATACTAGTATCATATAGACCATGTTATACAGTCACATAAATTTCTATGAGAATCAAATATTAGATAATAAACGCCACAAAAACATATTAAGCCCTGAGATATACGAACTATTGTGGTGAGCCAAAATTGATGAACTTCACTTAGAATCAATTAGTTGGGATTCATAAACTGGGTTAAGGTGTGTTTGGAAGTGTTTGGAAATGCAGTTTTAAGTCTAACATATACAATGACTATTTAACCGAACTGACAACATTGTAATTACATTTGCAGTTAGCAGATTAGGGGGTCTTTGGAACTACATTTCTAGTTTGCAGTTTAGGGGGTGTTTGGAACTACGTTTGCAGTTTGCATATTAGGGGTTGCTTAGAACTGCATTTCCAGTTTGCAGTGAAATAAGTAGTCAGTGGCGGAGCCAGGAAATGCAATCACATGGGGCATTAAGCAATAACCGGGTTTTTAGTGGAACGTGAAACAAGTCGGGTCGGGTTATTTTTTTTCTGCACAAGTTTGGGTGGGTTTGATTATAAGATAAAAAAAGTGATATTTACTATTTACTTTAACCGACCTGGACGGACAAAGACTGAAACCGAACCGAACCAGAACCCGGACCGGGTCGATTTTGGGAGCCCTACATATACCTAGAGAAAAAGTAGATTACACTTATGAGATATAAGCCGAAACTCAAATAAGCCATAAGTCGGTCATATAAGGCCAAAACAAACAACTTGGTTATTGGTGTGTTTTAAACAAACAACAAAAGTAAGAATTAAATAGTCTGAAAATCTGTGTGGTTGGCGCCGTAACTTGTGATAAATTGAGAGCTGTCGATAAATGACTTCCAAGGATTAGAAACTGATCCAATGAAGAATGGTGGAGGCTGATGGTTAATCGAGTGTGATCTCACAAGCATCTTCTTTCACATGCGGAAAGTTTGCTAAAAGTTACTCCATATTAACAAGTGCACGTTACTATTCCTATTTTTGGACGTCACATCTAAAAAAAATAAGAACTAGTAATATAGATTAATTTTACAATATTACTTCTTACTTAAAGATATCTATTTTATATAATAAAACAGAATATGTTACAACTCTTTAAAGCATAAGCATTAAATGAAAGAATTAAAATGACTACCATAAATAAATTATGTACAAGACCTTAATGCCAAAAACAATTTAATTCATTTCTAAAAATAACCCAATTAAGAAATATGTTGTTATTATTCATATAAGGTATTGTTTTATTCATAAAAATTTTGAAACATTATTCCTTCCTTTAAGTATGTTTTTGTATAATGTATAGTTTTATAAAAAAAATTTCTGTATATAAAAAAACCGTTTTTGTAAGTTTGTTTTTTTACGTAAATTTATTTTGTGTGTATAAAAAAATAAAGTACAAAAATCATGATAAACTCATTACTTTTTGTATTCGTTGTATTATGTAAATTTATTGTGTATATAAAAAAATAATTTTATGTATGCGTATTTTATGTAATTTTTTATAATGTATATTAAAAAAAGTATTTGTAGCTTTGTTTTTTATGTAATTCAGTTTCTTTATATCAAAATAAAATAAAGTAACATTTTTACTATAAAATGTATTTTGTGATATATAAACTTTTTATAATAACAAGCCTTTTAATTTGTACTTTCAAATTCAAATTTTAAAATAAACGCATTAAAATCTCAAAGGATGTTACGGTTTCTTGCTGTTTTTCTAGATATTTTAATACAATTTAATGATTCTATTTTTGAAAAGGTCATAGCCTAATTTCACGTTCATGATTCTATTTTTGAAAAGTTTTCAAATGTAATCCCGATCAATACGCGTTTTACATGCACTCTTCTTTGACACGCTCCTTCCTACATCAGTTATAAATCCATCCATTCATGTCAATCTTTTCAAAAAACGCACTCGAAAACTAAACCACTATTTGGTATTTATAATTATAGAAAGTCATAATCAGTTTCGATGAAAATTTAATGTCATAAAAACCTTCCATAGTTCATTTGATAGGCAGTTTCGATTGTATAAAATGTTTTTCTTACATTTCTTACATCAATACACGCTCCAAAAATTAATATCCTTCCATTCCCAAACTTCCCTTATACTCTTCATTCAAAACTACACATATAAATCCTCTGATATGTGTTTTTTTTAGGGTTTCAATTCAATTCATAAAATGATTTTTTTTTGGTTTTGCAGGTTAAATGCAAGCATGGCATCTAAACATATGTAAGTATCAATATATCGTTTGTATCATTAATAAAAATATTGTGCTTAGATTTAATGGTTAGCTTGTCTTATGTGGTTTTTTATAATGAATTATTTTAGAACATTAAGCCTTTTTATATGTGCTTATAGGGTTTTATAAAAATTGGGTATTTACTTTGTGTGTGCAGGGTTCAATCGTAATTAATGAGATTCAATCGGAAGGTTTCAAGGCTCTCACGTTGTGGTAAGTCGTCTTTACGTTATAAAGGCCTCTGATTATAATTTATTTAAAATTATGTTGGTGCAAACACAAAATATCATCTTCTTAATCTTCTGTGATTATAATTTATTTAAGGAAATATTTCAAACTATGCTGGTGCAAACACAAGGTATCATCTTCTTAATAAGGTTTCATCACGAGTTTTAACTCTGTAGAAGTGAAAAGAAAAAAAACATCATCTTGGTTCCAGAGTTCAGTTATATACTAATAATCTGTGTTATGACATATAGGAAAATGAAGAGATTTCTTTTGTTTTCCTTTGTTATTAAAACTTGTGAATAGGTTTTTATACTAAAGAACAAAGTTTTTTTGTTTAAGAAAGTATATATATATACACATCATATACGGAATAAGGAGATTAAACATCCCATATAAAATTGATAAGATTTCATGATTTAGAGTTTTAATACACATGTTACTCACTGTCGGTGTAGCCAACTATTTAATTACCTAGAGTCTTAGAGATGGAATAAAACCCTTTTATAATTCTAAAGTACCCAGTTACTCATATATTAGTTTTAGGTATAATTTCCCATTTAGTTTGTGAAATATAGTGAAATTTAGGTTTCTGTTGCTTTAGTATGTAGTTTTTCTATTCTGAAATTTAGTTTTTATTGATTTAGTCGGTATATAGAGCTCGACATTTAAATTATTTTAATTAGCATACTGAACTATCGTAGATAATTTAGACTATGTGTCAATAAACTTACCTTACCATTCGGGAAACATAGTAATGATACATGGTTTTGGAAATTAGAGACGCGTTTTGAACTTATGATAGTTTAGAAAAGTGGTTTTTATGTCTATTATGCTCTTAAGATAGTTTAGAATTGCTATTGTGGTTGTAATTTTGCAACTTTCATGGAAACATGTTTAGATGAATCTGTTATATAGATATAAAGTTGGACAATCATTTGAGCAACAGTCTTCCATTGTTTGTATAAGGGGAACTCCCATATAAGCATTTAACTAACTCACAGGTTATGCACTTTAATGCAGGCTATGTCGGAGCTTTTATAACATATCGACATAGAAAAGGGGAAACCAACCATGGATTAAAAAGGATAACGCTGTTACATAAAAAAACTGATTGCCACTAAAAGTATTGTGTAGATTTATGTTTTTACTATGAATTATAAATATGTGCCTTTTTATGATTATCAAGCATTCGTGTTCATGTATCTGGTATGTGCTCAATCAGTTTGAACTGAAGTGCCTAACTTGATAGAGCTATTTTCAAATTTGGCATATTTCTTGTGCAGGGATCTTGATAGCTTAGAGTAGGAAATTTCTAAGCTACTCTAATGTATGAACTGCAATATGTATGTTAATGGATAAAGTGTATGTGCATATGAATATCTTACTAAATACCGTGATCTTATAAGATGTGATTTTTTACAAATACTGTAAGAATTATGGTTTACCCATGGGGAGAAAATACCCACGCATGTGGGTATTGATAAAAAAATTATACCCAATAGTGGGTGACGGGTGGGTGGTGGGTATGGAAAAATCCACGTGGGTGGGTGACGGGTTTGAGATACCCGTACCTATTACGCACGGGTGTGTTCCCTACTTAATTATCACCTAAAACTATCCCTGTAGAAAAAGAAAATTAAAAAGATCATACACCATATTTCATAGATATAAAAAGTGTAACGAGATTGGTCTAAAGATATTTCACAAGATCAATCATGTGTCTTTATAAAACTTGCATAAACATTTCGACAAAACGAGAAATACAAAAAGTAATTTTCATGAGTCAATTGATTGGCCCGATATAGGTCGCCTGCATGTTAGTAAAAGAGTTATCCTCTCCATGTGTAATAACCTCATCCGTCTTTTGATACGACATTTGTTCAATTTTGTTGAATGAAAATTAGAAACGAAAACTTTAATTTGTGGCATCGACTTTGCTTATATTTTTCACTTTATATGTTGTTTAAATCTCAAAACAGACCAAATAAAAATATGCCTACAAATGCAACATGGTCCAAATGGGAGAAATGTGAAGAGTCTACTTTAATACTATGTACTATTTTACGTTACGAGATTTTCATTTTGTTACAAGGTATGTTCATTTTGGAATTCCAAAGATGTTGAATGAATTGGTCCTGAAATTGTTTTGTTTAGGTTTGTAATTAAGGTGTATGGTGTGTTAGCAACATTGGAGTACCTCGTGCTTTTATTTCATTTGTAAGTTGGAATATGATTTGTAATGTTACATAGAGTTTGTAGTATGTCTTTAAGGTCTGGTGTAACTTTTTATTTTTTTAGCTGCATTTTATCAAAGGGAATGTCCTTGGATAATGCTTTAACTTTTTTTTCATTTGAACTAATTGGTATTGAATTACAGTATCTTATCATGTCACATCTAATTTTGGAATCACATGGTAAGTGACTTTTGAAGTTGCCATCATAGTATCATTTGGAAAAGTTACATTTTTTATGATTTTGGAAAAAGTTTTATCCAAAATACCAGTTTGTATTACACTAATTATCTTCATTTCAATTTTTTAGATTAGGGAGGATGTACCTAAATCGTCATAATACCTAAACAAACAACCAAACAATTTTCTTCAACGCTCATGTGAGCTCCCTAAGTTTTAGTACCTTTTTTTAATTTTGAGGCATATGCTATTTAATTATATGAAGATGTAAGTATCTCTAAAGTTAAAAGCAACAATGAATTGAAGTTTAATGCTTGTCATCGGATGAGAATGTATGTAAGACAACTATAAACTAGACATTTTACTTTTGATATCTTTTATGTTTAAGTAGGTGATAACGAAAGGGGCATTGTCTTTTCACTTTATTAGAACTCACAAACGTTTGAAGACCATAATGGATGAAAGATTATTTGTATTATTAATACAAACTTTGGTAGCTTATATTGAATACTTTGTGTTCTTTATATTATTGTTTTCATATATTACGAGAAACCGTTTCATTTCCTTCAATATTAACATATGTTTATTTTTTATTACAAAATTTATTCTTAGAACCAAACCCGACGTTAGACGGGTCTTTAAGCTACACATCTATGGCAAATATCATCTCATACTCAAGATCATTAAGTTTGGAATTGAAAAAAGCATGGAACTCATTATTTTAATTTTTGCAAAATCATAACATTACCGTGTAATGATACATGTTTACTTTCGGTTTTTCTTTATTTCATATATTAATGCTTCATGCTTACATTATTTATTGTGCATTTCTCTTAATTTACTTTCTCATAACACTTCTTACAAATTAAATTTTTTAAAATATCCCGTGATTCCATGGGTCTTTAAGCTAGTTATTACATATAATATAAAAGTTGTAAATTAATTTGTTAAAAGTAAGATTCTAAAAAGTGATACCCAATTTCTCTGATTCACTAGTCATTCTACTTTTTCACCTTAACTTATGTAAACTTCTTTATCTATCTTAATTTTTTAAGATATAAATTGAAATAGCCTAATTTTTTTTATGCAACATCTCATTAAAATTAGTGATACATAACTTCCTTTAATTCTTTTTTTCTACGATGTATGTGGATAATATAAACCATTTTTAAAATAGTCACCTAACTTTTCTTTTAAGATAAGACAACAATTTTTATAAAGTTACACTTTTTATGTTTTTTTACGCATCTTTTTTTTTATAAAGTTACAACCAGACCAATGGATCAAGACAAACAAATACCGTATTAACATAATGAAATGACCGAAACCTATATCAATAAATACCGACTGCGATTTAGTTTTGATTTAAGTTCATTTTGATATCAAATTTTATTTTGGATACTAAGGGACTAATCTCCATCTTAATTTAATGGATAAAATTAAACCAAAAACTCATTTTTCATTTTTTTTTTCAAACATTAATATCTTTTAAACCGTTAATCGTTATGCGAAAAGATACCATTACGACGGCCATTTAATTATCTTTCTACAGATATGCTATATGATATACTTTCGACAAATTTTTTTTTTTTTCGTTTTTTTTGTTGCCGAAAACTATCATATATGATACTAAATGATATATGCTATACTTATCATAAATGATACAAAACCAATATCATATATAATTCTGTAATAATTTGTAACCTAAAACTAATATCATATATGATAAAACACTATTATCATATATGATATTTTACGCAAATTTAAAAAAACGAGTTTTTTTCTTCAAAAGTACATCATATTGCATATCTGTAAAAGGCTAATTAAATGCTTGTCATATGGTATATTTTTTTCGTTTAACACTTAACGGTTTAAAAGATATTTAAATTTTAGAAATAAATGAAATAATTAAATACTTTTAATCTCATCCATTAGATATAGTAAGAATAGATGGTGGGAATGAGTCCTTGGTATCCATAATAAATATGGTATCCAAAATAACTTTACTCTTTAGTTTTTAAATTGGATAAATGCCATAAATACATCACGCACTATCAAAATGTGTTCATTATACACACTGAACTTTTTTATGTATAAAATACTTAGTTGAATAAAAAAGTTACCTTTGACTTAACTACATATCCGATTACCGTCAGTATTTTTGTCAACTTGAAATATGAATTCACTCTTATAGTCCTCTAGTTAACATCATAATCATCATCACCATCACCATCATCATCATCATCACCATCATCATCATCATCATCATCATCATCATCATCTTTTTCTTCTTCATCTACGCACATCTAAAAAAACCCATATTACATATCATCATCATCGTGTTTTGGATTCTTTGGTCAAAGTTGACCAAACAATATAACAATTACTAAACTACAAAACAAAAACACAACGACATATCATCATCATTTGTTATACTTGTGCCTCTGTTTCCAAATCTCAATTTGTATTCATTTGGTGGTGGACATATCATCATCATTAGTGACTGGGAAAAAGCACCACAATAACATATCAAATATTTATTTATTTGGTGGTGGACATATCATCATCATCATCATTATCATCTTCTCAGTATTTTGTACATATCATCATCATCACTGAGATTTTATATTCAGATTGTTGTAAAGTAATGAAGTAACAGAGAGGAACATCCTTTATTCCGTTATGAATCTGTTACAAATGAATGAGTACATAATATATACTCAGAGTTCTAACAACTTTCTAAACTTGATTTGCCATAGGAGCATGAGACAGTTTTGTAACATAGTCTTTTACCTATGTAGGAGGTTTAGAAGGCCTAGAAGATTTTCTAACAGGAGCAGAATTAGTCGATGAAGAAGCTTGATTATCAGTAATCACAGGTTCTCCTTGATCAATTGAATTAGCTTCATGACTGGTAATAGAAACAGGCTCTTTTAAAGCTCCAGATTGACTTGTTGTTGTAGATACAAACTCATCAAAGGATATAGGTGTAGGTGAATGAGGTAAAGTACAAGGTAAGGGTTTCAAGAACTTTGATATGCTTGCTGAAGAATAAGGAAATATGTCTTCATAAAATGTAACATCTCTGGAAACAAAATTGTTTGATCCAAAAGATTCACTAACTTGTATCCTTTCTTATGTTGAGGATACCCCAAGAACACACATGGTACACCTCTAGGAGAAAATTTATCAGATACTCTAGAAGGATTAGAAGCCATTGCAAAACAACCAAATACCCTGAGATGATCATACCTAGGTACATGTTTCATCAAAACCTCATATGGTGTTTTGTTTTCAAGAACAGAGGATAGCATCCTATTATGAGATATGTGGCATTGATAACACAATCTCCCCAATAGTGTAATGGTAAATGAGAATGAAATCTTAGGGCTTTAGCAATCTCAAGAATATGTCTATGTTTTCGCTCCACCCTTGCGTTTTGTTGAGGCCTGTCAACACATGATGTCTGGTGAACAATCCCATGTTCAGTTAGATATGAGTGACATGGTCCTTTAACAAACTCGAGAGCATTATCTGATCTTACTGTCTTAACATGCTTATCAAACTGTTTTGACACAAAACTTTTGAATGACTTAAGAACAGTAAAGGAATCAGACTTGTGTGTTAACAAATATGTCCATGTTACCCTACTGCAATCATCCACTATGGTGAGAAAGTATTTCTTACTTCCTTTTGTCGCAACCTTATATGGTCCCAAGTATCAATATGAATCAATTCAAATATATCAAGGACATGAGACTCGCTGAGATTATAAGGGAGCTTGGTAAACTTTGCCATAGGACAAGAAAGACAAGAAACAATGTTTGTTCTATCATTAGAATTAGAGATACAAGATACATGCTTGAGTTTAGAATCAGAAATGTGTCCTAATCTAAGATGCCATAAGCTATAAGACTGATTACAGGTAGTGACAACTTTATTTAGCATACTAGAAAAACTTGTAGGGTAAGAAAGAAAACTTGTAGAAACACAAGTAGACACCATGAGAGATTGAAGTCTTGCATCAATAGACTTCAATGAAATATTGAGAAGAAGATAGAGTCCTGCTCTTTCTTTACCAAAAGCAAGAACTTTCTTTGTTGTCAAGTCCTGAACAACACAAAATTTGGGATAGAAAGTAACAAAACAATTACTATCTTTAGTGAGCTTAGGAACAGATAGAATACTGAATTTAAAGGAAGGAACAACAATAGTATCTTTGAGAACAAGACTATTGTTTAACTTGACTGTTCCTGTATGTGTTATGGCTGAAGTAATGCCATTAGGAAGATTTATCTTAGGTGAAAACAATAGTTCTATAGTATTAATAAGATTCTCAAGAATTGGTGTGATATGATCCGTAGCCCCAATGTCAAATATCCAATAGTTCACTAACAAAGAAGCAGCAACAAGCAAACAAAATTTACCTACAGCAAAGGAATGATCTAGTTCTTCATCAGAATTGTTCCCATGAGGATCAAACTTTGGCAAATTCTTCATTAACTGCTGAAATTGTTGAGGAGTAAACATTATATTACCCCCTTCAGCTGTTGCAACAATCTTCCTGTTATATTGTCCCCCTTTAACAACAGAATATCCTTTTAAGCCATTCCCAATATTACCTTTCAGTTTTGATTGCTTAAACTTGGGATGCCAACTAAGATAACCTACCTTTTCCCAGCATCTCTCTGGTGGATGCCCTTTAAAACCAAAAATAGAACATTTGTCTTTCAAATCAGATTTACTATACAAAGCAGTCATTTCAACTGGAGTGGACGAGTTCTGATTTAGTTCTTGTTGTGACTCCTCTTGTTGTAACAATGAGCAAGCATTCTCAACAATAGGCAAAGGATTCATCAACAAAATTTGACTCCTTTGAGGACTCAAGTACTCATCGAGTCCATTTAGAAACTGAAACAACATGAGTTCACTCTTATGACTATTCAAAGCATTTAAGAAATTCCTAACTTCATGTGTTATGTTTGTCAAAACAGGTAACTGAGTCATAGAATCCAACTCCTCCCAAATGCACTTCATTCTTGTATAATATTCACTTACGGAACCACCACTTTGTTTAACCGAGTAAATGTCTTTAGTAAGCTTGTATTTTCTTGAACCATTACTCAAAGCAAATCTATTTTCTAATTGATTCCATATTTCAGATGTAGTACCAACAAACATAATGGATTTTGCTATGGAATCTGATACAGAGTTTATGATCCAAGAAATTACCACATTATTGCACGTGTCCCAAAGCTCGGCTGAATTGGATCAACCATCCTGACCACTGTCCCTCTCACAAATCCAAGCTTCCTTTTAGTCGACAAACCAATATCCATCGATCTTTTCCATGAACGATAATTTTGTGCCCCGATCAATTTCTCATGAACAACTAAGGAACCTGGACCTTCAGAAGGATGTAAATACAAAGGATCTTGAACCAATTGAGGATTGATTAGAGTGTTTGCGGAATTTGTGGGGTTTGTTGGTGCCATTGAAATTAGGTCAAAATTTGATCAAAATATTTGGGGAAAACTGATTTTTTCACACAGTGAATCAGTCAAATAACACGATTCACACAACGATTGAATAAAAAACACACGAATCAATCACAATTACCCAAATTTTGACCAATTAGAACAAACACAAAGATTTGAATCAAAGAAACGATTCAAATCTGAATCGATTAGACATATTGATGATGGAAGGGATTGATTAGATAACGAGAACCATTTAGGGCTCTAATACCATGTAAAGTAATGAAGTAACAGAGAGGAAAATCCTTTATTCCGTTATGAATCTGTTACAAATGAATGAGTACATAATATATAATTAGATTTCTAACAACTTTCTAAACTATTACAGAAAAGACCCTAAAGTCCGACTCAAGTGTCACCCTGGTCCCCCTGTTCTATCTTACTTCGATAATCGTGGTGCTTTTTCGTATTGGGAATGGTGGTGGTTTTTATTCAGATGTGAAAAACAACCACCGTTTGGATAATATCAATAGTGGTCGTTTCTATTTGGATAAGATTTTCTAGATCCACAAACACCACATATGATAGTTTGCTTCTTCCAAAACGGTGAAAAACAACCACCGTTTGGATAACCAGAAACGGAACAGGAAGTCTCGCTATGGTATTGCCATGATTATCCAAATTCTCAAATCCAAAATCCAAATTAGTGTGGTGTCGCCATGGTATTGGTATTGGAAAAACCATTTTGGAGAAAATGACGATACTATTGGTGGTGACGATTTGGATACGATTTCCTAATCTAATACTATTGTGATACTATTGTGTACAAGCCCCCTCTACCATATATTGTGATTTGGATAAGATTTCCCATATCTATTTGGAGAAGATGACGATGATGATGTTAACTAGAGGACTAAAATGTTCCAAGTCTTAGCCACTGACAACAAGGTTATATCCACTGATGAAGATTTCTCTACCCACTGTCATGTTATGTGTAGCCACTATCATGAAGCTATTGACAGATGCCACCTACTATGGGATTGCATGGATCAACATGTTCATTAGTTTATGAAAGTTATTGTCGTATAAGTTATTTTCTATCATTATCTTTGTATAACTTTCCATTATAGTTGATCTTAGCTAAATGTACACGGCTCCTTAATCTATAGAGATGCCTTAGAGTTAGACGCTTGCTAAACCATAAAGATAGAAAGCAAGTCACTGCTTGCTAAGTCTTCAAAAGGTCTAGAGTGACATATCAGTATTGGATAATATTTTTTTTCAAAATGTATATGTTTGGAAAAGCATTGGTTATTTTTTTAACACATTTATTCTATCAAAAACCTAACCTTCCCAAAATCTCTCTAATCTCTCTCTTCAACCTTCATATGATTTTTCTTCTCTCTTTTTTCTTCCTTAATATATAAATTGGTTACTACGTATATACACATTCGAATTCACAAGTAATATATCATCCATATACGGGACAACAAGATTCAGATTCGGGGCATTTAAACGCAATGTTCCGTTTTGATTACACCAAACTATTTATAAATAGAAATGATAGGATCAAATAAAGCGAGCAACCAATAACGACCGAACCAAGTAATCATCTATACGTGGTTCAAGTTCCATCTTACTAACTTTTAACTCCGATTAGGATGATCGCGATTCAAAGACCGAACCGACAATTTGATAGAAAACACGTGATCGAGGAGGGGACTATAATATTTGGTGTAGAAATGAAGTATTTAATGGAATTGGTTATCTATATTTATACTACTATATAAAGTATTTGAGACCTTTTTAAAATAGCAAGCTGAAAATTCAACATTTTTTTTCCTACTAAATAAGGCAAGTTGTTGATATTTTCATCAACATTATATAATATAACTTTTTCTAACAAACTTTTGTAACAAACTTTTGTAACAACCTACTTAAATAACATTTTTTTCTTTTAAATTGAAAAATCTTTTTATTAATTTGTTATTTTTATAATCTAATTTCACCATATTTTCTAGAATTTTATGCTCTTTAATTTAATATCCATTTTGCTATATTTTTATTAACTGTTAACTTTTTTAAAATTTAGAAGTTTTTTTTTTTATTTTTTTACAATTTTAACAATACAAACTTAATGATTATAAATACTCGCCGCCGCATTGCGCGGGTCAATGCTAGTCTTGGTAATACAAAAACAAAAATAATAATGCTCTTAATTTAAAAAAATTGAAAAATAAAAAAGATGTAATTATGGTAAACTCGAAAATGGAAGAATTCCATCATGGGCTAGTAGGAAAAGGGAAGCCCAAAAAGCGAAAGCCCAGAAAAAGCCCAGAAAAGCCATTTCCCCTTAAATAGCAGTCTGAAAACCCTAAGTAAACTAGAATCATCATTTTGCTGATTCTCATTGTTTGGTTTGGGGCAAAATCCAAGGTATTATTTAATAAGCTATACGAAAACCAAGCTTATTAATAAGCTATACGAAATCCTAGCTTATTAATAAGCTTATTATTTCTTTCTTTTAATAAGCTTATTGTTTTTCGCCTCTAATAATAATAATAATAATCGATTTCAATAAACTATGCGAAAACCAAGCTTATGAATAAGCTTATTGTTTGTCTCTTCTAACAAGCTTATTGTTTGTCTCTTTTTAATAAGCTTATATGTCGGCTTATGAGCTTTTTAGATATAAGGAGGTGTTTGGTTATGTTTATAAAACTGTCTGTTTCTTTTGGTATATATGTTTATTAGGAGGTGTTTGGTTACTTTTATAAAACTGCTTGCTTCTTTTGGAGCTTCTATGTCGGCTTATTACTTAAACTATCATATATTGAGTCACAAAATATGCCACTGAATTGGAGCTTATGAAACATATTTAAGGCTTATTTTCAGACGTATGAGCTTATATAAGTTTATCATACCGTTATAATAAACTTACATAACCCCATACGTCTCCAAATATGCCTCATATTTATCTGGCTTATTTAAAGGCTTTCTGTTTTGGCTTATGTGTCAGACTTGTCAGCTCATTTCATTTGGGCTTATATTTCATAAACCCCAACTTCCTGCCTTATTTTGAGACTTGCAGGCTTATTTAAGTTTGTATGCCCACAGATCTCAGAATAAGCCAGAAAAATGTGGTTTATGATAATATAATCCGAAACTAAGTAAGCTCATAAGCCCCCACATATAAGTCGAAACAAACACCCCTGAAATATGAGCCGAAATTGGCTTATGAAGCCTAAACAAACACCCATTTGTGTCGTTTTGGAAACATAACACAGAGGCGGAGGGGATGGGGTGGCTAGCGGTGTACTTGTATTGTTTAATCTAATAATAATCGATTTTAACTTTCTTTCAATAAGCTTTCCCTCATATCAATCTATTGTTTTTTCTTATGTTGCAGATTTATTAACTTGATAGCCGATCGTTTTGTTCACTATGATGATGGTGAGTTTTTTTTTCTTTAATATTATTACTTCATTTTTATCTTTTTTTTCAAGGTTATATTTATTAGGGGATGTTTGATTTTATGTTTATCAAAGTGCTGCTGTTTCTTTTGTCTTATATGTCGGCTTATGAGCTTATTTTCAGACTTATATGAGTTTATCATTTTTTTTGGCTTATAGGAGGTGTTTGGTTGTGTTTGTAAAACTAGGAGGTGTTTGGTTATGTTTATGAAACTGCTTGTTTCTTTTAGCCCATAATAAGTCACATAATACATAAGCAACTCATTTGGAGGTTATGAAATATATGCCTGAAATTTAAGCCTTATATTCAGACTTATGAGCTTATATAAGTTTATCATACCATAAGTAATAAACTTACATAACCCCATACGTCTCCAAATATGCCTCAGATTTCGGGCTTATGGAAGGGCTTTTTGTTTTGGTTTATATGTCGGCTTATTGGCTCGTTTTATTTAGGCTTTATATGCCTGAAAAATGTGGTTTAAGAAAATAGTGACGTCTTGTGATTTTTGTGTTAAAAGGTGCTGGTGATTGGTTTTTTGATGATGCACAGCAATTGTCTTTATAAGCCTCACTTTGTGATTTTTGTGTTAATTGCTTGTGTCAACTGTCAACAAGGGCATGTTACTGTATTTGTTAGTTTTCAGTTTTTACCAATTGCGAACACATTCGGTTTGTAGTTTATCGTACCATAATTAATACACTTACATAACCCCATACGTCTCCAAATATGCCTCAGATTTCGGGCTTATGGAAGGGCTTTTTGTTTTGGTTTATATGTCGGCTTATTGGCTCGTTTTATTTAGGCTTTATATGCCTGAAAAATGTGGTTTAAGAAAATAGTGACGTCTTGTGATTTTTGTGTTAAAAGGTGCTGGTGATTGGTTTTTTGATGATGCACAGCAATTGTCTTTATAAGCCTCACTGTGTGATTTTTGTGTTAATTGCTTTATTCCTATTTGTTTGTATGCTCATCAGTTATTATTTGTTAGTTTTCGTATTGATGTGTGTATGAGTTGCTATTTGTTACGTTTTAGTTTTTAGTTTGTTACTAATTGCCAAAGTTCTAATAAAGAAGTAAAGAACAACTATATAGTACTGTGTGTATGAGTATGGCCATTCATCAGATACTTGGTAGTATTCTATCTGTAGCGCTTGTATTTTGAACCTGCATCTTTGGAACATTGGACACAAGGATTATTCTTTTCCATTTTAGAAACAATATCTTACATAATTTGATTATATAAAACTCTCTTACTATGGTTATGTGATTCTCTAAATAATATTACAGATAGAGTTTGATACTAGAATCTTTTAACTTTTATTTCCTGCACTTTCTATGTCGATCACTTGACTCGTCCACAACATAGTTATCAGTTAGCTTATGGTCTTTCCTGTTAATTGTTTAGTATTGAGATCTACAAGAATAACAAAGAAGAACGTCCCATTTTAGTGTTATTTCACAAATTTGCATTTGTGGTCTTTTAGGTTTCAAAAGTTTTTAAGTAGTTTTTGTTGCAGTTTGTCTTTTGCATAGTTAATCAGTCAATAAGGGCTTCAACTATTTGTTACTTAGTATATAATGAAGTTTAACCGGTTTGCTTTTATGAATGCAGTTCTGGAGATTTACCGATGCTGTGATGGATGGTGTTAAAAAGGTGATCAGCGGAAGCTTCTATCATGTTTTGGCAGCTCTTGTATTTCTTTTTATCTTCACTTCAAGATTAATACCGGGTAGGTATCTTTTATATATATGTTAAATTATTTCCTCTTTAACAGTATTAATTATGAATAACTCCTGTTCATGATTTCCTCTTTCAGCTCTCCTCAGATTGATGCGAGTCGAGCAACCTGCCACTCCCGAATATCGCATGGTTGTAGCAAGACCCGACAAGCTCAAATATCTGGTCCTTCTCCCAGGTGTTAGCCACTTTTATCACATCCATTTTGTGATTAGAGAAGATTCCGAGCTATTTATCACTGCTGGGCGTTTGGTAAAAGGCATGTTCGAGAAACTTCAACTTTGTATCCCGTTACCCGTGGGGGGAAGTTACAACATAGCAACTACAGAGACATCCTTTGACCAGGCATCATGTATCCTCACGATTGCACTAAAGTCTTTTGAGACTAGTAACAGCGTTTGAAACTTGAGATTTATTTGTATATCATCAGGAAGTTGTTCCTTTTGCTATATTAGCTGTATTTTGTGTTTAAAATCGAAACGATGTACATATTAAGATAGTTTTGATCTTCTGTGGGTAAAAACAGGTTCTGTGTCTTCTCATATTGTTTGAAAAATTGTGGGCATATGTTTGATGCAGAATAGTTCTTTTAGTATTATAACAAATTTATGGGTTAAGTCCATATATTAGTAATGTAGTCTCCGTCATTTACACATTTAGGTAATGGACTTAACCCTAAATTTATAATGCGTCTTTATACACAGGTTGACAGAGATGATAATAAGATTACAAATGTATTCAGTTTCTCTTGTACAAAGAGGCATATTTTTATATGATCAGCTTACAACCTTTAGTCTTCTAGCTTTTAACATTGTTTACTTAACATATCTTTTGAAATGATAGTAACATTTTTTTTTGTGACCTTAGAGGCTTTTAGCCTAAACAAGTTATGAGTGATGCATTTGATCCTCGACTACATAACCACTACCCGAGAAGCTCTCCACCAACAGCTTCCCGATAAAGAGATTGATGTCCGTGCTTTCATGAACAGATACAAGAGGCTTCGCAATGTTCACCATAAATAGGCCCTCACTCGTCTCGCGACCAATGTGCTTTTGCTAGGCAAAAATAGTTTGTGATTTTACTAATTCTGCATTGTAAAGCAGAACAATGATGGTTTTAAACTATATATAGTTTCAAGCTATAATATGAGTTTGTTTTACATTTAAAAAGTCAAACTATTTTCTTTGTATGTACAATAAGGCTCAAATTGCGAATACGATTATAAGAATACCGAAAGTAAGAGCCGACTTGGCTTGGTCACTCAGCTCCATGTTCCGTCCTCCAAGCCTGTCAAGTGTCAACCATGTCGGATTGACACAAAATTTTCTATATGTTTCATGTAAGGATCTTCCAACTTTACCCTCATCTTTTCGGCTTCTCGGCTTGCAGCTTCCTTCTTTTCTCTGAATCACTCGGTACGTTGTATACTTTTAGTTTTATGAACATTTCTGAGGCAGTTTTCAGTGGAAGAGAAGTGGTGTCAGGGTGGTATTCTAACGGCATAAAATACTAAAACCGGTTCTATAAAATTACTAAAATTGGTCAGAAATCAGACCTGACAAGCAAGTTCCTTTGTAGGAGATAAAACTAGAGCAAGTGGAAAAACCGTCAACCTCCGCCAATACCGGCAGTGGTGGATTAATTCCACTAGTCTCAACGGGAATATCCTCATAAGCATCAAAATTGATCCCGTTATCTTCAGGAGCATCTATCTCATCGCTACCAAACGGGTTAGCCTCTAACTCCCTACCATCCCAACTACCACCTCTGTTTCCCCAACCACCCGCTCGACCACCACCGCACCACCACTACCTCCAGCACCATACCCTTGCCTGCCATAGATAAACTGTGACCCACTTGTTTTTCCACTATATCCTAACCAATCATTAACTTGTACCGGAGGCCCATTAATTACTGCAGTTGGTCCAGCTAGCAACCTGTTCGGGGGTCGGTGGTCTGTTACGAAGATGAGGTGGAACATTCTTGTGTTAATCTACCCAGCTGGCCCATATGCATTGCTACGACCACTCAGTAAGGTCCCATCACCTGAAACACCATTGTATGCGAGTTTACTTTTCATCTTTTACAAAATGGTCAAAGTTGGTCAAACAGGACTTACGTAGAAGACGTAAGGTGTGGTCGAGCCCACACGATATATCGATAGGCATGTCGTTTTCTGTATCCGTGGCTTCAGCAACTATTTAAAGTTGTGAGGGAGCATGCCCCCATCCAAAGGAGACACTAGTTAGCAACTATTTAAAGTTGTAAGGGGGTATTTGGCATTGAATTTGAAGGTGACTGTTCTCTAACAAAACTGCAGTGCTTATAAAATCTGAAGGGGTGTTTAGGAAATGGGATTGTTTCAATATCTGCTTATCGCCTATATAGATAAGTTGTCAAGAATAAGCAGTTTCAATTGGTAGTATAATTGTCTCACTAATAATCAGATAATAAGTTTCGAACAAACTGTCCCCAAGGTTGTGACAGACAATCAGATGATAAGTCACATAAATTTCTATGAGAATCAAATATTAGATAATAAACGCCACAAAAACATATTAAGCCCTGAGATATACGAACTATTGTGGTGAGCCAAAATTGATGAACTTCACTTAGAATCAATTAGTTGGGATGAATCAAAGAAGCACTAGAAGTCTAGCACCTACATAAACTGGGTTAAGGTGTGTTTGGAAGCTTTCAGGTAGTACAATGACCATTTATACATGTAGTACTTTAACTTTAAAAAGTCAACTTACACAAACTAAGTTATTTAATGACCATTTGACTTTTTTAGACTTATGAGATGTAAGCCGAAACTCAAATAAGCCATAAGCCGGTCATATAAGGCCAAAACAAACAACTTGGTTATTGGTGTGTTCTAAACAAACAGCAAAAGTAAGAATTAAATAGTCTCAAAATCCATGTGGTGGGCGCCGTAACTTGTGATAAATTGAGAGCTGTCGATAAACGACTTCCAAGGATTAGAAACTGATCCAGTGAAGAATGGTGGAGGCTGAGGGTTAATCGAGTGTGATCTCACAAGCATCTTCATGCGGAAAGTCTGCTAAAAGTTACTCCCTCCCCCGATATTAACAAGTGCACGTTACTATTTCTATTTTTGGACGTCACATCTAAAAAAAATAAGAACTAGATAAGAAATATAGATTAATTTTACGATATTACCCCTCACTTGAAGGTATTATTACATATAATAAAAAAGTTGTAAATTAACTGATTAAAGTTAAGATTGTCATTGTGTAAAAAATAAAAGAGAAACCTGAAAAAGTGATACCTAATTTCTCTGATTCACTTGTCATTCTACTTTTTCACCTTAACTATATGTAAACTTCTTTATCTATCTTAATTTTTTAAGATATAAATTTAAATAGCCTAATTTTTTTTATGCAACATCTCATTAACATTATTGATACATAACTTCCTTTAATTCTGTTTTTCTACGATGTATGTGGATAATACAAACCATTTTTAAAATAGTCAGCTAACTTTTCTTTTAAGATAAGACAACAATTTTTATAAAGTTACACTTTTTATGTTTTTTTACACATCTTTTTTTTTATAAAGTTACAACCAGACTACTACCAATGGATCAAGACAAACAAATACCGTATTAACAGAATGAAATGACCGAAACCTATATCAATAAATACTGACTGCGATTTAGTTTTGATTTAAGTTCATTTAGATACCAAATTTTATTTTGGATACTAAGGGACTAATTTTCATCCTCCTCCATCTTAATCCAGTGGATAAAATTATACAAAAAACTCATTTTTTACATTTTTTTTAAACATTAATATCTTTTAAACCGTTAATCGTTATGCAAAAAAATACCATTACGACGGCCATTTAATTATGTCTCTACATATATGCTATATGATATACTTTCGACAATTTTTTTTTGTTTTTTTTTGTTGCCGAAAACTATTATATATGATACTAAATATCATATATGATAGTAACACTAGTATCATATATGCTATACTTATCATAAATGATATAAACCAATATCATATATGATTCTGTAATAATTTGTAACCTAACACTAATATCATATATGATAAAACACTATTATCATATATGATATTTTACGCAAATTTAAAAAAAAAACGAGTTTTTTTCTTCAAAAGTATATCATATTGCATATCTGTAAAAAGCTAATTAAATGCTCGTAACGATGATATATTTTTTTTCGTTTAACACTTAACGGTTTAAAAGATATTTAAATTTTAGAAATAAGTGAAATAATTAAATACTTTTAATCTCATCCACTAGATATGGTAAGAATGGATGGTGGGAATGAGTCCCTTGGTATCCATAATAATTTTACTCTTTAGTTTTTAAATTGGGTAAATGCCATAAATACATCACGCACTATCAAAATGTGTTCATTATACACACTAAACTTTTTTATGTATAAAATACATAGTTGAATAAAAAAGTTACCTTTGACTTAACTACATATCCGATTACCGTTAGTATTTTTGTCAACTTGAAATATGAATTCACACTTTTAGTCCTCTAGTTAACATCATCATCATCATCATCACCATCTTCATCATCATCATCATCGTCATCTTTTTCTTCTTCATCTACCCACATCTAAAAAAACCCATATTACATATCATCATCATCGTGTTTTGGGTTCTTGTTTTAGATTCTTTGGTCAAAGTTGACCAAACAATATAACAATTACTAAACTACAAAACAAAAACACAACGACATATCATCATCATTTGTTATACTTGTGCATCTGTTTCCAGTTCTCAATTTGTATTCATTTGGTGGTGGACATATCATCATCATTAGTGACTGGGCAAAAGCACCACAATAACATATCAAATATTTATTTATTTGGTGGTAGACATATCATCATCATCATCATTATCATCTTCTCAGTATTTTGTACATATCATCATCATCACTGAGATTTTATATTCAGATCGTTGTAAAGTAATGAAGTAACAGAGAGGAAAATCCTTTATTCCGTTATGAATCTGTTACAAATGAATGAGTACATAATATATACTCAGAGTTCTAACACCTTTCTATACTATTACAGAAAAGACCCTAAAGTCTGACTCAAGTGTCACCATGGTCCCCCTGTTTTATCTTACTTCCATACTCCCCCTCAAGTTGTGAGTGTAAAGAACTTGAAACTCCCAACTTGCTCAGTAGAGTCTTGTGCTGATCTACAGAAACCACCTTTGTGAATACATCCGCCAATTGAAGTTTAGTGTTAACATATGAAGGTTTAATCAAGCCAGCTTTAATTTGATCTCTTACAAAACGACAACCACCTCAATGTGTTTTGTCCGAGCATGAAAAACTGGGTTAGCTGCAATATGTAAGGCTGCTTGATTATCACATTGTAAATCCACTGGTCCTAAATCAGATAAGTCAAGGTCTTTGAGAAGAGAAACCACCCAAGTAACTTCACAGCAGGTTAAGGCCATTGCCCTGTATTCTGGCTCAACTGACGACTGCTTGCTTTTTAGATTTCCAAGAAATAGGAGATTCACCTAACAATATACAATATCCAGTTGTTGATCTCCTTGACATTGGGCAGCTGGCCCAATCGGAATCACAATAAGTAGTAAGATGAGCAGCTGATTTATGAATAAGAACAACACCTTTGTTAGTGTAAACATTACGATGTTTAATCAAGATGATCCCTTCATGTTTTGGTAATGACAAACGTATAACTCACAATACATAATGTAAAATGTGTAAGGTACTCGTAATTACTCAAGCATACTTATGTATACTTCTCTTGACACCTTGAAGATTACATTCGTCATGAAAGACAAGAAGGACGCGCGGTTCTCTTATAGAACACGCGGTTCCTTAGTGATATAGAACCGCGGACAGTCAAGCCGGTTTAGGCTTACTCAAGATTTCTGGAAGCCTCTAGAAGATGGAGGGAAACTAATAAATTCAAAATTCAAAATTTGAATTTGGGCTCCAAGAATATAAGGTGCATCCTTTTATCCAATGGGTAGTCCACTCTTTTATCCAATGGGTAGTCCACTCTTTTATCCATTGGGTAAAAAGGTGCTCTCCAAGGCAAGAGTTGGCTATAAATAGAAGACTATTCTCTTCCATTTTACTTGCACAAAAAACACACAAAAACCTTCCAATATCCCATTCCTCATTTGCCTCATCAAGAGCAATGGGAAGAACACTTTCACCCTTGTGAAGTGTTAGTGTCTTGAGTCATAACATGATGAAGATCTATCTAGAACAAGTCATGATTATTGTCTTCCTACTATGTATATGTAGAAGATCCAAGTTGTGGTTACACTTGGATGTGTTTGTAAGGGTAGAATATCCAAGTGATGGGTATCCTTGGATTAGGTGTTAGTTGTGTAGATCCAAGTCTTGTTAGTACTTGGATATAGTGTTAGAGTTATAGATCTAAGTGTTGTGTGCTTAGTTCTATATGGTTTATGTGTTTAGGCCATAAAACACAAGGTTTGTTATGTTGGGCCATAAAACATAACTAGTGGGTAGATTAGTGTGTGTCTTGGTAGTTCTCACTAAACTCTAAAGTGATGTGGTTGTGTCTAGGTAGTTCTCACTAAACTCTAAAGTGATGTGGTTGTGTCGTGTGAGTTCTCACTAAACTTTAAAGTGATTAGTAGTTGTGTTGTGTGAAGTTCTCACTTAGCTTCAAAGTGAAGAGTCGTGAAGATTGGTTCTAGCTTTCGATTAAAACTCGACATCTAGCCTTGTGTCGTTAAATGGTGAAGTGGGCAACGTTGTGTAGATTGGTCCTACCTAAGATTAGGACTCGACATCTAGCTTAGTGTCAGAAATGTGTAAGCGACGTGTATGGTTTTCTCCGCCTTGAAAGGAGTTTTGTTGACTAGTGAAGTAACTCTCGAGAAAGGTGTACTCGAGGAGTGGAGTAGGGCGAAGAGGAGCTTCGTGACCGAACCACTATAAATCATCGTGTCGGTACTTTCCTTTACATTGATGTCTTTACTATTATAGATCTATTTATATGTTGTGTGTTGTGTGCATCTCATAATCTAAACATCTAAGTTGCGGAAAAGCTAAGGCTTAGTACGTGTGTGCTTCGTGTTTAAATTATGGTCAAGTATACATCACTTAGTCTAAACATCCTAGTTGCGGAAAAGCTTATGCTTAGTATGTGTGTGCTTAGTGTTTAGACTATTGCTTGATGTACTCTTGATTTGATGTGTTTGTGTGTTTACTTACTTGTAGTATTTATCTTTCAATCAAACACATCTCATATCTAGTCAAGCTTGATCGAGAATTTGATACAAAGGATTGTCAAAGTTTAACATGTAACAAAAGGTTAAGTTCACTGTCGGCGGTTCTCTAAATGGACCGACGGTTCTTTATTGATAAAGAACCGCAGGTACACATAAGGAACCGCACACAGTGGATTAAAACGAAATGTTTTGAAAAATGAACTAGAAACTATTCAACCCCCCCCCCCCCTTCTAGTTTCTACAATTGGTATCAGAGAGAGGTTATTCAAGATCTTTGAAGTATATTTTACTTTAAAGCTTGGATCGATCTTTGCTCTTTTTTCAAAACAAATGGTTTTTTAAATTGAAAACGGTTTTTAAAAATAGAGACGATCTTTGTATCGAATTGTTCATGAAGAGTGATTACTTATGAAATGTGTTTTGTTGTTTCATTCGTACAAGTTTTGGTGTTAAATAAACTTTATATAATAGCTTGAATTAAATCTTTTCATGTTTGGAAGTATAAAAATCTTTTGTGTTATAATTAACTCTAAAATACGAGTTCTATGTGTCTAAAATGATTTTTTAGAGTCCTAAGTCCTTCCAAAAAGTTACCAAATGATTTTGGCCAAAAACTCATTTTTTGTCCTCTGACCGCGGTTCTTTATTGTTCCCCGCGGATCCTTATCAATAAGGAACCGCAGTCAGTCTGACTCAGATTTTTGCAAACTTTGAAAAATCATATAAAATCAACCGTAAGTCCGTAGAAGTCGTGCCACCCGTCATTTCGAACGTAATTGAATTTTCTCTCAATTAAAAATGCTTCCAAACCTTTATTCAAACTTTAAAATTTAAATGTTTTATAAGTTATATACTTTGTCCAAAGTATTGAGTCTCGGTTTGTCGTAAAACTTGTGTTTTACTCTTTTCATTAAGTTGGACATATCTTGGTGATATATCTTTGAAAATTGATATATTTACAAAGTGTTAAACTTAATTAAATTTTAAATGGGTCAAAGACTATTTTTAAATAAAATCAAGTTATGAATACTTTGTTGTATCTAACACTCAAAACATGGACGAATGCTTTTATGTGTTAAGCTAATTGTTTGTGTGTGTTTCCTTGTGTGTTATTATTATATGTAGACATTATTAAGTGTTCCTTGCTATTTGTAGTAGTATTGCTTATATGTCTAGTCTCTTGTGCCTTGCTTGGTATTTGTTAGTATCTGGTTTTTCCTAATTAGGATGTATGCTAGATTTCTTGCATTTTAGTTACAACATTATGTGTGCATTGCATATAGGATTAACATCTCTTGGTTTAAAAATGTTACATAAACATCTTGTACACCTCGGCATGTTCTTTAACACTTTTAGGTTTGAAAGCCTTGGGAGCTTGTCAAATCTATTGATTTGGGTCGTCTTACTCGATCATTGTGTTATTAGTTCAAGTAGATAAATGTCTCACTATAAAACATGAAACACCCTTTGAAAATCTTATCTTTTCTCTTAAAAGAGTGTTTGTGGGAATCAAGAAAGATTTCGATTAAATATCAATGCATTATTCAAACTATGATTGGTATCATTATCGAATCTAATTGACATGTTTTTTAGTGTAGACATGAATGTGGTTTACTAATAATATACATCGGATCATAACTCACACTTGTGTTGATGGTGTATTGAATCTACTTGTTCAAATTGTTAGACATATTTTGTTTAATAATTACTTATAATGCACAATAGAGTCGGTTTGATAACTTGGATGTTTCATCCGAAATACTCAAGTAATTTACATTGCTATGCAATTTATAAATGTGTCATTTCCGAAAGACCAATCAAGAGTGTTTCTTTGGTTTGTGTAAACTTTGTTTATACACTTCAAAGTTATTGGCCTCAAGTTCTATTAAGGTAAATAACCTTAACTAGACTTGTTTGACAAGATATGCAATGGTGCATTCTTAACCCTCATTAGGTCATGCATTGTGTCGCCATGCAAGTTTCATCCTTGCTAAACTTTATTAGGCAAATGTTGGAATTACATTTTGCCTAACTTGAGAATGACTACTAGAGAATTTATGCACTAGGATCTTAATTTGACCTAACGGTTGAATTACTTCCATGTGGGAAGTTGAGTTGGTGTATAACTCGTAAAAATGGTCGTATTTAGCCTTAATTGAGTACCTCTAGTGATAGTCTCATACTCATTCTCTAAATTGGCTAAATGGCTCTTCCTATATATGACTAATGATAGTTTACTTTGATGAACTTTGTATGTCATTAGGAGTCTTTTTCTTTTGTAGCCATTAGGTTTTTCTTAGCTTTCCTCTTACGTGCTAATTGAACCTATGTGTCTTTCCTTTGTGTGTGTTTTAGTTTTTATTGCTCTTAAGCATGACTTTATGATAAGTTAGACTAGAACATTAGGATTTGCTGAACTGGAAAATTCTCCTTCACCACCTAAACCTAGCCTCTGTAGGCGGTTCTTTAAATAGACCGCGGCTCCATATCAATATGGAACCGCCGGTGGAGATAAAGAACCGCGGGCAGAAGCTCTCAAATTCGGGTTTTTTGAAATCTCAATTGTTCCAACACCCTTTGGAATCTTTGTTTCAAACCTTTGATCACTCCCAAAATATCTTAGGCTTTCCCTTTTTAACCCTTTACTAGTTTGGATCATCCCCTCACCCTTTTAAACCCACCTTGTTAGCCATGTTCTTCACACCTCAAACCATTCATCCTTACCCCTTAAACCACCCATTACTACCTGTTATACAAGAACCTCCAATTCATCCAAAACCTCCTCTTCAAAGAGGCACCTCAAAATTAAGATTAAGTTACCCAAACTTAATTTTTCACCCTTTCACTCACCCAAGAATGAGATTGTTCCAATTCTCATCTCTTCATCACCCTCACCACCTCTTGCTCCATGCAATACTACCTCAACCTTTGGTACCAACCATTCACATGGTTCTACCCCCTCTTCATTCCAATCTAGAATGAATGAGCTAACCTCACCCTTCATTCCAAGTACTCTCTTGGATGTGACTATCCAACCTCAACCCATCCAAAGCATTCCCATTGTGAATGACTTTGTTGATACCTTGGTGACTTCACCTTTTACCCCTTCAAACTCACCCACATCACCCATCCAAAGCATTCCCATTGTGAATGACTTTGTTGAACCCTTGGTGACTTCACCTTTCACCCCTCCAAATTCCGCCACCACCCTTGTCTTTCATTTAAGCATGTGGATTGCTTATTGCTAAGGCATCTAATTTAAGCAAATCTTAGGATTCTAGTGTAACTAAGATTAAAATTATGCTTAAGTTTTAGTTTTTTTTTCATCTTTGTATGATCTTTATTCTCTTAGATGTGTCTAACTCATGCATGTCCTTAAATGCTACGTGCTAACATGTTTTACTTAGTCTTCTCTTTTTAAGTAATCATGTTTCTTGCATATGTGTTAATTGCGCACCTTCTCTACATTGTTTTGTTGTAGACTTCATTAGGCATTGCATGAATTATCCTATGTGCTTACTTGATTATGTGTTAGATTTTGTACTAACTCTTTCATGTCTTCTTGAGCTTCTTTTGAGTTTCTTCTCTCATTTTCTTTCGAGATTTCACTATCACCTTCTAAGGTATAGTATTCATGAATCAATTTGTGAAGTTATCCTTAACTTCTTTGATTGAGTTTCTCTTGGTTTATTTTAATCATGCCTCTCTAAGTCGAGTCTCTCTCTTCTATCTTTCTAAACTAAGTTGAGTCGAGCCTCACCCTTTCCTCATCATGTAATTGTTCTCTGAACACTCACATTGATTGAGAAGAGCTACGAAACTTTGAGCATGTAGTTTATCGTATGCTAAACACCATCCATCTTGGTATTTATATTCTTTGGCTTATTTGATTTTTTTTTCATTGAGTCATCTTTTTGGTGTCGACATTCATAAGCATCCTTGCCTATAATGTCTTTGGTTTTATATTTTTTATTCTTCTCGTTTTTGAGAGTCGATTGAGGTTAAAATTTACAATTGGATTGGGTGATTCCAACAATTCTAAGTTTTTAACCTTTTGAGAGGATTTTGGTTAAATCTTGAATTTTCTTGGGTGATTCCATAAATTCTAAGCTTTTAGTCCTTTGACATATTATCATTACAATTAGTATGGATGTTTCTTCTCTACCTCTATTCCAACAATTGTGAATTGATCTTGTCAAGATCCTCTCCTTTGACTTGTTTTTGGATTGATAGCATCGCGTGCACACTTCTTTCTTCAATGCTTGTCATTGTTTGTGCAAACGACTTGTTTATCATCCTCTTTTTTGTTTTCATCATAGTTCTTCTTTCTCTCTTTTCGACTATGTGGAATTTTTTTTATTGTCCATGTCATACTCTCTTTAGTTTGGTATTTTTGCCAAGATATTAAAGCGGAGTATGTCCTCTCGACAATATATGCTCTTTTTATATATGATCTTGTCTACTAACCTTGTTTTGTAGGATACTTCTAACCCATTTTTGTAGCTCGTCACTATTCTTGCTTTGTTGGTGCCTCAAGCAAGGGGGAGCTCATATCAAGGGGGAGCATTTTCAAGAGTTCAACTCATTACATTTGCGATCGTTCACTCACTTAAATTGCATTCATTGAACATCTTGCAAGTAATGAATTATGGGATCTCGAAGACATGGAGGTGGTTAACCTATTGTGATTGAAGACTTCACTAGGATGACGCAAGCTCAATATCTTTGGATGATGGGATTACGGTTCGGATTCTCGCCTCTCAACCGAATATCTTTTGGATGCAAGCTATCTCAAAGTTGATTCTTCTCTTCTACAAACGACGACTACCTTTGGATGCGTGATCTTCCTCAAATGATATGGATTCTACTCTTCCTCAAATGACGACTACCTTTTTGATTCGACAAAAGGGGGAGAAGGAAGTGTAAACGAGTACGTTTCACATTTTACTATGCGTTACGGTTTACTTGTTTGTCATCATCAAAAAGGGGGAGATTGTTAGTGCAAACATTACGATGTCTAATCAAGATGATCCCTTCATGTTTTGGTAATGACAAACGTATAACTCGCAATACATAATGTAAAATGTGTAAGGTACTCGTAATCACTCAAGCATACTTATGTATACTTCTCTTGACACCTTGAAGATTACATTCGTCATGAAAGACAAGAAGGACGCGCGGTTCTCTTATAGAACACGCGGTTCCTTAGTGATATCGAACCGCGGGAAGATATAGAACCGCGGGCAGTCAAGCCGGTTTAGGCTTACTCAAGATTTCTGGAAGCTTCTAGAAGATGGAGGGAAACTAATAAATTCAAAATTCAAAATTTGAATTTGGGCTCCAAGAATATAAGGTGCATCCTTTTATCCAATGGGTAGTCCACTCTTTTACCCAATTGGTAGTCCACACTTTTATCCATTGGGTGAAAAGGTGCTCTCCAAGGCAAGAGTTGGCTATAAATAGAAGACTATTCTCTTCCATTTTACTTGCACAAAAAACACACAAAAACCTTCCAATATCTCATTCCTCATTTGCCTCATCAAGAGCAATGAGAAGAACACTTTCACCCTTGTGAAGTGTTAGTGTCTTGAGTCATAACATGATGAAGATCTCTCTAGATCAAGTCATGATTATTGTCTTCCTACTATGTATATGTAGAAGATCCAAGTTGTGGTTACACTTGGATGTGTTTGTAAGGGTAGAATATCCAAGTGATGGGTATCCTTGGATTAGGTGTTAGTTGTGTAGATCCAAGTCTTGTTAGTACTTAGATATAGTGTTAGAGTTATAGATCTAAGTGTTGTGTGCTTAGTTCTATATGGTTTATGTGTTTAGGCCATAAAACACAAGGTTTGTTATGTTGGGCCATAAAACATAACTAGTGGGTAGATTAGGTTGTGTCTTGGTAGTTCTCACTAAACTCTAAAGTGATGTGGTTGTGTCTAGGTAGTTCTCACTAAACTCTAAAGTGATGTGGTTGTGTCTTGTGAGTTCTCACTAAACCTTAAAGTGATTAGTAGTTGTGTTGTGTAAAGTTCTCACTTAGCTTCAAAGTGAAGAGTCGTGAAGATTGGTTCTAGCTTTCGATTAGAACTCGACATCTAGCCTTGTGTCGTTAAATGGTGAAGTGGGCAACGTTGTGTAGATTGGTCCTACCTAAGATTAGGACTCGACATCTAGCTTAATGTCGGAAATGTGTAAGCGACGTGTATGGTTTTCTCCGCCTTGAAAGGAGTTTTGTTGACTAGTGAAGTAACTCTCGAGCAAGGTGTACTCGAGGAGTGGAGTAGGGCGAAGAGGAGCTTCGTGACCGAACCACTATAAATCATCGTGTCGGTACTTTCCTTTACATTTATGTCTTTACTATTATAGATGTATTTATATGTTGTGTGTTGTGTGCATCTCATAATCTAAACATCTAAGTTGCGGAGAAGCTAAGGCTTAGTACGTGTGTGCTTCGTGTTTAGATTATGGTCAAGTATACATCACTTAGTCTAAACATCCTAGTTGCGGAAAAGCTTATGCTTAGTACGTGCGTACTTAGTGTTTAGACTATTGCTTGATGTACTCTTGATTTGATGTGTTTGTGTGTTTACTTACTTGTAGTATTTATCTTTCAATCAAACACATCTCATATCTAGTCAAGCTTGATCGAGAATTTGATACAAAGGATTGTCAAAGTTTAACATGTAACAAAAGGTTAAGTTCACTGTCGGCGGTTCTCTAAATGGACCGACGGTTCTTTATTGATAAAGAACCGCAGGTACACATAAGGAACCGCACACAGTGTATTAAAACGAAATGTTTTGAAAAATGAACTAGAAACTATTCAACCCCCCCCCCCCCTTCTAGTTTCTACAACCTTGACCAGGACTATTCAACAAATACCTCAATAGGTGTTTTGCAGCTTGCATATGAATAGAAGTAGGATTTTTCATAAACTGACTTAGAAGTTGGGCAGTATAGCATATATCTGGTCTAGTTACAGTTAGATAGACGAGTTTACCTATAAGTCTTCTATAAGGTTCAGGATCAGATAAAGGACTGCCAACGTCAGCTTGCAACTTGAGATTAGGATCCTTAGGAAGCTTATAAGGTTTAGCATTCAGAACATCATACTCAGTAAGAAGATCCAAAGTATACTTCTTTTGAGAAATAAAAATACCTTGATCAGCTCTTGTTACTTCAATTCCCAAAAAATAGTTCATAGAACCCAAATCTTTCATGTGAAAAGTACTACTTAACTGATCTTTAAGTTTCTGTATCTAAGAAGAATCACTGCCTGTGATAAGTAGATCATCAACATACACAAGGATTGCAGTAACAGAGCTTCTATCTTTCTTGGTGAATAATGAATAATTAGCTTTGGACTGTTGGTAGCCAAACGATAACAGAGCTTGTGAAAGTTTAAAGAACCACTGTCTTGGGGCTTGTTTAAGACCATACAGTGATTTCTTTAATTTGCACACATAAGGAGAAGTATTTGACACATTCTGAATACACTCCCCATTTCCGATATGCCCTGGAGGTAATCTCATATACACTTCTTCTAACAGATCTCCATGCAAGAATGCATTAGAAACATCTATTTGGCATGTTTCCCACTCATTCATTGCAGCTACTGTTAGTAAAGATCTAACAGTAACCATTTTTGCAACAGGAGCAAATGTTTCCTCAAAATCCACACCTTTCCCCTGTCTGTTTCCATTAGCTACAAGTCTAGCCTTTTTCCTTTCAACTGTTCCATCAGCCTTCAATTTAGTTTTATAGATCCAGTGACTATAATAGCGTGCTTGCCTTTTAGTAAGGTTGTAAGCTCCCAAGTGTCATTATCTTCCAATGCCTTTATCTCAACATTCTTGGCTTCACACCAAGCACTATCTTGTACAACATCTTTAAACATAGATGGATCAGATGTTGATACAAGAGCACATATAAAATCTTGAAACTGACTATGAAGTTGAGGAGTACAAACTTGATTTGCCATTGGAGCATGAGACAGTTTTGTAACATAGTCTTTTACCCATGTAGGAGGTTTAGAAGGCCTAGAAGATTTTCTGACAGGAGCAGAATTAGTCGATGAAGAAGCTTGATTATCAGTAATCACAGGTTCTCCTTGATCAATTGAATTAGCTTCATGACTGGTAATAGAAACATGCTCATTTAAAGCTCCAGATTGACTTGTTGTTGTAGATACAAACTCATCAAAGGATATAGGTGTAGGTGAATGATGTAAAGTACAAGGTAAGGGTTTCAAGAACTTTGATATGCTTGCTGAAGAATAAGGAAATATGTCTTCATAAAATGTAACATCTCTGGAAACAAAAATTGTTTGATCCAAAAGATTCACTAACTTGTATCCTTTCTTATGTTGAGGATACCCCAAGAACACACATGGTACACCTCTAGGAGAAAATTTATCAGATACTCTAGAAGGATTAGAAGCCATTGCAAAACAACCAAACACCCTGAGATGATCATACCTAGGTACATGTTTCATCAAAACCTCATATGGTGTTTTGTTTTCAAGAACAGAGGATGGCATCCTATTATGAGATATGTGGCAGTGATAACACAATCTCCCCAATAGTGTAATGGTAAATGAGAATGAAATCTTAGGGCTCTAGCAATCTCAAGAATATGTCTATGTTTTTGCTCCACCCATGCGTTTTGTTGAGGCCTGTCAACACATGATGTCTGGTGAACAATCCCATGTTCAGTTAGATATGAGTGACATGGTCCTTTAACAAACTCGAGAGCATTATCTGATCTTACTGTCTTAACATTCTTATCAAACTGTTTTGACACAAAACTTTTGAATGACTTAAGAACAATAAAGGAATCAGACTTGTGTGTTAACAAATATGTCCATGTTACCCTACTGCAATCATCCACTATGGTGAGAAAGTATTTCTTACTTCTATTTGTCGCAACCTTATATGGTCCCCAAGTATCAATATGAATCAGTTCAAATATATCAAGGACATGAGACTCGCTGAGATTATAAGGGATCTTGGTAAACTTTGCCATAGGACAAGAAAGACAAGAAACAATGTTTGTTTTGTCATTAGAATTAGAGATACAAGATACATGCTTGAGTTTAGAATCAGAAATGTGTCCTAATCTAAGATGCCATAAGCTATAAGACTGATTACAGGTAGTAACAACTTTATTCAGCATACTAGAAAAACTTGTAGGGTAAGAAAGAAAACTTGTAGAAGCACAAGTAGACACCATGAGAGATTGAAGTCTTGCATCAATAGACTTCAATGAAATATTAAGAAGAAGATAAAGTCCTGCTCTTTCTTTACCCAAAGCAAGAACTTTCTTTGTTGTCAAGTCCTGAACAACACAAAATTTGGGATAGAAAGTAACAAAACAATTACTATCTTTAGTGAGCTTAGGAACAGATAGAATACTGAATTTAAAGGAAGGAACAACAATAGTATCTTTAAGAACAAGACTATTGTTTAACTTGACTGTTCCTGTATGTGTTATGGCTGAAGTAATGACATTAGGAAGATTTATCTTAGGTGAAAACAATAGTTCTATAGTATTAATAAGATTCTTAAGAATTGGTGTGATATGATCCGTAGCCCCAATGTCAAATATCCAATAGTTCACTAACAAAGAAGCAGCAACAAGCAAACAAAATTTACCTACAGCAAAGGAACGATCTAGTTCTTCATCAGAATTGTTCCCATGAAGATCAAACTTTGGCAAATTCTTCATTAACTACTGAAATTGTTGAGGAGTAAACATTATATTACCCCCTTCAGCTGTTGCAACAATCTTCCTGTTATATTGTCCCCCTTTAACAACAGAATATCCTTTTGAGCCATTCCCAATATTACCTTTTAGTTTTGATTGCTTAAACTTGGGATGCCAACTAGGATAACCTACCTTTTCCCAGCATTTCTCTGGTGGATGCCCTTTAAAACCACAAATAGAACATTTGTCTTTCAAATCAGATTTACTATACAAAGCAGTCATTTCAACTGAAGTGGATGAGTTCTGATTTAGTTCTTGTTGTGACTCCTCTTGTTGTAACAATGAGCAAGCATTCTCAACAATAGGCAAAGGATTCATCAACAAAATTTGACTCCTTTGAAGACTCGAATACTCATCGAGTCCATTTAGAAACTGAAACAACCTGAGTTCACTCTTATGACTATTCAAAGCATTTAAGAAATTCCTAACTTCATGTGTTATGTTTGTCAAAACAGGTAACTGAGTCATAGAATCCAACTCCTCCCAAATGCACTTCATTCTTGTATAATATTCACTTACGGAACCACCACTTTGTTTAACCGAGTAAATGTCTTTAGTATGCTTGTATTTTCTAGAACCATTACTCAAAGCAAATCTATTTTCTAATTGATTCCATATTTCAGATGCACCAACAAACATAATGGATTTTGCTATGGAATCTGATACAGAGTTTATGATCCAAGAAATTACCACATTATTGCACGTGTCGCAAAGCTCGGCTGAATTGGATCAACCATCCTGACCACTGTCCCTCTCACAAATCCAAGCTTCCTTTTAGTCGACAAACCAATCTCCATCGATCTTTTCCATGAACGATAATTTTGTGCCCCGATCAATTTCTCATGAACAACTAAGGAACCTGGACCTTCAGAAGGATGTAAATACAAAGGATCTTGAACCAATTGAGGATTGATTAGAGTGTTTGCGGAATTTGTGGGGTTTGTTGGTGCCATTGAAATTAGGTCAAAATTTGATCAAAATTTTTGGGGAAAACTGATTTTTTCACACAGTGAATCAGTCAAATAACACGATTCACACAACGATTGAATAAAAAACACATGAATCAATCACAATTACCCAAATTTTGATCAATTAGAACAAACACAAAGATTTGAATCAAAGAAACGATTCAAATCTGAATCGATTAGACATATTGATGATGAAAGGGATTGATTAGATAACGAGAACCATTTAGGGCTCTAATACCATGTAAAGTAATGAAGTAACAGAGAGGAAAATCCTTTATTCCGTTATGAATCTGTTACAAATGAATGAGTACATAATATATAATTAGATTTCTAACAACTTTCTAAACTATTATAGAAAAGACCCTAAAGTCTGACTCAAGTGTCACCCTGGTCCCCCTGTTCTATCTTACTTCGAAAATCATGGTGCTTTTTCGTATCGGGAATGGTGGTGGTTTTTATTCAGATGTGAAAAACAACCACCGTTTGTATAATATCAATAATGGTCGTTTCTATTTGGATAAGATTTTCCAGATCCACTAACACCACATATGATAGTTTGGTTCTTCCAAAACGGTGAAAAACAACCACCGTTTGGATAACCAGAAACGGAACATGAAGTCTCGCTATGGTATTGCCATGATTATCCAAATTCTCAAATCCAAAATCCAAATTAGTGTGGTGTCGCCATGGTATTGGTATTGGAAAAACCATTTTGGAGAAAATGCCGATACTATTGGTGGTGACGATTTGGATACGATTTCCTAATCTAATACTATTGTGATACTATTGTGTACAAGCCCCCTTTACCATTTATTGTGATTTGGATAAGATTTCCCATATCTATTTGGAGAAGATGACGATGATGATGTTAACTAGAGGACTAAAATGTTCCAAGTCTTAGCCACTGACAACAAGGTTATATCCATTGATGAAGATTTCTCTACCCACTGTCATGTTATGTGTAGCCACTATCATGAAGCTATTGACAGATGCCACCTACTATGGGATTGCATGGATCAACATGTTCATTAGTTTATGAAAGTTATTGTCGTATAAGTTATTTTCTATCATTATCTTTGTATAACTTTCCATTATAGTTGATCTTAGCTAAATTTACACGGCTCCTTAATCTATAGAGATGCCTTAGAGTTAGACGCTTGCTAAACCATAAAGATAGAAAGCAAGTCACTGCTTGCTAAGTCTTCAAAAGGTCTAGAGTGACATATCAGTATTGGATAATATTTTTTTTTCAAAATGTATATGTTAGGAAAAACATTGGTTATTTTTTTAACACATTTATTCTATAAAAAACCTAACCTTCCTAAAATCTCTCTAATCTCCCTCTTCAACCTCCATATGATTTTTTTCTCTCTTTTTTCTTCCTTAATATATAAATTGGTTACTACGTATATACACATTCGAATTCACAAGTAATATATCATCCATATACGGGACAACAAGATTCAGATTCGGGGCATTTAAACGCAATGTTCCGTTTTAATTACACCAAACTATTTATAAATAGAAATGATAGGATCAAATAAAGCGAGCAACCAATAACGGTCGAACCAAGTAATCATCTATACGTGGTTCAAGTTCCATCTTACTAACTTTTAACTCCGATTAGGATGATTGCGATTCAAAGACCGAACCGACAATTTGATAGAAAACACGTGATCGAGGAGGGGACTATAATATTTGGTGTAGAAATGAAGTATTTAATGGAATTGGTTATCTATATCTATACTACTATATAAAGTATTTGGGACATTCTTAAAATAGCAAGCTGAAAATTCAGCATTTTTTTTCCTACTAAATAAGGCAAGTTGTTGATATTTTCATCAACGTTATATAATATAACTTTTTCTAACAACCTTTTGTAACAAACTTTTGTAACAACCTACTTAAATAATATTTTTCTTTTAAATTGAAAAATCTTTTTATTAATTTGTTATTTTTATAATCTAATTTCACCATATTTTCTAGAATTTTATGCTCTTTAATTTAATATCCATTTTGCTATATTTTATTAACTGTTAACTTTTTTAAAATTTAGAAGTTTTTTTTGTTTTTTTTACAATTTTAACAATACAAACTTAATGGATAAAAAATTAATATTTGTTAGCCTAAAAAATGATTATAAGTACTCGCCGCCGCGGGTCCATACTAGTCTTGGTAATACAAAAACAAAAAATAATAATGCTCTTAATTTAAAAAATTTGAAAAATAAAAAAGATGTAATTATGGTAAACTCGAAAATGGAAGAATTCCATCATGGGCTAGTAGGAAAAGGAAGCCCAAAAAGCAAAAGCCCAGAAAAAGCCCAGAAAAGCCATTTCCCCTTAAATAGCAGTCTGAAAACCCTAAGCAAACTAGAATCATCATTTGCTTGCTGATTCTCATTGTTTGGTTTTGGGGCAAAATCTAAGGTATTATTTAATAAGCTAATACGAAAAAAGCTTATTAATAAGCTTATTGTTTCTTTCTTTTAATAAGCTTATTGTTTTTCTTATCTAATAATAATAATAATAATAATAATAATAATAATAATAATAATCGGTTTTAAACTTTCTTTCAATAAGCTATACGAAAACCAAGCTTATTAATAAGCTTATTATTTGTTTCTTTTAATAAGCTTATTGTTTGTCTTATCTAATAATAATAATCGATTTTAAACTTTCTTTCTACAAGCTATACGAAAACCAAGCTTATTAATAAGCTTATTATCTCTTTCTTTTAATAAGCTTATTGTTTTTCTTCTCTAATAATAATAATGATAATATAATAATCGATTTCAATAAGCTTTCTTTCAATAAGCTATGCAAAAACCAAGCTTATTAATAAGCTTATTGTTTGTCTCTTTTAATAAGCTTATTGTTTGTCTCTTTTAATAAGCTTATATGTCGGCTTATGAGCTTATTAGATATAAGGAGGTGTTTGGTTATGTTTATAAAACTGTCTGTTTATTTTCGCTTATATGTTTATTAGGAGGTGTTTAGTTACTTTTATAAAACTGCTTGCTTCTTTTGGAGTTTCTATGTCGGCTTATTACTTAAACTATCATATATTAAGTCACAAAATATGCCACTGAATTGGAGCTTATTCCCAACATTTAAGGCTTATTTTCAGACATATGAGCTTATATAAGTTTATCATACCGTTATAATAAACTTACATAACCCCATACATCTCCAAATATGCCTCATATTTTGGGCTTATCAAAGGCCTTTTTGTTTTGGCTTATGTGTCAGACTTGTCAGCTCATTTCATTTGGGCTTATATTTCATAAGCCCCAACTTCCTGCCTTATTTGAGACTTGCAGGCTTATTTAAGTTTGTATGCCCACAGATCTCAGAATAAGCCAGAAAAATGTGGTTTATGATAATATAATCCGAAACTAAGTAAGCTCATAAGCCCCCACATATAAGTCGAAACAAACACCCCTGAAATAGAAGCCGAAATTGGCTTATGAAGCCTAAACAAACACCCCATGATATTTTTTTCTTCTTTTGTATCGTTTTGGAAACATAACACAGAGGCGGAGGGGATGGGGTGGCTAGCGGTGTACTTGTATTGTATAATCTAATAATAATAATAATAATCGATTTTAACTTTCTTTCAATAAGCTTTCCCTCATATTAATTTATTGTTTTGCTTATGTTGCAGATTTATTAACTTGATAGCCGATCGTTTTGTTCACTATGACGATGGTAAGTTTTTTTTGTTTCCTTTAATATTATTGTTTCATTTTTATCTGTTTTTTTAAGGAGATGTTTGATTTTATGTTTATCGAAGTGCTGCTGCTTCTTTTGTCTTTTATGTCGGCTCATGAGCTTATTTTCAGACTTATATGAGTTTATAAAACTAGGAGGTGTTTGGTTATGTTTATAAAACTGCTTGTTTCTTTTAGCCCATAATAAGTCACAGAATATATAAGCCACTCATTTGGAGAGCTTATGAAATATATGCCTGAAATTTAATCCTTATTTTCAGACTTATGAGCTTATATAAGTTTATCATACCATTATAATAAACTTACATAACCCCATACGTCTCCAAATATGCCTCATATTTCTCTGGCTTATTAAAAGGCTTTTTGTTTTGGCTTATATGTATTGGCTTTTTGTTTTGGCTTATATGTATTGGGCTAGTAGGAAAAATGTGGTTTATGAAAATAGTGACATCTTGTGATTTTTATGATGATGCACGGCAATTGTCTTTATAAGCCTCACTTTGTGATTTTTATGTTAATTGCTTTATTGCTATTTGCTTGTATTTATTACTTGTTACTACAGTATTTGTTAGTTTTAGTTTTGAGTTTTTTACCGATTGTTAAAATTCTAATAAAGAATTAGTTGCAGTTGTAATGTAGACGTGTGCTATGTGTTTATGAGTTGCTATTTTTTATGTTTTAGTTTTTAGTTTGTTACTAATTGCAAGATTCTACTAATAAAGAAGTAACGAACAGCTATATAGTACTATGCGTGTATGAGTATGGCCATTCGTTAGATACTTGGTAGTAGCAGTTAGTACATTTTTGTTTGTAATTTTTTAGCGCCATCAACAAATCTCCAAAAAAATTACTGCATCCATAAGAGTAAACTGGAAACATAACACAGGCGGGGATGGGATGACTAGCGGTGTACTTGTATTGTTTAATCTAATAATAATAATAATAATCGATTTTAGCTTTCTTTCAATAAGCTTTCCCTCATATTAAGTTAGATGTTTATTAGAAGGTATTTGATTTTATGTTTATCAAAGTGCTACTGTTTCTTTCGGCTAATATGTCGGCTTATGAGCTTATTTAATATAAGCTTAAACTTATATGAGTTTATCATTCCATATAATAAACTTACATAAAACTGCTTGTTTCTTTTGGCTTATATGTTTATTAGGAGGTGTTTGGTTTTTTGTTTATAAAACTGGCTGTTTCTTTTGGCTTATATGTCGGCTTACGACCTTATATAACTAAACTATCATATATCAAATCCCCAATTTACAAAACGGACCTATCAATTTCACTCCAATCAGATTAATTAATCACTTGTTTAATTCTAACTTTCTTATAGGTATAATTCATCCAAAGCTTGGAGGTTCGTTGTCGTTGATCCTTCTCACTTCCCTTCTTAAGGCAAGTTCAACTGAATTTTATTCTATTCCATAGATTAAAGCTGCTGTATTGTATATGGTTATTGCGGTTTCTTATATCGGATAAATAGCAACCAGAATTGCCATTAAAATACAGCTTATCTGATTTTGGTATACTGTTATCATATAAGCGAATAGAAACAATGTTTCCTGCATTGCGGTATGAATACTGTTGATTAAGCGCTTATTGCAAATATCTTAAGCAGTTGAAATCGGCGATTCTAAACACGGAACTTCAGACATTGAAAACAACGATATGCTATCATTAAACACATAACAAGATAAGCAGTTTCAGTAAGCAAATTTTAATCACCCATGTTGATACTTATTCAGCTTATACGTAGTAGTATTTTGCTTAGAGTTCAGTCGGATTTGAGGAATAAAGAACTGGTACAAAGTACTTTAAGAGTTGATTGAAACATTTATGGCTTATTTTCAGACGTATGAGCTTATATAAGTATATCATACCGTTATAATAATCTCACATAAGCCCATACGTCTCCAAATATGCCTCATATTTTGAACTTTTTGTTTATATGTCAGACTTATCAGCTCATTTCATTTGGGCTTCTGCCCCAACTTTCCGCCTTATTTTGAGACTTATAAGTTTGTATGCCCACAGATCTCAGAATAAGCCAGAAAAATGTGGTTTATGATAATATAATCCCAAACTAAGTAAGCTCATAAGCCCCCACATATAAGTCGAAACAAACACCCCTGAAATATGAGCCGAAATTGGCTTATGAAGCCTAAACAAACACCCATTTGTATCGTTTTGGAAACATAACACAGAGGCGGAGGGGATGGGGTGGCTAGCGGTGTACTTGTATTGTTTAATCTAATAATAATAATAAATCGATTTTAACTTTATGTTGCAGATTTATTAACTTGATAGCCGATCGTTTTGTTCACTATGATGATGGTGAGTTTTTTTTCTTTAATTACTTCATTTTTATCTTTTTTTCAAGGTTATATTTATTAGGAGATGTTTGATTTTATGTTTATCAAAGTGTTGCTGTTTCTTTTGTCTTATATGTCGGCTTATGAGCTTATTTTCAGACTTATATGAGTTTATCATTCTTTTTTTTGGCTTATAGGAGGTGTTTGTAAAACTAGGAGGTGTTTGGTTATGCTTATAAAACTGCTTGTTTCTTTTAGCCCACAATAAGTCACAGAATATACAAGCCACTCATTTGGAGCTTATGAAATATACGCCTGAAATCTAAGCCTTATTTCAGACTTATGCGCTTATATAAGTTTATCATACCATAATGATAAACTTACATAAGCCCATACGGCTCCAAATAGGCCTCAGATTTCGGGCTTATGGAAGGGCTTTTTGTTTTGGCTTATATGTCGGCTTATTGGCTCGTTTTATTTAGGGCTTTATATTCCAGAAAAATGTAAATAGTGACATCTTGTGATTTTTGTGTTGAAAGGTGCTGGTGATTGCTTTTTTTTATGATGCGGAGCAATTGTCTTTATAAGCTTCACTTTGTGATTTTTGTGTTAATTGCTTTATTCCTATTTGCTTGTATGCTCACCAGTTATTACTTGAGTTGAGTTTTTTTATCGATTGTTAAAATTCTAATAAAGAATTAGTAGCAGTTGTAATGTAGACGTGTGCTATGTGTCTATGAGTTGCTATTTGTTAGTTTTAGTTTTGAGTTTTTTTATCGATTGTTAAAATTCTAATAAAGAATTAGTTGCAGTTGTAATGTAGACGTGTGCTATGTGTCTATGAGTTGCTATTTGTTAGTTTTAGTTTTTAGTTTGTTTACTAATTTGCCAAAATTCTACTAATAAAGAAGTAAAGAACAACTATTAGAGTAAACTGGTTAAACTAACATCCTTGTTGACAGTTGACAGAGATACTTGTATTTCTTCTTAGAGGGATGCCAAGATTAATACCGGCTCTCCGCAGATTGATCCCGATCGAGCAAGAGCAACCTGCCATTGATCCCAGACACCCGCCATATCACATGGTTGTAGCAAGACCCGACAAGCTCAAATATCTGGTCCTTCTCCAAGGTGTTACTGACTTCCATCACATCCATTTTAATATCAGAGAAAATTCCGAGCTTTTTATCACTGCTGGGCGTTTGGTACAAGGCACGTTCGAGAGACTTCAACTCTGTATCCCGTTACCCCCGGGCGGGGATTACAACAATGGATTGACAGAGACATTCTTTGACCAGGCATCGTGTATCTTCAGGATCGAACTAAGTGGCTTTTGAGACTAGCTGCATTTGAAACTTAAAATTTGTACATCATCAGGAAGTTGTTCCTTTAGCTATATTAGCTGTATTTTGTGTTTAAAAAATCAAAACGATGTACATATTAAGAGAGTTTTGATCTTCTGTAGGAAAAACAGGTTCTTTGTCTTCTCGTATTGTTTGAAAATTTGTGGGCATATGTTTGATGCAGAATAGTGCTTTCGCTGGTTGACAGATGATAAGCTTACAACCTTTAGTCTTCTAGCTTTTAACATTGTTTACTTAACATATCTTTTGAAATGATAGTAACATTGAGGCTTTTAGCCTAAACAAGTTATGAGTGATGCATTTGATCCTCGACTCTACATAACCACTACCCGAGAAGCTCTCCACCAACAGCTTCTCGATAAAGAGATTGATGTCCGTGCTTTCATGAACAGATACAAGAGGCTTCACAATGTTCACCATAAACGGGCCCTCACTCGTCTCGCGACCAATGTGTCTTTGGTAGGCTAAAATAGTTTGTGATTTCACTATTTCTGTATTGTAAAACAGAACAATGATGGTTTTAAACTATATATAGTTTCAAGCTATAATATGAGTTTGTTTTACCTTTAAAAAGTCAACTATTTCCTTTCTATGTACAATCACTACTAATAAGGCTCAAATTGCGAATACGATTATAAGAATATCGAAAGTAAGAGCCGACTTGGCTTGGTCACTCAGCTCCATGTTCCGTCCTCCAAGCCTCGGATTGACACAAAGTTTTCTATATGTTTCATGTATGGATCTTCCAACTTTACCCTCATCTTTTCGGCTTCTCAGCTTGCAACTTCCTTTCTTTTCTACGAATCACTCAGTACGTCGTGTATACTTTTAGTTTTATGAACATTTCTGAGGCAGTTTTCAGTGGAAGAGAAGTGGTGTCAGGGTGGTATTCTAACGGCATAAAATACTAAAACCGGTTCTATAAAATTACTAAAATTGGTCAGAAATCAGACCTGACAAGCAAGTTCCCTTGTAGGAGATAAAACTAGAGCAAGTGGAAAAACCATCAAGCTCCGCCAATACCGGCAGTGGTGGATTGATTCCACTAGTCTCAACGGGAATATCCTCATAAGCATCAAAATTGATCCCGTTACTTTCTTGATCTGATGCAATATCTTCAGGAGCATCTATCTCATCGCTACCAAACGGGTTAGCCTCTAACTCCCTTACCACCCCAACTACCACCTCTGTTTCCCCAACCACCCGCTCGACCACCACCGCCACCACCACCACCACCACTACCTCCAGCACCATACCCTTTCCTGCCATAGATAATAGAACTGATGTACAAACACACACTACAACAATTCTTAATCCTAGGGACGACTTATTCGTCCCTAGGTAGGTGTTGTTTCGACCCTAAACTCCTAGGGACGACTAAGTCGACCCTAGGAGGTTGTGCCTAAAAAATCGTCTCTAGAATCCTAGGGACGAACAATCCTTTGTAACCTAGGGACGACTTCGTGGGACGCACAACCCACTACGTTGAAAAAATTGACAAACCTAGGGACGACTTGCTTTGAAACCTAGGGTCGACAAAGTCGTCCCTAGGTTATTAATAAAAATAATCTTTTTAATATTTTTCTTAAAAATTCTTTTTTTTTATTATTTTTAATAAAATCTTATTTATAAATATTAATAAAAACATTTTCAGAAAATAAAAAAAAAATATTATTTATTAACCTAGGGACGACTTAGTCGTCCTTAGGTTTCAATAATGCCCAGGTTTTCAAAACCTAGGTACGACTAAGTCGTCCCCAGGTTTTGACACCTGGGCATTTTTGAAACCTAGGGACGACTAAGTCGTCCCTAGGTTTATAACCTGGAGGAAATTTAATAACCTAGGGACGACTAAGTCGTCCCTAGGTGTACCTGGAGGCTAAAAAAAGAACTGGGCTGTTTTGCAGTTTCCAGATTTTTTCCGGAACTTTTTCCGTACAAAATCCACAATTCAAAATGGCAGAATTCAACAAATACAGAATAATAACAAATCAATAAACGTTACAATACCATATTACGATAAATTATCCAACGTCACGATATAATATTTATCAAATACACTTATTCAATCCTAAATCAAATGTTTCCAACGCTACAAGTCTCAAACTTTATTAAACATGCATAATAAGAAAAATACTACCACAACCTCTACTCCGCATCCTCGTTAGGTGAAAAGTCACCTTCCCCCTCGTCACCCTCCTCGTCACCCCCCTCGTCACTCCCCTCGTCATTCCCCTCGTCATCGCCTGATAAGTCGTCACCACTGTTTTGTACATTCCTATCTCGACCCAACTCGTCAACGGACCGGTAATCGTGCTGATGGGGATTTATGATTACACGAGAACCTCCGGGTATGGATTGTGAAGTAGAGCCGATCTCATGAGTCGAGTGTGTGGTGGGACGATAACAATGGTTAAATGTGTTATTGTTGGTGACGGGAGCAATAGGATAAGTGTCGGTATAGGGAGGTTGGAGTGGTTGGAGATTGTCGGGCAAAGATGGTCGGTATGGGTCGATGGAAGGAGGTTGCACTGGTTGTGCCCAAGGATAGGGGGTTGGACTAAATGAGCCCAATCAGGAGCTAGGGTGGGCATAACAAAGGGTCGGGGCGGGGGTACAAAAGTAGGAGGTCTAATTGGGTGATCAGTATTTGAGTTGTAGTTCTGGAAAAACTCACCCAATTGACTCTGATATTGCGCCATATGCTGGTACGACGTCTGACTATATTGTTGCGCCGCATCTGCCTTTAACGCTGCCAAGTAAGCCCGTTGCTGCGCCTCCTGATTCTCTTTCTTCAGCAGCTCCATCTGTCGCTCATTTCGTTCTATCAATTCCTGAAATTCACTACGAGAGGGAACATCTGGTCGACGTGGAGCACCCCGCCTGCGATAAGTTACAACAACAATTTTTCATTATATACAATAAGACATAAATATGAACAATTGATTTACATTTTGTTTTATTGAGGATATATAACCTGCGAGTTGTGTTATTGGCACCACCCGGTAACTTTCTGCCTTGTCCCGACACATTTTGCTTATTTTGACTTGGCATGATTTGAGCCACTATTTCTTTATCAGACATGGGCGGGATGACCTTGGCTCTCACTTGGTCACTGAGGGCTTTCATCTTTTGCTGGAAAAAAAAAAACGATTTAAAACAAATGAAATAGTTACTAAGGCATGTAAAGAGTTATATATTACTTACATATCTTTCCTCGTTTTCTTTACTTTTAAACGTGCCACCACTTGAGTGCCCCTTCCTCCATGTTTCAACCAGGTCCTCGTAAACCCCTTCCTTGACTTTCTGTAAAATCTCAAATAAATTAATAACGAGCTATAATAAATAAACAATATAAACGCTTTTAAATAAATCACAAAAATTATAAAGAGTCTTACGTATTCATTCCTTCCTCGGGCGAATGGTTTTTCGCCTTGAGTGGTCGGTACCGTGTTTTTGGAACGATTAACAGTATTAACCTGACTTCTTGCCACCCTCTTTGGGTCTGACCACCACTGAACCAATTCAGCCCAATCACCTTCGGTTCTATTGTCACACACACTCGGCGGCGGTACATGTTCTTGTGCCAGTGCGGGCGTCTCATATTTCGAATAAAAATCTGTCTTGATCCTGTTCTTGTATTTTCTATACAGCAACCCCAGTTGGAGTTCCAACGCAAGCCTAACCCGAGTACACACCTCATACACACCACTGCCACACACCACCTCAGTACGATCATTGTACCATGGCTCGAGGTCGAAATATGTCTACATAAAAACATATGAATTTAAATAAACAAACAAATTAAACATAACACACATATCTAAATGTCGATAACAATAACAATATAAGTAAAATAAACAATTTTGACCTCAATTGTAGGATAAATATGAGCTTTATCACACTCTGGAATTTCGTCCCATTCGCAGTTCAGGGGAAGTGACCGGATTAATTCCCCCATAAGATGAGACAACAATGATGCATAATTGCCCAGAAAATGAAAGGTTTTCAGATCTTGAAATTCAAAGCCAATTGTAAAAGGTTTTTCGTTATTATTTCTGTACGCCGTCCTTAATTTTCCTAGGTTGGTCACAAAGCGTTGATTTGAACCTACAAAAGATATGTTATTTACTCGTAAAAATTCAAGTGACATAAATTATAAATATCAGTGTTATAAAAAAATATATTGATTTCTTACGCTGACACTCGGCCGGTACAGGACGTGTGGGCCGTCTGGGTGGACTACCACCAGCATCCCCACCGTGTGACCTAGGAGCTACACATGCCATCTGTAAAATAACAAGTTCATATCAGTATACACATTTTATCAATATACACATTTTAACATATGAAAACATTTTCATTAAAAAACAAAATTACACAATTTAATTAACCAATTAATACTAATACACAATTTAATTAACCAATTAATACTAAACGTATGCATAATATTAATTACACACCTCGGTCACGACTAGAATAAGAAAAGATAGAAAGATAGAAAAAGAGATCCGGATGAGGAAGTTGTCCCGACTGTCCTAGTGCTAACCAAACACAAACATAAAATAAAGAAAACCAAAATTAGTTGGTTTCCAAAAAAATTTCTAATTTGAAACAAACAACACCACAACAATTTAAAAAAAAAACATTACCTTTTTTCTGCTGTGACACGGGTCTCAGTTCTCGGCTCGGTTCCCCGCTAACTCGGATGTGACTCGGGTCTCGGCTACGACAAACATATCAAAAAAATTAAACTTATGCCTATATAAGCTGAAATCTATTAAGCCTAAATCAGTTAAGCCCTAAATATAATCCGAAATCATAAGCTTAAATATAATCCGAAATCATAAACTCGTGCCTATTTCATATTAAGCTAAAATTATATTAAGCCAAAATCCCTATATAAGCCAAAACAAACACCCACCTCTAGTGGTGGTGGCTACTGCTGCTGCTACTGTCGTGGCGGTGGTGGTGATGGCTACTACTGCTGATGTGGTGGTGGTGTTGCTGCCGACTGCCGCAACGGTGGTGGTGGTGGTGCTACCATAAAAAAAACATTATACATTATCACAAAATTAAAAATTATAGAAAAAACATTATACATTATACATAAAAAAACATTATACATTATACATTAGAAAAAAAAAACAAATTACCTTTATATGGATTGGTGGTGGTGGCTACTGCTGCCGCGGATTGGTGGTGGTGGCTACTGTGGCCGCGACGGATGGAGTGGTGGTGCTCGTGTGCAAATTACTTCAATTAAACAAATTACCTTTATACATTAAACAAAATTTAAAATTAAACAAACAATTAACATTTAATAAAATTAAACAAATATAAATCAATTAAACAATTACCTTCAATACTTATCCCGAATTAAAACAATTCGTGCTCGTGTGCAAGTGTGCGGTGGAGGTGAAGTGGTGGCGGTGGAGGTGAAGTGGTGGTGCGGTGGATGTTTGGATGGTTGGATGGAGGTGAAGTGGTGGTGGTGGAGATGAAGATGAAGATGGTGGTAACAAATGTGGTGGTGTAGATGAAGATGGTGCTCGGATGGAGTGGTGGTGCCCGGTTTTTTTTTTTTTTTTTGTGTAGAGATGAACGAGAGATGAAGGAAGATAGATAAGATAAGTTACTGGAAATGCTGCCTAGGGACGACCCACTCTTTGTAACCTAGGGACGACTTAGTCGTCCCTAGGTTAATTATAAATATTTTTTTTTCGTTTATTATAGAAACTTAGGGACGACTTTTGTAACCTAGGGACGACTAAGTCGTCCCTAGGTGTAAACCGGGAACCCTCAAACCCAAAGCGGGTTATTTAAATTTTCACCAAAAAATTTCAATTTTCCCAAAAATTTGCTAAGTGTTGGAGGGTTTTTTAGAGACGACTTTCTTTGTAACCTAGGGACGACTAAGTCGTCCCTAGGTGTTTTTCATACATTTAAAATACATTTTACCTTCTATGTAATAAAATTAATAATATAAATTAATAATAAAAATCAAAATAAATTATTATAATTAATATTAAAATATACGTTATACTTACTTTGTAATAATTAATAACGGATGAGTCGATATGTTACGGTTATACGTTATAGGTTCAACCGATGAATCCATATGTTACGGTTATACGTTATAGGTTCAACCGATGAGTCGATATGTTACGGTTATACGTTATAGGTTCAACCGATGAATCTATATGTTACGGTTATACGTTATAGGTTCAACCGATGAGTCGATATGTTACGGTTATACGTTATAGGTTCAACCGATGAGTCCATATGCTAGGGTTATACGTTATAGGTTCAACCGATGAGTCCATATGCTAGGGTTATACGTTATAGGTTCAACCGATGAGTCGATATGTTACGGTTATACGTTATAGGTTCAACCGATGAGTCGATATGCTAGGGTTATACGTTATAGGTTCAACCGATGAGTCCATATGTTACGGTTATACGTTATAGGTTCAACCGATGAGTCCATATGTTACGGTTATACGTTATAGGTTCAACCGATGAATCGATATGTTACGGTTATACGTTATAGGTTCAACCGATGAGTCCATATGCTAGGGTTATACGTTATAGGTTCAACCGATGATTCCATATGCTAGGGTTATACGTTATAGGTTCAACCGATGAGTCGATATGTTACGGTTATACGTTATAGGTTCAACCGATGATTCGATATGTTACGGTTATACGTTATAGGTTCAACCGATGAGTCGATATGTTACGGTTATACGTTATAGGTTCAACCGATGAGTCGATATGTTACGGTTATACGTTATAGGTTCAACCGATGAGTCCATATATTACGGTTATACGTTATAGGTTCAATCGATGAGTCCATATGTTACGGTTATACGTTATAGGTTCAACCGATGAGTCCATATGTTACGGTTATACGTTATAGGTTCAACCGATGAGTCCATATGTTACAGTTATACGTTATAGGTTCAACCGACGATTCCATATGTTAGGGTTATACATTATAGGTTCAACCGATGAGTCGATATGTTACGGTTATACGTTATAGGTTCAACCGATGAGTCCATATGTTACGGTTACGGTTATACGTTATAGGTTCAACCGATGAGTCCATATGTTAGGGTTATACGTTATAGGTTCAACCGATGAGTCCATATGCTAGGGTTATACGTTATAGGTTCAACCGATGAGTCGATATGCTAGGGTTATACGTTATAGGTTTAACCGATGAGTCCATATGCTAGGGTTATACGTTATAGGTTCAACCGATGAGTCCATATGCTAGGGTTATACGTTATAGGTTCAACCGATGAGTCCATATGCTACGGTTATACGTTATAGGTTCAACCGATTAGTCGATATGTTACGGTTATACGTTATAGGTTCAACCGATAAGTCCATATGTTAGGGTTATACGTTATAGGTTCAACCGATGAGTCCATATGTTACGGTTATACGTTATAGGTTCAACCGATGAGTCGATATGTTACGGTTATACGTTATAGGTTCAACCGATGAGTCCATATGTTACGGTTATACGTTATAGGTTCAACCGATGAGTCGATATGTTACGGTTATACGTTATAGGTTCAACCGATGAGTCCATATGTTACGGTTATATGTTATCGGTTCAACCGATGAGTCGATATGTTACGGTTATACGTTATAGGTTCAACCGATGAGTCGATATGTTACGGTTATACGTTATAGGTTCAACCGATGAGTCGATATGTTACGGTTATACGTTATAGGTTCAACCGATGAGTCCATATGCTAGGGTTATACGTTATAGGTTCAACCGATGAGTCCATATGCTAGGGTTATACGTTATAGGTTCAACCGATGAGTCGATATGTTACGGTTATACGTTATAGGTTCAATCGATGAGTCCATATGTTACGGTTATACGTTATAGGTTCAACCGATGAGTCGATATGTTATGGTTATACATTATATAGTAAGAGTGTAAGACAATATGTTATTATTGCTCTGAGGTGACCATTAAGCTAAAAATACTGAGCTTAAGCATGTTTAAGTGATCAAATATTGGCGGGAAATGTTGGCGGTAAATGCTGGCGGGAAAATGTTGGCGGGAAAGCTAGGGTCGACTAAGTCGTCCCTAAATGTGTCGACCCTAAATTTTTATCTTTATTTATGGTAGCTCTTATCCTCATAAACTCTTATCCTCTCATACCAAACTCACCACCACCACCACCCGATTTTGCATAAGATGGATCCGCTTGAAGCTTATAAGTGTACATGTAGAAAGGGATATATTGTGTTGAGACAGTCACATCAACCTCATAGCTTTGGTAAACTTTACTATGCATGTCCTCTTTCGAAGGTAAACAATCAAATGTTTTAGTTATGTAATACGTGTGATTATTAAAATGACATGTCATGTTATTTGTTTACTTTGTAACAGCCAAAAACAGATGATTATGGATGTAAATATTTTAAATGGAAGGATGATTTTGATCTCGAACTTCGTATAAGATCTTCCACTGGATCTTCAACACCTCGAGGTTCACATCCAAGTTCTTCTACAGGTCCTTCTCAATCTGCACCAACTGAGTGCTCTAATTGCAAGATCAAAGATCTAAAGATAAAGATGCTAGAGACAAGACTAGAAATGGAAAGGCATCCTGAAGACCACGCATGTCAATCGGCTGCAATACTTCATGAGCTTTTAAATGATATGGAAAATCTTAGCTTTGAGTAGTAATCTATTTGTTATTTTAATGTGTTAATTTGTATTTTATTATTATGTGTTAATCTGTACGTTTAGTTTTAACTAGTTTGTGATGTGTTTTTTTTCTTATTTATGAACCTATTATCGTTGTAATATATATTTTTAATTAAGCGCGTGTTTAAGTGTTAAATATATATCTAAAGTTTTTTTTAAATACGTATAAGTTTTTTTTAAATAAATATAAAGTTTTTTTAAATATGTATAAAGTTTTTTTTAAATATGTATAAAGTTTTTTTTAAATATGTATAAAATTATTTTTAAATATGTATAGTTTTTTTTCTAAATATATAAATTTTTTTTAAATATATATAAAGTTTTTTTTTAATATGTATAAAGTTATTTTTAACTATAATAAAGTTTTTTTAAATAAAATAATTAAATTAATTTTAAATAATTTTAAATAAACAAAAGTGCCAAAAAACGGAAATAATAAATTTTCCTTCACCTAGGGACGACTTAGTCGTCCCTAGGTTACAAGGACCCCACCTTTGTTTTAAACTTTTTAAAAAAAAAATATTTATATTAATTTTAAATAAATAAAAAAGATAAAAAAACAGGGAAATAAATTTACTTAACCTAGGGACGACTTAGTCGTCCCTAGGTTATGTGGGTCTCACTTTCATTTTAAACTTTTTTTTTAAAAATATTTATATTAATTTTAAATAATTTTAAATAAATAAAAAAGATAAAAAAAGTAGGAAAATAAATTTCCTTAACCTAGGGACGACTTAGTCGTCCCTAGGTTATGTGGGTCTCACTTTCACTTTAAACTTTTTTAAAAAAATATATTTATGTTAATTTTAAATAATTTTATACAATTAAAAGAGAAAAAATATTTATTTTTACACCTAGGGACGACTTAGTCGTCCCTAGGTTACAAGGGCCCCACATTGTCCCCACAACCTTTTTGACCAGGATTTTCTTGTAAAACATGTGGGTCCCCCTTAATCTAGGGACGACTTAGTCGACCCTAGAAAAAGGGCGACCCTAAACTCAATATTGTTGTAGTGACATGGATAACGGATACTATATGGAAGATGAAAAGCCAACAAGAAAATGGAGAAGTATAGTAGAACAGAAATGATAATGATATATCGGTATCATGTTATCCTTTCTTCTATGCTAGCCAGTGCTTCATAAGAAAGAGGTAGGATTGATCTCACCAAACAAGACCTGTTTTACTCGTTTTTTAAAATTTGAATGACCAAACAAGAACAGTTATTCCAATAACTTCAGTAAAGATCCGTTAGCTCGAAATAAGCCACATTGTGAGGTTATGAAACAACATAAGCCCGTTATATTATAAAAAAGTTTGTGAAAAAAAGGCGGAAACATAAGGGAAAACTTGTATTGAAACATCAAAAAGAAGACAAAATTCGTGTAGCCGAATTCATAACAGAAACGTAATTATGTGTTACTGCAAGAGAGGGGTACTTATATGGGTTCTTTGTTTCAGCTTATATGGAGAGTGTATTGCTTAACTGGTTTTGGGATTATGTTTCATACGCTCACATTTGGTGGCTTATTTTTGATACTTTTCAGCTTATATAAGTTCATTATAAACATAAGCTGGGTATATAAGGCAAAACAAACAGCAGTTAGGAGGTTGTATAAGCAAGCTTATTAGCTCATAAGCTTGTGAAAATAAGGTAATAAGGGCAGAAATAAGCTTTAACAAAGTAGTCTAAAAAAGACAGTGATTAAAACCCACAAAGCTAATCAAACGAGTAAGTAATCTAACAAACAAATTATTACTGTAGTAGAAATCAAACAAACGTGTGTGTGTAGGGTTTGGTTTCACTGTTCGAGGGGTTTGGTGAATTTGGGGAAAATAGGAATTTTTTCAAAGATAAATTCAAGTGGAAAACTCCCGACTTGACCCTCGCAAGACGAAATCGCCTACGTGCTACCGAAGAGGAACCCGAACTTTTCGGACCGGAGGCCATGCCTCGTCCGGATGGGCTACATTGGGTTTCAAAGAGTCAACATTCAACCAACTCCGGATGGCAATGACAAGTTGAGTTTATCTGATTTTGACACAACCTTTATATACAGAAAGTATAGCTTGGTCTCTAATTCTTTAAAAATGAGAAAGTATTACTATGTGTCTATAGAAACTTATAGGTTCGGCTATCAGCTTAATCTGCAGAAGGGTCTATAGAAACTTATAGGTTCGGCTATCAGCTTCGGTAAACATAGAGCAGTCAAACCCATCATTAAGAAATTCTAAGGAAGTTGCGTGTTTCTTATGTCAACGCAAACACTGTATGAAACAAAATGCTGCGATTCAATCTTCAGTTTCTTATTGAAGCTTGTACACGTCTACTTTTATTGTGGGCAAGTGGATTTGTGTCACTAAAATCCAGACTTTATAGGTGTGGTTTGTAAATGACTGGTTTAAAAGGTTCAGTTGTAAACTCTAGAGTTATTTTATACGGTTGTCTTAAATTAATTGTTTACTTAAAAAATAAGTAAGAGTTTAAATCGAGATTAATATATTATTTTTAGGTTATAATTACAAACTTTATAAATATTTTTAAATTAATTGGTTAAAAGTAAAATATTTTTATGCAAAAAGTAAAAAAGATAAAATTATAAAGATAAGTAGATAACTATTTTAAGACAAAGGAAATAAAATTTAACCAAACAAGAGTTTTTGACTTTGTGAATTATCCCATGGGTTAAAAACCTCAACCAAACGAGCCTTTAGTTTTCTAGAATCAGTTTTTTAGTTTTAAATAAAAAACAAATACCAAGAGGAAGAAAGACAGAGTGTAGATTATGAGTATGTTTGGTAAAGATGTTTTTAATAACTTTTGAGGGAAGTGAAAAAAAATCATTCTGTGCTATATTAAAAAATCGAATTACATTATTCGTTAAATTTTTGGACAAGAGTCATCTCTCCGTTAGTGCGCGGGGCACAATACATCCCTATGGATTAACGGTGCAAATGTTTTTCTCGTTAAGAATCAACAAGGTTTAAAGAGATGGGGCATCTTTGTCTTTTTTCTTTTTTATGGATGTATGGTGAACCTTATCATAACTTGTTTCGAAAAAAAAAAGTTTGATTTTCGAAAAAGGTTTTATTTTCAAAAAAAAAAATTATTTTCAGGAAAAAAGTTTAATTTTAAAAAAAATTATTTTCGAAAGAAAAAGTTTTATTTTCGGAAGAAAAAAATTTATTTTCGAAAAAAATAGTTTTATTTGCAAAAAAAGTTAATTTTCGAAAAAGAAAATTATTTTTTTTTCGAAAAAGGATTAAATTATTTTTTTCAAAATTCTTGTTTCGAAACAAGTTATTTAAAAGAAAGTTTAACTTTTGTTTTCGAAAAAAACTTTTTTAAAAAAAAATTAATTTTTTTTTCGAAAAAGATAAACCTTTTTTTTGAAAATAATTTTTTTTCGAAACAAGTTATTTCGAAAATAAAACTTGTTTTTTGAAAATAAAACTATTTTTTTCGAAAATAAAACCTTTTTTTCAAAAATTAAACTTTTTTTTTGAAAATAATTTTTTTTTTTCGAAAATAATTTTTTTTTCGAAACAAGTTATAGTAATGTTCACCATACATCCCTGGAAAAAGAAAAAGACAGGGATGCCCTCTCTTTATACCTTGTTAATTCTTAATGAAAAAACATTTGCATCGATAGTTCACGAGGGATGTATTGTGCCCCACGCACTAACGGATGGATGACTGTTGTCCAATAAACTAACGAATGATGTAATTCGATTTTTCGACATAACACAGGGATGATTTTTGCACTTCTCACGTAACCTTTTGTTTTAAATTATTGTTTTTTAACAAATAAAACATACGTATATTTTAATGAAAGTGTGTATTTATTACTCATCTTTTATAATTTTAATTTTTGACACAAGGCACAATAACAATGTTAACATAGTAAAAGCGGCGTGGTATGAGAAATAAAAGTGGTAAGATGTGGACCGCGGGCCTGTTGGGTCAGATCCATTCCAAATTATACGCCAACATTAATCAACCATAACCAAACCAATCGTACCAAAATTTGATGCTGGCACCGATGCTCAAATCACAACCGAACCAATTTTAAGTCTGTGGAAACTGGAAAGGGATGAGGTGAGCATTTTTTTTTGGCATCCTTGGAAAGTAAATTTTTGTTGAGTTAGTGTGAAAAAAATAAAACTGACGATTAGATGGAAAGTGAGTTTTACCCACCAATCTCTAAACCCCCATCTAAAGGTGTGTTTTTTTTTCTTTTTATGGCTTTTAGTGGGAAAGATTGTGGGCCTAAATCATTTTGAATATTTTGTTCCACACTCACATAAATATATCTCTCTTCTCACTAAAAGGCTAATTAAAAATTTAATATGGAAGCACTAAAAAAAAACAAGCCCTAACTTTTGTTTCCGACCACCAAAGATTCTCATAGCTAATTATTACTATTATAACACTAGTAAAAGTCTTTTAGGCCGTGCTAAACACGACCCTAACACGTGAAATAAAGATCAAAACTTAATTTACTTTAAGACGTGAAATAAATATCAAAACTTAATTTACTTTAAGACGTGAAATAAAGATCAAAACTTAATTTACTTTAAGACGTGAATAAAGATCAAAACTTAATTAACGTATACTAAAATGTACTATAACAACTACTGATGTTGCTACATAAGTTAAATTACTCATAAAGTCTCAAATATTTACAATTACAAAATAAAAATATATTATCCACCAATTATCAATACTCACGTCACATTTAGGACTGTTTGAGATGCTTATTAAAAATAGATTAAAAAATAATTTGAAAACAAATAATCAAGTAAGTAATTAACAATTAGAAAACATGATATTGAGAAATAATGTTTGAATTTGATTAATGTATTTGAAATCACAATGATTAGATTATTATTTTTTTTAGTATTTGACAAATCAAATTATTTGTTTAGTTAATATGTAAAATTACTAAAATAAACTCCTTTTACTTTTTTTCCAAAGAAAAAAAATAAATAAATAACTCCTTATTTGTTTTTTCAAAACTCCATTTTGGAAGCATATAACAACAAATAATTTTTATTTTCTTTTACTCGTATTATGCAAACATTAATCTTAGCTTATCTACATTTTAAAATAAATACTCTCTCTATTCTATAATTATAGTCCAGACTACTATTTCCGGACGTTCCAAAATATTACCCTCAATTGAAGGTGTTATTATAAATGATAGAGAAGTTGTTATTGTGTTAAAAGCTGAACATGATGTTTTTATTAAATTACGTATTTTTTTATCAATAGATCATAATTATGAGACGGAGAAAATAAAAAAATAATTTAATTTTTTACTCATTTTTTCTTTGACTAAAGTGACACCAATCTTTTTGTATACAGCGGTCTACTCTACTCTGCACACTTTTTTTTCGTTGCTTATCAGTTTATCACATCATGTCTTATTTGTACAATGGAGTAATGTGTTGGCAATTCTTTAGATATGTTTATTTAACTTAGCGACATCTTATTATCTTGCATGTTATGATTTTTTGTTTCAATGTGTGATGACTTTTTTTCAGAAAGGAATAATATATATACTCCAGAACTACAAAACATATTTTTTTTTCAAAAGTGAAAATCATATATTGATGAAAGAGTAAAGTATATCTTTTTGGTTTTAACTTTTTTACAGAATACTTTTTGCGCTAAAAGTATTGGCACTATACATCATTTGTTAGGCAAATAATACATCCTTTACGACTAACGATGTAAATATTTTTCGTTATCTTCTGACGAAAATGTATTTTGTAAAAAAGTTTAATTCTTTCAGAAAAAGAAGTTTTGTTTTTTTTCGTGTTAATTTATTTTCGGAAAAAAAGTTTTATTTAAAAAAAAAGAGTTTAAATTTCCCCCATAAATTTTTAAAATTTTTTAAACATTTAAGTTTAAAATTTTATTTTTTTAGAAAAATAAAGGTTTATCTCTTTAAAAAGTAAAAAAAAATAAATTATTATTTCAATTTTTTTTATCTTTTTCTAAAATAAAAGTAATTTTTTAAGATAAAAGTTTTAAAATACTTGTATGTTTATATTTTTTTTTAAAAGTTAAAAGATTTTCTTTTATCTTAAAAAAGATAAAAATACGTAACAATTTAAATACTTTTTTTAAAAGAAGAACGTCTAAATATTTTAAAAAAAATTAACTTTTAAAATAAAATAAAATTTAAAAATACAAATATTTCAAAACTTTTATCGTAAAAAGGTTAATTTTATCTTAAGAAAAGCTAAAAAGTATAAACAATTTTCTTTTTTACTTTTTGAAAAGATAAATGTTTGTTTTTCTAAAAAGAATTTACAATTATTTATTTAAATGAATAAACTATTTTAAAACTTTATTCGAAAAGAAAATTAAACTGACTTTTGGTGATATAGAATGTCAATAATTTCAAATTTTAATGAGGGATATACCGTATAAAAAAGTTTAAACCACATGATATTTCATAATTTACTTTTGATAAAAATCAAAAGATCTCATGGAGATGATACACATGAGTAGATGAGTAGAGGTGTCAAATATTACCTATTTAGATAAATATGGTTACTTTATATTTATTTTCAAAAAAACATTTTTAAAAAAGTATTTTAAAAAAAGGATAGCACATTTTTTGCTCATTCATTATTATTGATAGGCTAAACGGCGCACATGTAAGAAACTAAATGGGTTTAATGAGCGTTCATGTAAAATACTAATTAGGTTACTCAAGGTGTTCTCAAAAGTATGGAGCTACCCTTTTGAAATCCGTATTAGGAGCTACCCCGATTTATTATATGTCGATATTTAAAGTTCCTCAAGGTGTTCTCAAAAGTATGGAGGCTATTCGTAATCGTTTTTTTAATGGAGCTAATAGTGATGAGAAGAAAATTACATGGATTTCTTGGAATAAAGTCCTAGCTTCTAAATAGAAGGGTGGTCTTGGTGTGTCGAGTTTCTACGCCCTCAATCGCGCTTTAATTCTCAAATGGGTTTGGAGATTCGTCCAAGGTGATAATTCTTTATGGAGTCATGTTATTAGTGCTATTTATGGATCGAAGATTGAGGCTCATCCTTTTCATTTTTCATCCAATTGGTGTGCCATAGTGAACGAACTGAATATGCTAAAAGGCAAGGGCTTAAATTTTTGGTCGCATTGTAAGAAAAGGATTGGTAACGGGACTCAAACCAGTTTTTGGCATGATCATGGGTATAGGGATTCAACTTTTAAAAATCAGTTCCCGCGGCTCTTCGCGTTAGAAGTGGAGAAGGATGTTTCGGTGGCTGATAAACTTAGGGATTCGGTGGTGCATTCATTCCGCAGAGATCCGCATGGTTGCATCGAACAACAGCAACTCGAAGATATTAATTCTATCTTGAACGCGGTAAGTCTTTCAAATTCCAATGACCGGTGGGTTTGTGATCTTTCCAGTAAGGGTGCTTTTAGGGTTAAGGATATTCGTAATCGTATTGATGATATTACTCTTCCGGCTTATCCTGAGGCTACGAAGTGGGTGAAATATGTGCCTATCAAGGTAAATATCTTTGTGTGGCGTGCTCGTCGCGACTGTTTACCGACCAAGATGAATTTACTTAAACTAGGCGTATTACTTGACTCACACTCCTGTCAGATTTGTGGTAATCATGTTGAAGATATTCAACACACCTTATTTCAGTACGAGTTTGCTAGGTCTGTGTTGAGCCGCATGTGTCATTGGTGGGAGTTGGAGTTTCAGTCATGGAACTCTTTTGCTGAGTGGCACCATTGGTTCGTAGGTCTCCGTATGTCTTCAAAGATTAAAGATATTTTCGAAGGGGTTTTTCTTGTGGCGTGGTGGTCTATTTGGAAGTTCAGAAACCAAATTATGTTTGATGACAAACCTCCAAGACGATCGGTCATTTGTGACGATATTATTCTTCGTGCATATTTTTGGTGTAATAGTCGATGTAGTAGGAATTTATCTTGGTTAGATTGGCTTAAAAACCCTCAGTTAATTTCCTTGTAATTTTTTCTGTCTAGCATCTTGCTAGTTAATAAAGTTGCCGTTCAAAAAAAAAAAGGTTACTCGACGAATTTTTTCTATTTAATTTTTTATCCCCTGCTTTTAAACAAGTTTTTTTATTTTTTATTTCAACGTTTTTATATGTTTTTTTCCCGTTTTAACTTGCGCCCGTTTAACCCGCCCATTTCGCCCGTCCGTTTAACCCGTGCTCGTTTTGCCCATGCCCGTTTTACGCGCCGCCCGTTTTATCTATTGTCCGTTTTGACTGTCGCCCACACCCGCTCACCGCCCATTTTACCACTTCTACACATGAGGAAACTATATAAGTATCATGAGGACGCATCACCTCAAACAAGGTGTTACAAGTGATGACTTAATCTTCTGTGTTCTCCCATCCCATCAGTGTACCAACCTTTTTTCTCTTGCACACGCTACCTATTGCAATTATCTACCAAAGACCAAGACATCTTGTAGTGAATAAAAGAAGTTTAAAATGTATATGTATATTAGAGGTGTCAAATCATGTTTATATGTATAAAATTTGGTTATTTGTATTTTTTGAACTAATTAGCTAAATGGGTATTATTATTTGAACAACATAAAAAACATTTAGTTAAATTAATCTTGAGTCTATTTAATTTTCTTTTAATATTGTTCATTTAACTTATGTCTATTTGGTCAAATATGCATTTGGCTCAAGTTTATTTAGTCCAAATATTAGAAATTACACATTTGATCCACGTCAATGGACCAACGTCCGTTTAACACACTGCTCATACTCGTCATACTCACCCATTTAGCCACCTAATGCCTATAAATACATTATCCTAAATGAGTACTGATAGTTAGCATTTCATAATATTTAGAATTTGTAACATTATTGCTCACGTTAAAAACAAAAAAAAAGTAACATTATTGCTCAATATACTTGGTACATATTAATTTGACACTTCATTTTGTGGATTTTATTTTATAAAAATTTTGTGGTTTTATTATTTCTCATCTAAAAATGTAGACTAACTTTTGACAAGTACTAACTAGAGTAAATTGCATTTTGGTCCTTATGGTTTGACCAAATTGCATACTCATTCTTTATCTTTTTAAAATTACAGTGAACGACTTTATTTTCAAATTTAAGTTGCATGTTTGATCTTTGGATAGAGACTGAATTTGCAATTCTTGCAAACGACAAGGATCAAAATTACAATTTAAAAAGATTAAATATGTAACGTAAACTTGAAAACAACAACGTTCACTGCACTTTTAAAAAGATAAAGACTAACTCTGTAATTTAGCTAAACCACAAAGACCAAAAATGCAATTTACTATACTAACTATTAGCAAAGGTAACTTTAAAAAATAGTGTAATGAATATGCCTTCAGAATACCTGAACATGCAGAGGATTAAAAGGGAGTAGCACTTTCAAGCAAAAGTATATACCGTAGTAAATAAGATGTTTACATGTATCAAAATCGATATAGCTAAAAAAGACATTAGGGGCTGTTTGGTTCGCCTATATTGAGTGGGTTTTGACGTTTTCGAAATAAAAAGTTGTTACAAATTGTGTTTGGTGATACATAAAGGTGGGTTTTGAAAGTGGGTGGACCTCAATATTTGATGTATCGTAAAACTCGCTGCTAGGTGATGAGTTAAAAAACCAATGTGCACAGTGACTTATATTAGAATAAAGAGACCAGATTGCCCTTTAATAAAATATCTTATCTCTCTATCTCTCTTCTTTATTGTTGTCTTCTTCCTGTCAAGATCTACACATTTACTTTCATTTTGAAACAGGTTTGTGTAATTTATTGTTTACAAAATTGACATCTCAAAATTTAATATATATCATGTTATTTTTTCTTCAATTATCTGCATATTTTTAATTTTCTATTGTTAAAATAAACAAAAAAAAATCTGTTGTTCTTTTAATTTTGATCTTTGTTTTTGATATTTTATCTACCAGAAAAAAAACCGTTTCTAACTTGCCTACTACAGTATGTTTTTGTCCGATCTATTATTTTTTTACGAGATACTCCGTATATAAGATCTTGTATCTTGATTATTCAAAATTATTTATTTAAATAATGAAAGGGTAATTACGTCATTGGTTAATAAAAGAAGTTTTCTTACCAAACATGCAAAAGGATTCAGATTATCAGTGTTTACATTCGTTCTAATTTTTAAAACTGCTAAGATATAAAACCATGTATTTGTATATTGCGAACCAAACATTCCCAGTACTACCCCCAAATTCCACTACCACAACCACACTACTACCAATGGATCAAGACAAACAAATACCGTATTAACATAATGAAATGACCGAAACATATATCAATAAATACTGACTGATTTAGTTTTTAAATTGAGTAAATGTCATAAATACATTACGTACTATCGAAATGTGTTCATTATAGACACTGAACTTTTTTATGTATAACATACATAATTGAATAAAAAAGTTACTTTTGACTTAACTACAAATCCGGTTAACGTTAGTATTTTCGTCAAATTAAAATATGGATTCACACTTTTAGTCCTCTAGTTAACATCATCATCATCATCTCATCTTTTTCTTCTTCATCTACACACATCTAAAAGACAAAAATATGAACATATCATCATCATCAGCGTGTTTTAGGTTCTTGTTCTGGATTATTTGGTCAAAGTTGAATGGAAGTCCTAAAATCCGACTATTGTAACTGTAGAATATTGATAATCAATGAATCTATGAAGGGGTTTGTTAATTTCTAGAGAGAGAAAGTTAGAGAGAGAAAGTGAGAGAAACTATGTGAATTTTATTAAGTGGAAATTAAGAAATGATAACAACCAACCCCTTTCCTTAGTGGAAAGGGGTATTTATAGTCCAAGCTAAACATTGGGCTTGGGCCGGTCCATGACAAGCCCATGGACCGGTTCTTACTTAAGTTAATAAGCAAATAATAACTAATTACTAACTACGAGCTATTACAACATAAATCATATTGTGGAGTGACCGATACTTCTAATATACGTTAAAACGTATTTCTAACAATCTCCCCCTAAGGGAGGTCACTCCACGTTACAAAGTTCTAAACCTAGCATACTATACTAAGTCTTCGTTCTTTAGCTCGTAGTCTTTTCTTCTTTTCTTTCTTTTGTTGTGAATATGTTGATTTGATCTTTTTGGCTTTGACTTGAGAGCATTGTTCTTTGGCCTTTCACGTGCGATCTTTGCCTTTCTTGTGAACTTTGCCTCCTCGTGACTTCATGTTCCACACACTTACGTCTTTTTGTTGGATTCTTGAAAGCTTCAGAGTTTGGTACAGCGGAAGACTTCATCTTGTACTTTCTTGAATTTTTGTTGCAAAAGACATAAGCATGTGGGAACGACTTTTACAGGTACACCGCAACACCACCGTCTTCACTGGTACACAGCAACGCCACCGTCTTCAACAGGTACTCAGCAACGCCACCGTCTTTAGCAGGTACACAGCAACGACACGAATAAAATGGCTTTGAACATTTTATTCTAATTCGGTAGCATTTTACCTCCGGTCGGTGAAGACCGTTGGACGATATTAGATATCGTACCCGTGACGGATAGTTTCAATTAAGTAACTTCCTGACAGGATTTCGCGGGTAAACCCGTTCTCTTTATTCGACCGTCCAAAGCTGACTGCGAACATAAAGAGTGAATCACTTGGATAAATTATCCTTGTGATTAAAAACCGTCAATTCATGAAACCTGGAACAAGTGAATTTCAATTAAGATTTTCACCATCGTTGCTTTCCAGTTGTCACGAGCTCGATTCATAAAGAATCTTGCACGTCACCTACCAAGTGCTGTTTGATGTTGACACTAGAAGGATTTCCACTCGTCACTGTGGTCAATAAAGAGTCACTCTGAGTGTTCTGGCAAGATCATATGATAATGCGAAGAGGCCTGGAACGAGTTTAAGTTCAATTAAGAATTAAACCACTGTTACCTTCCAGTTTTTCACAAGATTGGTTCTAAAAGAACCGCACGTGTAACCTACCATGAGCTTGTTTGATGTTGGCTCAAGCAGGATTTCCATCTTCATTGTAATACTTGCGTATTACTCGGATGTTCTGGCAATATTACAGGAATACTGCGTAGGACTCATGAAAATCTCTTACTTTTCACAGTGTGTGAGAAAGCAAGGAATAAATGGAAAGTGTCCTAATGAGACTTTTGATGATCTCTTGGCTCTAGACTCGATTGTGCGTTTTGATTTAGTGAGCGATGGCTGGAGAGGAGTGCCACCTTTTCAATACCAGTCTATTCGGAGTGAATAAACCAATAGATAACGTGTTGATCTCCGTGTGATTAAAACAAATACCTTTTGAGAGATATTTGAGTTAGCTGGGGAAGGGTTGTGCATTGCATCACTGGGTCCATGATGTCTTTCTTCAATACCGAGAATCATTAGAAAAAATGACCTCAATAGCATATGTATTGACCCGGTTTCTGCCTAAAGTTGTAAGGAGGGCTTCTTTCTTTACACCCTTTATCTTTACATTTCTTTTTCATTCTTCAACCCCTTCAATGCTTACCAATACTTCATCACTAGCACCTTGTTGTGATTGTTCCAGTGCTAGCTTAAGTACTTGGTCGGCATTCAGCTACGTTCACATTCTTTCTCCATTTTTCCTAGGACTTCTAATTCTATCTAGGGAATTGTCCTTGGGAAGATTCCATCGGCTCTGATGAATCATTGGACTAAACCTATTCCTACCACCCTTTTGTCACCACATCCGTCGTGAATTAAGCGTGTTTTGGGAAGGAATTGCCACCATGAAAAATCATTGAAAATCACCTAAAGTACTTGTGATATTGAAATCAAAAGTTTTGTACCTTAGGTGTTTTGTTCATCAAAAACGCTCCCCCTTAACACGTGCTTTACACATATTAAGTTGGATAATCTTTAAGTCTTTTTCATCTTTTAGCCAAGTATCACTTACGTCTCCTTAATCCCATTTTCTCCCCTTATCCAAAATGTTAACCATTAATATTTGGGATATTGAATGGATTAACCGGTCTTTGGGTAAAAATGAAATCGATGTTTTGGCCATAGAACAAGTTATTGCTCCCCCTTAAGTTAATAAGGGATAGTTGTAGTGCTTTGGTATGACATATTTTGAAAGATTTAGAATCTCGTGAGAAATTCTTGAAAAATTATCATACCTTAACACTACACCAAGCCATTCAAGCACATTATTCACAAATTTACATATTCACAATTGAAAACCAATATAAAGTGACCTGAGATGTACGACCCATCAGATGGATCGTTGCAGTAGCTTGTGGTGCACTAAATACGGTCTTCCACCCACGAATCTTTCCAAGCTCCTCATCAATCTACGTTCACGGAGCTTTTGATCAATCTTTTTGATCACATACTTTGCCATCTGCCGGTAACCCGGATGCCAATCCTCCGTCATTTCTGGCAAAGTCCCACCCGAGTTCAGATGCTCCAACTTATCTCTGACTTGTATAAGAGTTCCATCACTATACTTGTGAAGCTCACCCACCCTCATAAACTTCATCAAACCTCGACTGTTCAAGTAGAAAATGCCGGAATTCGGGACAGAAATGCCGGTATAGGGACATCTTTCTACATGTTGAGGTAGCACTTGATTCACAGGACGGGTTAAGTTGAGCCTCCTCTGATAGCTTTCGACTCCCAACTGAAGATCCTCAACTCGTGACTTGATGACAACGCTTCGTGTGAACATACGAAGTGCTGTATTCAAAGCAATCAGATCTTCACGAGGAATGTGAGTAAGTTGATCTCGGGTCATCAGAAGCAGCATATCTTCAATATCCTCAAGGCGAATGATGGAAAAATCTCCTTGCTGGATTTTATATTCCTTGTCATCCTCCCTTTTCAAGCGAATCTCCGTCACATGATAGTAGCCGTTCTTGGCTTCAGTTTTCATTCCTAAGATGCTGGAGATACGGATGTCGGATCTAACATTGCTTCCAGAATTGACCATGCAGCAAACCCTGTACGCCCTTCGGACTCGTTCGTCCCAATGAGATGCACCTATGACAGCATACATATCATAATTACGATTCATTTTTGGGACCCAGAGTCGATTTACCTTTTCCTCGATGAAGGGTATTGTCCCCCAGTTGGCAGCTTTCAGCAAAGTCAGGGATGTTGCATACTTTGATGACCCCTTCATAAGATACTCAAGATCATTGGTGACGAAGAAGTCAAGAGTGATCTGATTATCTTGAGCAGGATCCATTGGAGGTGGAGCTCTTTCTGATTCATGAAGTCCTGGCCGTTGAACGGTTTTCAAAGCCTTTATGATCTCATCGGCATAGTACTCGAGCTCCATTCGGGGTAATCGGGTTTTGGCACGCAGTCTCTTATCTTTCATCGCTTTCTTGACCAAGGATGGAGTAACCGAAGTCTTATACTCATGAGCAAGAAATGCACATAAGTCAATCGGACTTCGGATACGCAGATACAGCACATCTTTGTCAGCATCTGTGATCGGATCATATTGAGCTGCTGCCGTGATCCAAGCTTGTGGTGGTGCAGACTCGTCTATCTCCAACGTGTCTTCCCAGGCACGAATGCTTGGTTCAGGAACCGTAGATTGTTGAACCTGTTGTTGAGGAGTGGAAGTGCGAACATCTACTGGTTCAGTTTCAGGCATTTCAGCAGTGTCTTGAACTGGAGAGTGTTGTGCAGCTTCGGGTTCTGTCACTGATTCTGCAATCACAGGAGGAACAACAGCAGAACTAATGGGGTTAGTTGTAATAGGTAAAGATACAGCGACAGAGATACCAGGAACCGATGACGCTGTAGTGGCATTCACATCGTGGCGCCACTTAGTTCGTCTTGATTCTGAGGATGTCGACTTGTCCTTCTGTCCTGCATCTTTTGTGGACTTGGTTCCAGTAGCAGTCTTCTTGGAGCTGGTAACCTTGTCTCCCTCTTTCGGCTGTTCACCCCCATCATCATCCTGATTGTCATCCCCGTTATTATCCCTAACACTCTCCTGATTCTCATCACCACCATCATCGCCATCATCATCATCCTCATCCTCGTCATCATCCTCATCATCCTCATCATCCTCATCATCATCACCACCTTCTTCATCGTCTTTCTCCTTTTCACCTTCTTCTTCTTCTTCTTCCTCTTCTTCACCCGTACCCTCTTCTTCACTCTCTTCCCTTTCTTCCTCAGGTAAGATGTGATATGGTACCACACTTCCAAACATTTTGAATAATCTATCATCCTCCATGATAGCATCATTCAGGGATTTATATAGAGCCCGTTGAATCCTCGACTTGTTATACGACCCAAGTTCCACCATTCGAGCCTTAAGGATCTTCTTCAATTCAAAATCCGTCAGGTCATAAGCAATCTTATAGGCGGCTTCTGAAGGGTTGGAGGATTTGACCATCAAGTTGTCAGCAGCAAGTGTCTTCAACTCGTCACGAAGCTTAGGCATTAAGGATTCAACGGATTCTTGCACTCTTTCTTTCACAGATGCTTCAAGTGCTTCTTTTTGTTCCTTATATTTATCCCTCATTGCTTGAAGTCTGGTAATGCGTGCAGCATGCTTATCAGCCTCAGCCTGCTTAACTCGAGCAAGTTCCTCTGCATGAGCTTTACGTGTAGCTTCCATGTCTGCAGCGAACTTGGCAATCAACTCTTCTTGAGCTTTCTGAGATGTTTCTTCCCTTTGAGCTCGTCTTTGCAACTCTTGGCGAAGTTCATCCATTTCGCGTTTGTGATTATCAAGCATTTCGGCCATCACTAATGCAGCCATTGCAGATGTTGCAGAACTACTCTGGGTTGACTGAATAGGCTCGGTTGTTACTGCTGTACTAACGATGGGGATTATGGGTGGTGGAAGAAATGGTGTGGAAGCCGGTCGGGTTGGTCGGGTTGTTAAGGGTTGGATTGGTGGAGGTAGAGTTGCCAAGGGTTGAATTGTCACCATGATTGTAGGAGCAGCAGGTTCCTTTTCCACACTTGTTGAAATAGGGATTGATGGCTCCTTCGAAGTGGAATAGTTTTCAGGTGACCCAAACTCATCAACATCATGCGGTTCCTCGTACTCATCCTCGATATCTACCCTCGCACCTGAACCACTACCGCCTGTATCTTTCCTACTCCTTTTAATAGCCATCTTCATCATTTGTTGCTCGGATTTGTCAAGAGTAGGATCAACAATATCTGCTTCATCACGTAGACGCATCAAATCCTTACCCTTTCCCTTCTTGCCCTCTGACTTCTTCTTCTTGGGTTCGGGTTCAGGTAACGCAGCTGGTTGTTTGCGTTTACCTTTACTCTTAACCGTTGTGGATGAGTCTTCTCCAGTTTGAAGGTTTGCTTTCAGCCTCTGGATTTCTAACTGTAGTAGCTTGTAATCTGTAGAACCTTTGATTTTTTCAGATAGAAGGTAATCAGGAACAGGACCAGGAATCACACCAGTAGACGGTCCTTCATGCCTCAGATCTACAGTATCATCAGCTTCTTCAGTGTGATAGCGACCTCCTGCACGCCTATCAATAGAAGAATCAAGCTTCATAAAGTAATTTATGATGAGCTTAATAAACCGAGGATAAGGAAAGAAGTTTGTCTTCAGCTTCTTGTTGTGGAAGAGTTGAAAGGTGAATTCTTCCCATATCAACAAAGCATAATCTGAATTCGCAGCTTTGTACATGCCATAGAAGAGGTTCATTATTGGACTTCGCAAAGCATCATGTCCACTCGTTTTTGGTGTCAGGCATTTACTGAGAATACCCATCAAAGCTCTCCAGGGTTGTCCTACCTTAGCAGTAGTAAACTCAGATGCAACTCGTATTTCCGGACATCCAAGTGCGTCAAATAACTCCGCGAGTTCATCTTTATTAGGATCCCTTGAGAAAGACATGCCCTTGGGTGTATCCCGTATACCAAGTATCTTACGGAAGTCTGAAACGGTGAGTGTCTGCTGCTTGTTGTCGATGGTGAAGGTGATCTTGTTCGAAGTGAAATCCTTGGTTGCCCAAAATTCAAACATATACTCATAAGGCACCGAGGCTGTACTCCTAAGGGCGTTCTTGAAATGAGAGTTATCAAGAATGGCTATGGCGACCTTAAAACCATGGTGAGTGGATTTAGAAACTTGCTTCAGCCTATAGTTGTTGGGTATAAACTTAAGGGTTCGAGCTTTAGCAATATCGGCTTCCCTAGATTCTTGGATAGCTTGTACTGTTGGATTAGTCATTTTATCTGCTTAAGATAAGACATGAAAGGTTGATGCACAAAAACAGATAGATATATATCATTCTTACTTCTAAGCATAACACATTTCATAAGATAAAACAACAAGTACATAGATAGCATGCAAACAATAACAGTCAAACAACTCATCCGGAACTTTTCCTCATTCGGAACATTTTCATTCGGAACATTCTTCATTCGGAACTTTTCCTCATTCGGAACTTCTTCATCCGGAAGTTCTTCGTTCGGAACTTCCTTCATCCGGAAGTTCTTCGTTCGGAACTTCCTTCATCCGGAAGTTCTTCATTCGGAACTTCCTTCATCCGGAAGTTCTTCATTCGGAACTTCCTTCATCCGGAAGTTCTTCATTCGGAACTTCTTTCATCCGGAAGATTCCTTCATTCGGAACTTCCTTCATTCGGAAGTTCTTCATTCGGAACTTCCTTCATCCGGAAGTTCTTCATTCGGAACTTCCTTCATTCGGAAGTTCTTCATTCGGAACTTCCTTCATTCGGAAGTTCTTCATTCGGAACTTCCTTCATTCGGAAGTTCTTCATTCGGAACTTCCTTCATTCGGAAGTTCTTCATTCGGAACTTCCTTCATTCGGAAGTTCTTCATTCGGAACTTCCTCATTCGGAAGTTCTTCATTCGGAACTTCCTCATTCGGAAGTTTTTCAGAAGAAATCCTTCATTCGGAAGTTCAAAACCATGTTCATCCGGAACTTGTACAAACGAATCTCAGATGTTTAGTCTAACGCGTTTGTGAGTTTCTAAGGCAAACTAAGGTAATATAAACAACATTTAATCTATTCCGAGCAAAACCCACCATAAATCCCTTGTTAATTTAGCCTAATTTAATCAAAAACCCTAAGTGGATTAGACTGAGTAATTGAGCAAGTTTAACAGATTTATATGATAAGAGATGAGGATTAGAAATTAAAATATTTGATGTATATACCTTAATTATACGAATGAATAGGAACTAGATGGATTAAACGAGTGAACTGAGTTCTTGAGTGTGTGTGTATCAATGGCGGCAAATGAATAGGAGAACAGTGATTAGAAAATAGGGGGCGGGGGTTATTTAGTTGACTAGGTCAAAAGTTTTGACAAGTTTAAACAAATAACCCTTTAAGTCCCTCTATTTATCTTTCTTTTTCTTTGTTGTCTATAAATTTTTCATTGTATTTATCCCTTGTTTAAACCTACACACATCTTAGCAAACGTATCTATTAGCATATCCTCAAAATCTAAAAGCCATGCCTATCACTTAGAACGAACACAAGTCGTTTTCTAAAGCAAAACCACTCAATTACCATGTAGCCCTTAAATTTCACAATCACTTTTGAAAAGCAATTTTAATGACAAAGATGATTTTACTATTTTCTCCCCCTTAAACGATGACCCGTTTTCTATTTAAAGAGCTGTAGTCATTGTTTAAAGAGTCAAATAGTGATGAAAGCATTTCCAATTTATCTCTTGAAAAATATTGATTCGTGGTGTCAATAAGATTTCTCTTATTTTAACAAATTTATGCACTGAGACGTACACAAATTCGTGTCAGACCAAGTTATAAAGTAAACTTGATCCCTTTGCATGATTTGGCTTGTAAATCACGCCCGAGAAAATTAATTCCCGTTCTGAGCCAACGTTTTCCAAGGAAATACGTGACTTTAATATGAAAACCGGGTTGCAGTCTGAAATAACTACAAGCCATAATGGGCATGTTTTAAAAATGTACAACTTTTATACGGACTCTATTTATGGCACCGTGTCAATATTAATCGACATTTCTAAGGCCGTAAATATTACCGTACTAAAAGACATGCCCGTTTTAAAACGAAAAATATTTTTGGTTTTTCTTGATTTTATAATTTTTATGGTTTTTCTAGGTTTTATATTTTTTATGGTTTTTCTTGGTTTTATATTTTTTATGGTTTTTCTAGGTTTTATATTTTTGTATTTTCTTTTTGTGGTTTATATATTTACGATAATATACATGATCACAACCAAAGGATACTCTGAATAGTTTACCACGACTATTCAGCTGATTCTTCTGCCAACTCTTTGAGAGTCGCTGGGGTGAATGATTTCATGCCAAGCTTGTCGATCAAAAACTCGATTCGTCCTCGATCTAAGGCTTTGGTGAACATATCCGCCAGCTGGTACTCAGTAGTGACAAAATACAGCTCGATCACTCCGTTCTCCACCTGCTCCTTAATGAAATGGTAGCGAATGTCTATGTGCTTGGCCCGGGAGTGTTGAACATAGTTGCAGCAAAGGGCAATGGCGCTCTTGTTGTCACAATACATCGGGATTTTGTTAAATCCAAGACCGTAGTCAGTTAATTGTGATCTCATCCAAAGGACTTGAGCACAACAACCGGACATGGCGATGTATTCAGCCTCCGTGCTTGATATTGCAGCGCTTTTCTGCCTTTTTGACGACCAACTGATCAATCTATCTCCTAAGAGTTGCACAGATCCAGAAGTGCTACGCCTCGTATCTTGACATCCAGCATGATCGGCATCTGCGTATGATATTAAAGCAATCGAGGAATCTTTCGGATACCATAGACCACGATGAAGTGTTCCTTTTAGATACCGAAAGATCCTTTTCACAACATGTAAGTGCTTTTCGGTAGGCCGAGCCTGATACCGGGCACACATGCATACAGCAAATTGCAAATCAGGCCTGCTAGCAGTCAGATAGAGAAGGGTGCCGATCATTCCACGGTAAAGTTTCGGATCGACAATAATCCCATCCCTATCTTCATCTAACTTGGATTTCTCCACCATTGGAGTGTCTACGGGGTCACAATTCTCAAAGTTATATTTCTTAAGTGATTCTAGAGCATATTTGGATTGATTTATAAAGATGCCTCTGGGATTCTGAGAAATCTGTAATCCTAAGAAAAATGAGATTTTTCCCATCATCGACATCTGAAAGCGTGTGGACATTATCTTCTCAAATTGTTTAGACAATTCTATGTTAGTGGCAGCAAAAATTATATCATCAACATAAATTTGTACCAGAAGCATGTCGTTGCCGTCTTTGAGAGTGAATAGAGTGGGGTCCACTTTGCCTTTGGAGAAGCCTTCCGACATGAGATATGTTGACAGGAGATCATACCACGCGCGTGGAGCTTGTTTCAACCCATAGAGAGCCTTCTTAAGCTTGTACACATGGTTAGGAGACTCCGTGCTGACGAACCCATCCGGTTGACTAACATAAACTTCTTCCCTTAGTTCACCGTTCAAAAATGCCGTCTTCACATCCATTTGATAGACGATCATGTTCATATGAGCAGCAAACGCAAGGAATAGTCTAATCGCCTCCAATCTAGCTACAGGAGCAAAAGATTCCTCAAAGTCTATACCCAAGGCCTGTTTATATCCTCTAGCGACCAATCTAGCTTTATTCTTCAGTACCGAACCCATCTCATCAAGTTTAACCTTATAAACCCATAACAAAGTAAGGATGTTAACCTTGTCAGGGCGAGGAACCAATTCCCATACTTCAAGTCGTTTGAATTCATTGAGTTCCTCCTGCATAGCTTCGATCCAAGATGATTGGGTCATAGCCTGCTGCCAATTTTTGGGTTCAACTTCAGAGAGAAATGCATCAAAGTAACAATATAGTGCACTCTCTTGTAATTGATGGCGAGTAGAGACTGGTCGATCTAGATCTCCAATAACATTCCTAATTGGGTGATCTTTTGTCCATTTAGTGCTATGGTTTTCAATCCTAGGTGGTCTGGAGTGAACAATAGATGGAGCTTCTTCTGAGGTAGAGGCGGCTGAATGGTTTTCAGGGATCGCAACACCAAAGAAAGGAAGCTCTTGCAAGTGAGCATATTCCAAGTCGTGATCAGTAGAATCCTCTTCCACATCATTAGGCACAAGTAGGGGTGATGATTCAGGTGTAGTTTGAGAATCACTTGGTGAAGGTGCATCCGGTTCATTGTGAATTGTAGATGCATTGGATAAAGGTTCATTAACTTGAGCGACCACTTCAGGTATTGGAGCAATTACTACAGGTACTGGAACTTCATCAGTCGGGGGATCGAAGAATTCATCAAACAACGGTTGAAACAGTTTATCCCACTCGGGCCTTGATGGTGGTAAAAATGATGTGGAAGTTGGATTGTTGGGAACTAATCCGGAACTTATAGCACCGGGTCCCATCTCATGAAGCGCGGGTTCAGAGCTGTGTTGCTCAGAAGCCATCGCTGTCAGCTCGTCGAAATCAGCGTCCATAGTTTCTACAATCTTGCCAAGACGATGGTTATAGATTCGGTATGCTCTTTTGGACGGTGAGTAACCAATGAAAATACCTATGTCGGCTTTTGGTTGAAGCTTACCCAAGTTCTCACTATTGATGTTTGGATAACACAGAGCACCAAACACATGGAAAAATGAAACATCGGGTTTGCGGTCATGTAGAAGCTCATAAGGTGTTTTTCCATGGCGTTTCCGAATGATAGAACGGTTTTGGGTGAAACATGCAGTAGAAATAGCCTCTGCCCACAAGAACAATGGAGCGTTCGCATAAATAAGCATGGTCCTAGCAGCTTCCATAAGTGTGCGATTTCGTCTTTCAACGACACCGTTTTGTTGTGGAGTGCGTGCAGCGGATGTTTCATGTGATATACCAACTCCTTCATAATAATCACGAAGAGTCTGGTTTACGAACTCTGTACCATTGTCTGTACGAATGCGGCGGACAGTGGTATTCAAACGTACCTGAATGAACTTCAGAAAAGTGATGATAGCTTTTGGTGCTTCATCCTTTGTACGTAGAAATCTAACCCATGTAAACCTGGAAAAATCATCCACAATGACGAGAATGAATTTCTTACCGCTCACACTTTCAGTTCTCATCGGTCCACAAAGATCCATATGCAAAAGATGAAGTTTTTCTTGATTAGTGTCTTCAGCTTTGGGTTTGTAAGATTTCTTGGTGCTTTTCCCCCTTGAACACGCGGAACATAAATGATCCTTGTGAAATTTAAGCTTGGGAAGACCACGAACTAACTCGTTTTTAGCCAGATGATTAATAGCATCAAAATTAAGATGAGATAATCTGCGATGCCATAACCATGACTTGGTCTTAGAAGCTTTAGAGAGAAGACATACTGGAGAAGCGGCCATCATGTCTTGTAAGGACAAAGTGTAAAGATTTGCACCACGAGATCCCTTCAACAAATCTTTTCCTTCCAAGTTGCGGATGAAACAAGTGTGTTGTCGAAAAGAAACCTCAAGGTTGGAATCACAAAACTGTCCTACTGAGAATAAGTTGTGACCAAGACCTTCTACATAGTATACCCTAGAAATCGTCACGTTTCCAATCTGATATTCACCATACCCCATAATCTTTGCTATATGATCATTCCCAAATTTAACCGTACCAAGAAACTTGCTGACGAAATTTCGGAGCATCGAGCGATTTCCGGTCATATGTTTTGAACAACCGGAGTCCAAATACCACAGGATGATTTGGACCACCTGAAAATATCACCACACAAAGACAATGTAGAGGTATCGGAATCTGAGTGTTCCTTGTTATTAGCAGGTACAGATTTAATAATCTTAGATTTGCTAACTCTAGGTTTCTTAGATTTCCTAGCCTTCTTCTTCTTAATTGGTGGTGTAGATTCTAATTGGCTCAAATCCTGAGGTATTTCTACAATGATAGGCACTATAGTGGGGGCTGACCTAATTAAAGGGCGCTGTTTCCTTACTTGAGTGCGAGTGTTCCTAACTAAAGGACGCTCAGACCTAGCCTCAATGGATGCATTCCTAGTTAAAGGGCACATTTTACCATCGAGAGTAAAGGTCCTACCAGTGGGACGCCATTGCCAGCCAACTTGGGCACGAGTTCTACCCGTTGGCTTCCATTCAAGACCATTCTTAATAGCATTCATTTCATTAACGTGATCAATCAGACACAAATCATGACGCTGTGAAAACATACATTCATTACAATTCCAACAATTTAAATCAGAATTCACGAATGGTTTATGCTGCTGCACAGGCGCAGAGCTTTTAGTCTTAACATGATTCATTTTATTTAAAACTGAACTAGCATTCCTATTGTGGACTTCTACTTTCTTCTTTGTGGCACTACTAGTGGCGGGCTTGATCTTAGCTTTCTTGAGTGGCGATCCTTTAGCCTTAGTAGTCTCTTTTAATCCTGTAGAAGGCAAATTGGGAATATTAGCAGCAGATTTTAAAGGTGTCTTACTTGATTGTGCCAATGACGGTTTCGCTCCTGGAGTCTTATTAAATGGAGTGACAGCAATGGGCCTATTGTTAAGTAGTGCAGAACCTGGTGTACCTATGTATTGCAAATAAGCCAAGCAATATTGAACTCGCTTAACATATTCAAGAGCCGAATAATAGTCGCTGCTTAAGGGATCTAAGGCATAAAGATCGTCTACAATATCCCTAAGAAGATCGACATGCTTAATGGCATTCCTCATATAATCATCATAGGTAAGCTGGTTTCTCTTATGAAGCGGATTCTTATAAAGCACTACTGATTTGGTTGTTGGAGCACTAGTGGACGGTGCAGAGTCGATAGCTAAGTTATCAACAACTTCTTGTCGGGTGAGAAGAAGTGTCTCCTTTAACTCAGCCAAAACCATATTTTTGTCTATGAGCAGGATGTTTAAGTCAGAGATTTCTTCGCACTTTTGGTTCAGTTGTTCAACATAATATTGTTGCTGTGTCGCATTAAAAGCGAATCGATCTTCTAGTGAACCATAAAGAGCGGATAGTCCCTGCCTTGTCCGATCCATCTCCCCTAGAACAGTTGATAGTCTAATTTCTAAGACCTGGTTTTTAGACTCTGCGGCCTCTAGTTCCATTCTTAATGTTTCCTTTGATGATATCTCTCTCTTCAATCTCATGATTTCTTCCTCTAATGTCTTAACAATTGCAATCATCTTGTCACTTGTCTCAACACCGTTTTCACAAACATTTGATATCGAAAGATTTTCATTTTGAGCTTGTTGTTTTAATTCTAAAGATATACAATGTTGTTCTAGTTGATTAAAGCGTTGAGAAAGTAAATTATAAGAATCTTGTAGCTTTAAAAACTCAGCGTTAGATTCGTGACAAGAATGATTATCTACCTCATTTACAGTTTCAGCAACATTTACAGAAATATCACAAACATCATCACAAATATCCTCACAAATATTCACAGCATCACAATTCATCACAGCGGATGTAAGCTCATTCGAATATTTAACATTTACAATAGTAAGCACATCACACGAGATAACTTCGGACAAGAATCGGTCATATTCAATTGAAATCTTTTCCTTTTCAATTAGTTGCAGTTCGTAAGCGGTGTCCATTTCATAAAACACTTTTTGAACTTCACCAATTTCAAACTGAAGATTTTCCTTAAGAGATGCAAAACTTCTTTTTAGACTTTCGACAAACGGATTGATCTCAGTTTTAAACACCTCGTTCATGTGTTCGAAAGCCCATTCTCCGGCATTTAAGCCATTTGAAGTCGTACATTCCAAGATGACCTTGTCAAAGTTAGTAAAGTATCGGTTAATATCTTGCAAGTTTAACCATACAGTGCTAACAGGTGGAAGATTCTTTGGAATTTCCTTAGGACCTTCCATGTTGACAAGTGTAGGAAATGTACTAGGGCTTTCTTCCTCTATCATGTAGGTTGGTGCTGTAATGAGATCTTTGTCCATATGGAAGCGAACTCTAAAATCAGTTTTAGCAAGCTCCTTATTCATTTTAAAATAATCACAGTCGGGATATTTTGCTGAATTGTATGACCGATCCTCATCAACTAGAACCTTACTTGTTCGATCATTGGGAAAAACAATCGGGTCTAAAGCCAATCCTAATTGAGTTGCATTATAAAGTCTAGGACTATGTCTTAAAGCTTGTTTTGCATATCGTGGATTAGGGGGAAGGCCTTTTAGACGTGATAAGTTAAACTCTTTAAACGAAGCATCAAATAAGTGAACTAGTTGTGAAGCAGCGTATTGTCTTAACAGCAAGTAGTCTAGACTTCTAATCTTATTAGTAGCATTAATCTCCATTTCAGTCTTCTTAGATTCGAGTAATTCAAAATCAGTTTGAAGTTTTTGAAAATTAGTGACCACTAACTCCTTTTCTCTAAGTTCACTAGACAAATTTGCTCTTAAGTTTTCGATTTCTTGCAAGTGACCCATTTGTTTGTTTCTAAAGTGATCATATTCGAGATTTGTGAGAACACTAGACGAAGGCACTAATTCCAAAGTTTGTACTTTCTCATTGCTTAAGGCAAGCTCATCAGACAAATTCTTATTCTTAGCTAAGGTTTCTAAGAGTGCAGCATTCATTTGGCTAAGTAATGTAGCAGGAACCATGACCAAATCTTGTTGAGCAGGAGTAGGCGTATGCGAGCTGGGTCCCGGTTGTGATTCACTCAAAGTCTGGGAACTCACGTTGATATTGCTATCATTGTTTGTCTCCTCATTTGAAAGTCTCACCACCGAAGATTCAGTCGAATCAGCACTCTCTTGCCCAACTTGATGTGGTTGAATACTAGCATCAGTGGCATTATCGGTGTTATTAATAAGTACCTCAGATTTCTTATCTGGCCCTAAGCTGGAGAAAGTTGCCATGAAAGCAGCCTTTGCAGTTTGAAAGTCATCACAGTCGGAATCATACGCATCAAGATCATCGGCTTGGTAAGCTGCATTCTGCGTAGTGACAGCGTCTTGTTCAGCAATCCCTGGGTCAGCAAGAAATGCAAGCTCCTCTTCATCAAGTTCCCTTCCTTGCGCCTGAGCATTTACCAGATAGATCTTTTCTGCAAACCACTGTCCATCCCTTCTCCTTTTGGGTTTCTTACAATCCCTGGACATATGACCCTCTTCCTTGCAGTTGTAGCATGTGATCATTCTCAACTTGCCTGTATTAGCCCGTGGAGGATTATTGACCATTGGAGCAGGAGCAGGATTGGCGGTGCGAACATTGGTTGATGTGGAAGTTCTCCCCTGATATGGCTGAATTGGCTGAACCATTACTCTGCCATTCTCAATTGTAGCTTGTTGGCGAGAATTGGATGAATTCCTCAACTGATTGTTGGTAGGAGCTGATCCTCTGAATCCTCGTTTGCTTAAAGTTCTTGTGAGGTAAGCAGACATAGTAGTTAGCACTTCAACTGGGTCAGCTCCTTGTTGGAATACAGGAACTGGGACTTCCTCATCATCACAATAAAGTGCTTGATCTGGATAAGCTGCATAATCAGTAGAAGGAATACTCATTTGATCAGGGTAGCTTGTTGGATATGCTGCATTCTCTTGATAAGAAGAATATGATGGCTGAGCATAATGTGCAACATTTGCTGGATGAAGTTGTGAAGCATACTGTGATGAGGGTGCATTGAACCGATATTGTTGCTGATGTGAGGTGGGTGGTTGTGGTAGAATCGAGTATTGGGGAAAGGCTGGTGTCATGTAAGGTGATTGATGATAAGCTTGATGTCCCAAGATATAGGGTGTGTTGTTGTGAGACAAGCTTGGTTGATTCGCCATCAATGCTAAAGAATCTGGGTGCATACCACGAGGAGAACGGTGCATAATCACATGCTTCTCATGCTGCTGAAGGAAGGCATAGATTTGATCTAAGTTGCACTTATGCAAATCCCGGGTTAACTTCACATCAGTAATGTACTCACCCCATTCAGCTTGAGGTAGAGTATTCAAGAATTTGGTGTTAACCTGGAATGGTGCGATCACAAGATTGTATACATTCAGATCATTCATGAGTGTGGTGAATCTGAAGTAATAATCGTGAAGTGTTTCCCCTGGGTTGTAGGTGAATCTATCAAACAAATCATACAGCTGACACTCCCTTTCTTGTTTGGTGAGAGACGTGCCTTGTAGCAACACCTTAAGACGTTCCCATAGATCCTTTGCCACCGTATACTGACTCACCATCCTATAGATATCATGGGGAAGAGCTTGGAGAATTGTTTGAAGAGCTTTTTCATCTGCATCTGCAACAAGTTGTTGAGCTGGAGTAAGTTCTTCAAATTCTCGTGGTCTAGTCACATTATCAACCGTAATGGTACCATAGTCGAGTGGACCATTCAAAATCGATTTGACCATAAGCCTTCCGTATGTCGGTTTCCCCTTTAGATACTGCATCATTCGACCTTGCCATGCCTCAAACACCTCTTTAATAAGCATCGGTGGACGGCTATCAGTTCCCGTTATGATTGATATATCCGTAAGAGATGTCATCTGAGGCATTACTGAATTTGGATTCATTTTGTTTTTCTTCAAAGAAACAGAGATTATCGGTTGATCGAGCAGTGAAGTAAAGCTTGTGACTTGTGTTGTGTTTTTGTTGTATGAAACCAAGATTAAATCCTCTAAAAAATCGTCGAAAAAACAAGCAAAATCACCCTTGATTCGGAACTTTTTGTTGATTCGGAAGTTTGATTCGGAAGATTACCTTGATTCGGAACTTTTTGTTGATTCGGAAGAATACCTTGATTCGGAACTTTTGGATTGATCCGGAACTTCTTGGTTCGAAAGTTATTGATCCGGAACTTTGGCTTGATCCGGAACTTCTTGACTCGGAAGTTCTTGGTTCGGAACTTTGGCTTGATCCGGAACTTCTTGGTTCGGAAGTTTCTTGATCCGGAACTTCTTGACTCGGAAGTTCTTGGTTCGGAAGTTTCTTGACTCGGAACTTCTTGGTTCGGAAGTTTCTTGATTCGGAACTTCTTGACTCGGAACTCCTTGGTTCGAAAGTTTCTTGATTCGGAACTCCTTGATCCGGAACTTCTTGATCCGGAACTTTTGCTGAATGAACAGAAACTTCCTTGATGAACAGTCGAACCGTAAAAAAATGAGATTAAGCCCCGATTTTGACCAAATAACCCAAAAAGTTTTGTGCTTTCGACTAAAATAAGTAACAACTAATACTTATCCACTAATCCCAATCACAAAAACACCAAAAACACCAAGAATCAAGATGATTTTTCTTAAAGAACACTAATACAATCAAAAACTAAAAAACCACACAAATCACCACCTTAAATCACCCCATAGCTCTTGATACCAAATGTAGAATATTGATAATCAATGAATCTATGAAGGGGTTTGTTAATTTCTAGAGAGAGAAAGTTAGAGAGAGAAAGTGAGAGAAACTATGTGAATTTTATTAAGTGGAAATTAAGAAATGATAACAACCAACCCCTTTCCTTAGTGGAAAGGGGTATTTATAGTCCAAGCTAAACATTGGGCTTGGGCCGGTCCATGACAAGCCCATGGACCGGTTCTTACTTAAGTTAATAAGCAAATAATAACTAATTACTAACTACGAGCTATTACAACATAAATCATATTGTGGAGTGACCGATACTTCTAATATACGTTAAAACGTATTTCTAACAGTAACACTATAACTCGAATACAAATAACACTTAATGATTTTAATTTTCAAACGTGTAAACTTTATTAACTATAAACAAAGTATTACAAAGTGTTATAAAATACACTTGTTGAATGGCAATAAGGAAAGAACCCTTTGAACAAGTGAACTTGATTCGGGACTCAAGTTTACAAGTGAACCTTAGAGTCGTTGGTTAACAGCTGAGGGACTCCAGAGGTTCAGTGGGAGAAAACAAAGATAATGATAATAAGCACAATGGTTGATTTTCTCCACATTCTTAACTCCTATTTATAGTGGTACAATGTTGCTACCTTAGTGAGAGTAGTTGACACGTGTCTGCTTCTGAGTGGAAGCAGTACACTTCATTAAACGCATGTCTATATTTGGACATGCCTTTAACTAACTTTATATGAACAGTTCTGACAACTTTTCACTTTATCCCACTAGGTCGTACTAGGCTTCTTTATATTGAATCTCCACTTTGTCCCGCTCAAAACACTTTAGAGATTCTCCCGCCTAAACTATAAAGGATAAGGAAAGTCTTTGCTTGCTTAATCTTCAAAGGGTTGTAAGTAACCTCTGAATCTTGTCATCTCAGAGGTCCTTGAACACCATCACATTCCTTCTACATACCAGCTTGTCCATAACCGATGGTGAGTATGAATTCAGACAATCTTCGACTTCTCTGACGTTGTCTTTGACTTGAATGTTTCTGGTGTGCCAGCTAAGGCTTTGCCTTCAGCTGGTCTGGTCTCTGTCGCTGGTCTTCATCAGTGACTCATAACACTTAGTCTAACTTAAAACGTATATAGACTCGGCCATAGTTAGAACTTTCATTGGCCCAACAATCCCCCTTATTTGTTCATAAATTATACTAAGTCTAAAATTATTGTAAGTGAGTACACATCTTCTTCTTACACATAATTTTAACAAACATACTTGAAACTTTATTTAAAAGACCTATTCTATTACAGATACACCAAGAGGTGATTGACAATAAAATATAGAGGTTCTTCAAAAGTCAAGGTTCTGATCACATATTCTCTAGGCTTTGAATTTGTCAGCTCTAGAGTTGATGGTTACCTCGATCTCATAGTCCAAGACTTTTGCATACTCATAGTTTAGCAAGAGACCCTGTTTGAGTCTTATCAGTTGTACTGTGGAAGCAAGATGTAGCTCACACTCCCTCTGGAAACTATAATCATAATTTCTATTTATGAATGCCATACCCTTCTCTGGTTCAGTGTACGCTTGACCATTGACTGGCCTGGCGGTCTCTTTGGGTAGCACTAGGTTTCTATACATCTCATCTACAACAATATCCTCTATGACCAATCTTTCAAAGATCTAGCCCATTGGCTTTTTTCTCTTTCTGGTGTTTAATGGTTGTTCGTCAGATAGTTGACGTGGAAGAGGAAGTTTGAGTTTTTGGGCAGTCTCTTTTATCCAGTTGATCTTAGCTTGAAGATTCTTCATCATCTGGGCTGCACCAGGCCCAGATTTCTTTTGTGTTATAGATAAGAGTTCCAACCACTCTGAGTGACCCAGACTTTTTAACTTAAAGTCACTGTCGACTTTGTAGTTAGTGGTTTGGTTTCCTCTGTAAATCGTCATCACCACTTTTTGTTTTTGTCTGTGAAGCAGCTATACTTGGTGATAGGATTTGGGTTGGAAATTTCATTTACAATCTTAAGGTACTCCTCCTTAAGTTTGTTTCTTTTGCTTTCTATCTCAGCAATCTTCTTTCTGTGTGCTTCTTTGACATCGAGGGAGAGTTGTCTTAAAGCCTCTTTGCTTTTCTGTTCAGCAATCTTGAGATGAACGAGTCTATTCTGTTCATCCATCTGAGCACGTGCTTCTTCAGGGGTCATGGCTTCTTCTCTGGCACTTCTGAACTTGCTGAGCTCTGGGAGTCTATCAGAGGATCCTCCTTCCTCTTGTAGAGAGCTCAAAGTCATGATCTGATCATCAACATTTGCAATGGACTTGCCTTTGTTAGTTGGAACATGCATCATAGGAGCTGGTGAGAATGATGTTTTATAGCCTTTGTTGAGATGAGCAGCAAATCTGTCAAACTCTTTGTTAGTGACAGATCTGAAAGGAGTGGGTGTGGTAATGATAACAAGTTTGGCTTTCTTGGCAGGATTTTCTGTTGCCTGCTCCCCCTTAGATCCAGCCCCTGATGCATATAGAGTTTCTTCATTTGAGGAGGTGTTAGCAGATTTCTCCTCCTTAGGTGTAGCGCCAGAGAAAGATGCACCTAATCATGCCTTGTTATATTTTTCAAACTCTTGATGAACAAAGAGAAATATCTCCTTAAGTTCTTCTTGAAGCAGATTATGCAAGAGGGATCTAGAGGGTTATGTTGCCTTGCCAATCTCAGCAACATTGGCTTTCACATCAGTTCTTAGAGCAGAGGACAGATGTTGATCAAGGCTGGTATTAACCACTGGTGGGAGGTGTGTTGGGAGAGCATCACCAAGTAGTTGAGGTAGCACTTGAGAGTCGACTCTAAGGATTTCTTCATTGAGCTCTCTAAGTTGTTATACAAGTCCTTAGTAGCATTTGTTAATGTTGGGAGACTTGGGTATGATTTATATTGGGTTTACCTGGGAGTTACAAGGGATTTTATGAGATAACTTAATTGTGAAGAATTTTGGTTAGCAAGAGACACTAGAGGACTGTTATGTCTATCTTGCAAGCAAGTGTGCATAACTGGACAGTGCTTGTCGCCCTATAATAATTTTCAGTTTATAGGTTATCTTCACTAGGATAAATTACTTTGTTAAGGTCCTTTTTCTTTTTTATTACTTTTATTTTTGGGACGCTGACAAATATTTTTCCAAACGTTGTTATGACCAAATTAGACGTTGACATGGCTTTTGCAAATGTTGACAAGAATATAGCCGTTGGGCGTTGATGGGTTATTTTTGACCGTTGACACTCATTGGGACCTACCCAGTTGTTATTTTTGATGAATTTTGGGGCTGTAATTTTGGGAGTAGATAACTTTTAATTAATGCAAAAGATAACTTATTTTCTTTTCAATATTTTCATCATTATATTTTGAAAATACTTGCCTTATTTTTGACCAATCACATGTGCCTATCACTCCTATATATTTGGCTCCTATTTTTAAACAGGGTACTCTCATATTCTTGTCTAACACTTTTTCTCCAATATCCATCTTTCATCAATCTTTCACAAACAACTTTCTTCAACAATGGCAGCAAAGTTTAAACCAAGTGACTTGGTATTGGGATTCAGGAGTCAGCACAATATGATTGCTTATTTGGCGGCTGATGATACTTTGTTTCCACAATATACTCAGATGGTGGCGTATTTGAATGCATCTCCACTACGGTATGCTCTTTCTCATCCCTGTCACTCATGTTAAACAGTTTTGGAACACTGTTAGTTCCTCAACGCTTAATAATGTGACTACATTAACAGCTATTGTTCATGGGCGCACTTGGGTGGTTACTGAAGCCTTGGTTCGCCAGGCTTTGCATCTTGATGATGCAGATGGTATAACCACTCTCCCCATTAATGAGATAGAACAAGGACTTCGGGCTTTGGGGTATCCTTTCCCTGAAGAGGGTACTTTAAACAAATATCATAAACAAGAATCCCCCCAGCCTGGAAGTACCTCATACATGTCATCCTTCAATGTTTGAGTCCCAAATGTACTGCACATAATGAAATTAACAGATCAATTTCTAGTGCAATTGTGTGCATTACAAATGGGCAAAAGTATAATTTTTCTAAACTGATTTTTGATGGCATGTGTAAAAACAAGGGTAATAAGATGACTTTGGCTTATCCCAGATTTTTACAAATGGTTTTTGATGAACAATGGTACTGCACAAGGGATCATGATGATTTTTATGAGATCCATGTGCAAAAGAAAGCTATTTTTAGTAAGATGAACTCACCCCCTCACAGAGACTTACCCCTCACCCAAGCTATGCTTGCTGTTATTGCAGCAACACAACCTCAACCTGACCCACTAACACAACTTGACCCAATACCAGATCCCTTACCTTCACCTCAACACATGGAACTTGACCAAGAATCCTTCAACGCTGACATGTTAAATGTTTGCGCTGACACTAGTAATCCAAACGTTGACACCTTTCCTTCACAGACCCAAACACCCCTTAACCTTCAAACTACCACTCAATCCACATCATCTTCTACACCCTCTGAATATAGGTTGATTAAACACCCAAGGACTACTGGAGTGTTCTCCTCTGGTGGTCCTAGCCATGTTGCAGAGAGAACCACCACCACTAGTGTGGTTGGTGCTATGGATGAGGCTGGGACTATTGGTGCTAGCTTAGATGCAGGCCAAGCCAGTACTAACATCTTTAAGACCTCATCCATGCCCTATGACTCTACTTTGGGAGGCCAAATACCCATTCTAGAGGAGGGCAGATTGGAACCATACACAATGATGGAATTGACGGCTGTCTGCATTAGCTTGCAAAAGCAAAATGCAGACATGGTACAAATAGTCAGTACACAAGGCCTTGAACTCAAGCAATTGAGGGAGAGGATTGTTCTTTTGGAGGATGCTAACAATAGGCGTGGAATGGAGGAATCTTCCAAAGGGGAGGATGAGCAGATCCATGTGAGTAACAAAGGCTCACATGATGAAGAATCTTTGGGTGTTGCTGAAGCCCTTACTGAATTGAAGAAGCAACCAGGTTTTGATACATCTTTGGTTACTCCTACAAACTTGAACTTGTCCTTTACAGCAATGATGGAGCAGTTCACAAGAGGCGCTGAGACGAGTAAGGTGAGTGTTGATAAGCAGACTTTGGGCGCTGACACACCAAGCGCTGACAAGAGTAAGTTGGGTGCTGTGTGACAACCATGGTTTTGAGGTTCATCACTTAGTTTTATTTTGTCCATATTTCGTGGAATTACGCGTCTTTATGTGTTTATGAGTTATGTGGTGTGAATAGAGTGTGGTTTGGACATCGTTTCGAGTACGGGGTACCATGTGAGTGAAACGATGTGTGATGTTTTCATGTTCATGAGCTCACATAGTAGTGACTATGAAATATGATGGTGTTATTTAGTGCTTTTACGTATACGTATATGTATTATAGAAAATCGTATTTTTACGATTTAGGGTTGTGCATTTAGGGGTCTCGGATGAGCTATTTAGTCACGGGAATAATTTACGGGATGGTTTTAAGTCATTTTAGGACTTAATTATATAGTTTATTTCATATTCTAAGAGTTTTTATAAAATTGTATACTTTTACGTCTTTTACGGTATACGCTTAAATTTGACTAGTTTTACGGTTTTGAGGTTTTGGAGGTTTTTGGAGCTGAAATAAATTAACATAAATTAAGGTAATATTATTAATACATTAATTAATAATAAAAAGAAAATAAAAATAAAAATAATAATAAAGGGGGTCGGTTTGGACGACGCAAGAAAGAAAGAAGGAAAAGCCCAAAACAGGCCCAGTGGACTTGTAATGGGATTATGGGGCCTTTAGGACTTAACCAAACCCAATCCATAACCAAAATAATCAGGTTTTTAACCTCCATAACAGCTCCTAGCCGAAATTCAACAATGGTGGCTAATTAGGGTTTCAAAAATAAAGATCTTCCATTGATTTCTAAGGTAAAACCTTCAAAACCCTTGTTCTATTAATGATTTTAATCAATTTAATCATGAAATTGATCTTATGATGGATTAGGGTTTGTGAGTTTTCTAAGATTAGTGAGATTAGGGTTCATATGAATTGATTACTTTGGTTAATATGAAGATTAGTGATCGTAATTAGGGTTTAATCATGTTTACATTCGTTTTTAAAAACTGGGCAGAATTTTTGGTCCATTGTTTTGATCATATCTAGAGTTATACAAACTTTTAAATTTTGAATCTTATGTCCCTGGAAAGGTAATTTAGTTAGCTTTCAAATTAAAGAAACTAGAACTAAATTGGAGGTCGGGAAGTGGGTCCAAAACAAGTAACATCAGTCGGGTGTCAAAACAGTTTTTGGATCAACCTATTTTCATTTTATGTTTTGAATTGTTTGGGGTACTTAGGGTTATAATTGGACCTTCAAATGAACATGAGATTTATATTATATAATAAATAAAAGATCTGGAGAAGGGCTAAGCAAATGGGATAGGTTAAGACCCTTTGGTCATAACAAACTTTACATATGTTCAAAATCAGTAAATTCTAGATTGGTAAAAGTATATATATATATATATATATATATATATATATATATATATATATATATATATATATATATATATATATATATATATATATATATATATATATATATATATATATATATATATATATGGAGGCCTTAACAGTAGCTTTAAGGTTGAGGCCAAAGGAGAGAGTTAGCTAACACATGTAAGGGCATAGGGTTTATTTTACGGGTCATGTTATTTTTGTTAAAGGGGTTTTCGACCAATAGTTTGAAGTATGAAAAACGGGACTGATTTGGGTTAAATGCTAACGGGACGAGTTATGAACTAAACTAAGTTAAGGGCTTTATATAGGGGTTTAATGAGATTCATATGACATATAAATGGGGTTAAGTTGTAGGAGAAGGTTAGATATCCATCATAGATTTATGAGCCATTTTGGTATGTGGTTCATGTCTTGATTGTATACGTTTGTGTGTTTAGATTTGTGCTAGAGAGAAGCTTGTTCAGGTGAGTTTCATAGTCCCATGTCTTTTTATGATTTGATTTCCAGATGGGATGGTGGAGACACTGTATGGTTTTGTAACTAATGCTATGAATGTTTTTATGGTTTGTGATGGACTTGTGTGTGCACTTATGTGATTAACTACTATGTGATTCTTGATTGTGTTTATGATTTGGATCGGGGGACACGTACTGTCTCAGTTATTATGGTTTGACTTGGTACCAAGGGGATGTTGACAAGGCGGGGCCTTGGGATTGGTTCATAGGTGTATGGGCGCCTATGGGACCATGGTTATTGGTAAGGCTTGGAGCCTTAGAATTGTGGTTATTGGTAAGGCTTGGAGCCTTGGATTTGTGGTGATTGGTTAATCTTGAATGCTAGTTGTTAATACATAATTGTAGCACATTGTCCATATGTTCTTTTGTTAATGGTTGTTATTCACAGCTTATAATTGATTTGGCGTTGGAGTCTAAACCTATGACTCTCACCCACATTATGCTGACGTGTTTTAGTGTCTCTTTCAGGTGAGAATGTGGTTAAACGTGAGAATAGGAGTGGCTAGCTGGAAGGCTTAGAATTGCATTTGTAGGAACCCCCCTTTCCTCTTAGTCTTTATTTATGTTTGAATAAGTGATACTTTGTAGACACCTATATGTTTGTTATTTGTTAATTGTATGTCTTTGGTAAGAGGTAGACCTGTTACCTACTTACCTAGACGCTTGCATTGTTTGAGATATCTTTATGACATTTTGTCACCATTTATGATATTTCCATTTCATTTAGTTATCTTTATAGACACGCTATTGTTGTGATGATATCCATACGTCGCGTCCCATATTCCGCCATGGTGGGGTGTGACAGAATGGTATCAGAGACAATGGTTATAGAGAATTAGGTTGCTTAGCCTATTCTATAGCTTAAGGATCCCTGTATATAGGCGTCATAGGATTAAGTGTGGTCTTGATTGTATTTTCCTAAGTTTTATTTTTTGTGAATTTTGACTAGTATGAGTTGAACTGTAGTTGCCCATACTTAGTCACCTGTTAATTTCTGTTTTGCTTTTGATATATAAATTACTTTCACCATAGTAAGTTATTTGGTGTACCTAATGTATAGTATTTTTCTTTTGATGTTTATGTCATGTTCCCTAAGAATCATGTGGTGATTCGAGTTACTAGGAGTAGGTGGATAGGAAGGATTTTAAGTTGTTTCAACTCTTATGGGCGACATGACTTATAACTGATTATGATGTTGTGTTGGAGTTTTTCTATGCTTATTTAGCTAGACTATGGATTTATGTATTCCAAGAGTCTGACTTATTTTAATAGATGGAGTTTTGGACCTTATTGTTTATGTGGTTATGAGCTTATGTGAGTAGATGGATTTATGTGTTATATGTTGTATTGATTCTTATGTGTCATCATAGGAGGGAGTGCATTGAGGAAAGGGTAATTGTATAAGTATGGTGGCCAACATAGTTATACAAGTACCACAACATCAATGGGTTCTTAAGTATGATTGCATGAAAGAGGGTTAGTACATGCTTGTATATGATGACATGTGGATTTTTGGGTATATGTATAATATATGGGTTTATGTAACGACTGTCTACCATATGGCTATTTTTTAGTGTGTTATATGTTTTGGGTTATACTCATGTTGTGTGATTATGGGGTCACACGATATGGACTGGTTTTAGTGATGGGTTTTATGCCTTGTTGTAAGATGGTGATTACTCGTATGAAAAAACGAGTGTATGACGCGATTGATTGATCTGACATGTATGGTAACGAGTATGTTTTGGGTGATTTAATAGGTATATATATGCGGATGTATATATACTAGTATGTGTTAAGTTATGATATATGGTCGTTCAGTAGTTATTATAACTTGAACGTACCTTGTGTTTGCTCGTGTTTTATGGTGCTGGAGTTTGATGGAGTTCCAACTAAGTTTTGAGTCTTTTGATGTGTGTCTACATTGGGGTATGTATTTTAATTAATGAGAACTACTAAATTTTCTTACAAATAAGTGTGGCTAATTATAGGAAAACGATTTTGAAAATAATTTGTAAGTGTACGGTATGATATCGTGACTTATATATCTTTTATAAGTTTGTGGTAGTAAGTTATAAAAAATTGTCTTGAAAATAATTGGATTAGTTTTCTAGGTAACATGTGATAATACATTTTAAAGGGTGAAGAAATTTTACAATGATTTTCTTAAGTGGAGTTAAAATTTAAAAGTATTTAACTAGACGGAAATAGTAAAAAGGGAGATTTTATTATAGTAATGATAATAATAACACCACACCTTGTAAACTTGTAATAGTTTAGTTATAACCAAATGGATTATATAAAATAATAATAGTAATAATAATATAGATTAAAATGAAAGAAAAAAAACCACTATATTTTATAAACATGTATTGGGTTCATAATAACAAGCGAAATAAGTTTAATATGGGTAAACAAGATAATGGTTAGAATAAGATTGTAGTATACCAACTAGTTGATATCCTTGATAAAATAATGAAGATAAAAGATGAGTTAATGGTTAAAAATGAGTATGGTTGATATTAGTAGTATTGAAGTTTTATTCTTATGAGAAGTAACTAATTGGGACAAAAGTTTAAAATTTTCTAAGGTATCGAAATTTGGTAATACTAATTGTGACGAGTCTAATTTTTCATTGTTGGCACACTCCATTGATATTTCGGATTACATTGTTTTGTTTTCAGTTTTTTTCGCTAGGGTTCGTTTTACCCTATATTTTATTTTTGGACACTATTGTTTGGAATTCTTTTGGTACACGTCATGATTTAGTTATGCGGTTGTGGAAACGTTAGGATGAGAGGATATAGTTGGGTAGTGTTACTTATGGTTAGATATTACAATGGAGAGATGTGTTTTGCTTTAAAGGTTGTGTTGAAGGAATGATTAAGATTTATGGAGTTTTGAAACTTAGATTGGTTACGGGAATAAGGGAGTAAGTAAAGTTAGTTGACCGGTCGTGGGAACGAGATGTCATGCTATGAGAAGTTGGGTGAAGTACCATTAGGAGATTGATGAAAGTACTAGCGGATGTAAGGTTAGAGTAGAAAGTTTCTACCAATGGAAAGATTGGGCAAATAACACGCAAGGAAATTGGTATAGTTATGGAGGCAAGGTAGTAGTAGAGACGTGAAGAAAAACATAGATGTGAAAGAATGATTGGTAAGAAGCTGATTAATGGTGAAGTACAACAAGTAAGGAGGAGTGAGCCATTGAGGGGTTGAAGTACCTTTAGAAATATTATGGTAGATGAGTTGAAGTTAGAGGCTACTAGGTAGTGTGAAGTTCCTAGGTAACATCATAGAGACGAGAAGGAGTGCATGAAGAGCTACATAGTGAATCAAGGATCTGAAAGGACTATGTGTCGGCTGCTAGAAGGAAGCAAGAGATTTCAAAGGAGTCACAAAAGTTGCAAGGACTGAAAAGGTGACAAGCACTATGATGGGATCTCCTTATGGTTCGTGATGAAGAAGGACATATCGAGTACCGAAGTGGAGTTACAATGAGCTGAACTAGTGGATCGTGATGAATTGAATACATAACATAGGAGATTAAGAACTCGTGGAGGTAACAAGGGGAGTCGAGTGACTACACGGATAGAATTTTTGTGGCAATCAATATCGAGGGATGAGTAGTGAAGCTGAGCTGAATAAGTTCATGGAGAAGTGATTAGAGAGTCGGTTTTGTGAAGGTGTTATGAACGATCTTTGGAAGAGACAGTTATACATTATCCAATGCACTAGCGATTTCCATAGAATTGATGAATGAAGTATGAAATTTCTGTTGGACGGGATAGTGTAGGAATTAGGGAGAACCATAGAAGGAGAGAACCAAGTATTCCTAGAAGATGATGATTGAAAGTACCTCATGTTGGGTGCAAGATCAAAATAAAAGTATGAGATTTGAATAAGAATTTAAAATATGGCTTAGTTTAGACAAATGGAAACTAATATGGTTATAAGATGAGAGTGTGATCCGCATGGGATCACATAAAACTCTAGCTTGTCCCTATTAGGAGGGGGTAGGAGAACTGAATGTGAGGAAAAACAAGTGAAGATACATGTAAAAATTTTGAGGTATAGATGAAATACGGGAAGCATAACATCGTGATGTATGTCATGAGTTGAGGAAGAAGAAGGAAGTGTGGATAGATGTGAATCATGAATGACATAAGCCGAGATAGGAACCGAAGGTAAAACTTTGGTATAGCTAATGAGTATACTAAGGCACTAAGCATGCTAATATTGTTGTAGTGTGGAAAGGAAATGGTACTGACCTATACTGTTTGATTTGAAGGCTAAGTATCGATAATCGAATGGTTGAGGAGTTATAGATGTGATGTGTCATGAGAGACGAAGGGATTGGTCTAACTGAGACAAGATGAGGAGCACTATGAACTTGAAGGTAAGACATTGTGTAGGTATAAAGGAAGTGTTGAGTATCACGGAAAAAAATCTTTCATGGAGAAAAGTGAGAAAGAAGTGTATAGGTGCTACTAATGATCTATCCAAATTTTATGTAAGTAGTTGTAGCATGGGTTTGGATGGTAGTTGATAGACTAACTGAGATAACCGTCCTTTTGGTGATGTGTATAGATCATAAGTTGATTTGGATTGGAAGAGCCTCGCTGTGATAAACTAATCAATATGTGAAATATCGTCATAAGTCACTTGTGTAAGGAAATTGGAATTTTTAAGTAGTTTGCGGTATGGACTAAAAGGAGTTGATGAAAATGATTGGATATGAGTATATCCAGCTAATTAGAAAATGATGGACGAAGTGGGAAATTGCTACAAGTATAGGAGTCGTGTTGAGAGCTTGGGTGACTAATTTAAAGGGATGTGGGAAACTCGTTAGCGATGTCTGATTTTTCATATAATGATAGTTATCATACTAGAAGTCGATGAATGCCATTTGAGGCACTATATGGAAGAATAGGGTGAGTTGTCCTTATGGTGGACTAAAATTCGTGAGAGAGACTACTAATGTGGAAATGGTGTTTGTGGAAAGGATGAGAGTAACAAGAGATGATATGTTGAAAAAGAGGAAATCACTAGAGTTTAGTGACAAAGTTATGTAGGAAGTTTCACCCATAGTAACGGGTGGTATGTTTTGGTAAAAAGGGAAAAGTTGATGTCAAGTTTTGTAGGTCAATTTATGATCTTTGGAAAGATCAGACCAGTAGCTTATGGGTATAGAATTATCTGGGGAATTAAGTGGTGTACATGATATATTTCATGCATTAAGATTTGGGAAATGCGGTTTCAGAATGCATATTTACATATACGGTTATTCGAGATTTGTGATAATTAGAGTCTTTGATTTTCAAAGAGTCATTGTAAGATTTATGGACTATGAGGTCAAGAGTTTGAGAATGAAGTTAAATATTTTTGGTTAATATATCTAGTAAATTGAGTCATGAACTAAAGTTCACGTAGAAATGAAAGGAGTTCTTTTAGAACAAGTATCCTCATGTGATTTGTTGATTGATGTGATTGATCCTAAGGAGTAAATCTCGGGACGAGATTTCTATTAGGAGGGAGTGATGTGACAACCATGGTTTTGAGGTTCATCACTTAGTTTTATTTTGTCCATATTTCGTGGAATTACGTGTATTTATGTGTTTATGAGTTGTGTGGTGTGAATAGAGTGTGGTTTGGACATCGTTTTCGAGTACGGGGTACCATGTGAGTGAAACGATGTGTGATGTTTTCATGTTCATGAGCTCACATAGTAGTGACTATGAAATATGATGGTGTTATTTAGTGCTTTTACGTATACGTATATGTATTATAGAAAATCATATTTTTACGATTTAGGGTTGTGCATTTAGGGGTCTCGGATGAGCTATTTAGTCACGGGAATAATTTATGGGATGGTTTTAAGTCATTTAGGACTTAATTATATAGTTTATTTCATATTCTAAGAGTTTTTATAAAACTGTATATTTTTAAGTCTTTTACGGTATACGCGTAAATTTGACTAGTTTTACGGTTTTGAGGTTTTGGAGGTTTTTGGAGCTGAAATAAATTAACATAAATTAAGGTAATATTATTAATACATTAATTAATAATAAAAAGAAAATAAAAATAAAAATGATAATAAAGGGGGTCAGTGATATTATGCTTTTGTATGGTAAGAAAGTTAAGTTCTAGTTCTCGGTATCTTAACGAATTGATTTCCGGCTTAAAGTATGACTCTGTTGTTTTTGGTGAAAAAGAATATTTTGGTTGTTTTTAAAATAAAAGTGCAAGACTTTAAAGTAAAAGTGCAATTAAGGTAAATCTAAAACTAATTTAAAGTAAGTGCAAGTATTTAAAACGTTGACTGAAATAAAAGGGCACTAAAGTATATAACGCAAACTTAAATCTATCTAAGGCAAACTTAAAACGCAACTAAAACTTAAACTAAGGCAAAGCTAAAATAAATCTAAGGCAAGTAAACTTAAAGTGCGACTAAATAAAAGGCGGGAAAAATAAAGCTTGAAAATTAAAGACAGAAATTTAAAAACAAAAACTAAAAAGAACCTGAATACAGCTCATTCGGAATAATCCTTCGTTCGGAACAATCACTCATCCGGAATGTCACCTTCGTTTGGAATGATTCTTCTTTGCTCGGAATATTACCAAAATCCTTGATCCGGAACAAATTATTCTGAATATGTCACTTATTCAAAAAAATCCTTCGTTCGGAACTTCACTGATTTGGAACTTTACTGAAAGAAATACTTGATTCGGAACTATTTCGAATGAGTTGGCTTGATTCAGAAGTTTCTGATTTACCCTTGATTCGGAAGTTCTTGAGTCCCTAATGAACCTTTCTTGATCCGGAACTTCTTGATCCGGAACTTTGGTTCGGAAGTTTCCTGATTCGGAAGTTCTTGCTGATTCGGAACTCTTCCGGATGAACAAGATGTTGATCCGGAACTTCTTGATCCGGAACACTTCCGAATGAACCCTCCTTGACTCGGAAGTTCTTGGTTCGGAAGATGTTGATTCGGAACTCTTCCGAATGAGTTGCTTGATTCGGAACTCTTCCGAATGAGTTGCTTGATTCGGAAGTTTCTGAGTAACCCTTGATTCGGAAGTCTTGATCCGGAACTTTTCGTTCGGAAGTTTGAATGTTCCGAATGAATTGATTGATTCGGAAGTCTTTGCTTGTTCCTTGATTCGGAAGTTAGGATGTTCCGAATGAAAGAACTCCTTCTCTTGGCTCGGAACTCTTCCGAATGAAGCCTTGCTGGTTCGGAACTTTCTGAGTCAGGAGCTTCCTTGTTCGGAACTAACCTGGGAATCACAGTAACAGAAACAAACACCCCCGAAGAACAGGGAAACACAGTAACACGAATGTAACCACAAATTTAACCAAAATCAAACACAAGATTAAACTAAACTAATAATAAAACATCCAATAATCATAAACAAACTATCAAAATCAATAAAACTAACAAATCTAACCACAATAATCAAAACCCACTTTGATCAAAATAAGAACATGAACATGAACACAAACATAAACATAAAAATCAAAGATTAAGAAAGGTAGATAGGAGATTAACAAGATAATATAAAGATTGACAAGAATTAAATGGAAACTTACTTGAAATTAAAGGAATTTAAGGTGCAAGACAAGGTATTTAAATTCGACAAGTATTTAAATGACATGAATTTAAAGGTTCAAGGTACATAAATGGTGGAAGACTAATTGTCACACTTAGCCAACAAAGAAAAATAATTAACAACTAATCTATATATATAGGGGAGGATTAGGAAGCTTCCTCCCCTCCTTTATTTTCTCTTAATTGCATCATTAGGCCCTTCCTTCTTAATCTCTTTGTTAATTGCATGCTTAGTCCTTTTCTTCTTATCTTCTTTCTTGGACTTTTAATTACTTTTGGCTCGGGATTTCTTTGAACTCGTCTTTTAATTCTTCAATAAAGTATACTTGAGTTCTTCGGCTTTAAGTAAACTTCCGTCTTTTGACTTTTTCTTCGATAAATCTTCAGAATTGGTCTTGGACTTCCGTTCTTTTTGCACTCTTGACTTCTCGACTTCATCTTTCATCTTTTTCTTCAATAAAAGCCCGTGAATGCCCGTGTTTTCTCTACTTTTCACCTTTTCGTCCTAAATCACAACAAAAACACAAACCACGCATAATTCCGACATAAAAGACATAAAATACACGTTTTGGCTTGGTGATTATTGTAATTAAGTGGTAAAAAGGATGGGTGTTTACACACCTATCAAATCCCCTACACTTGACCATTGCAATGTCCTCATGCAATGCATTAGTTACAAAGCACGTTTACATTTTTCATCATAATCAATCCACATTGGCCTTTATTAAAGAGATAGAAAACTATAAACATTCAAAGTAAAGAAATCAAAAGCATACCTTGGGTTTTGAAAATGTCATGAATGATCATCATTCTCAAGTTTTCACTTTCTCCAAACCAAGCTTAAAAACGAGATCATTGTTATTATAAGTTAGCAAACTAACACGAACTCATGTGGGCCAATTATTCACTTAGACTCCCTTATTCCTAGAGGTATCTCTTATATTTTATTGTTGTCTTGAATGATCACGAGGATACATTGTTTGACTTATTTCGATAGTTATTTAGTCCGAAAATAAAGTGAATGATTTAATCAATAGTTAGCTAAAGGACAAAATCTTTTAAAACTGCTTCTCAGGACCTCATAAAGTTCATATCTTGGCATAAATCGCTTCGCGATTTGAGACCTTTCTCGGACCGATATTTGGCAGCGACTTCATACTTCAAACCTTGAGAGACGTTCATGAAATTATGGTCTTCTCTTCATGATGGAATTTCTTCACTTGAAGTTTTGAGAGATTCATACTTGGACCTCGACTTCTTCATTTTTCTCCAATCTTTATTTTGGACTTTGATATACAACGATCCGCCTCCTTATATGACTTGGATCTATTTATCCTCATACCTTGTTAGGGTCTTTTCAGATACACTTCTCCATGACTTTTGGGGAGTTTTTGCTTTTCGTCGTGTGTCTCGATCCTTCATATTGATTTTCGATAAATGATTCTTCACATCACTTTGGATCTTTAGCAACAAAATATAGCCCTCATGCCTTGTTAGGACCTTTTTGGACTCGCCAATCTTCGCATCCCGCTTCAATAAGTTATGCCTTGGCTATGAACTCTAATCCATACCGAGCAACTTTTAAACGATCTTGGGCTAGAAGCTAAGTAACTTTTCAAATCGTATAACCTTATTTATTGCAGATAAATTTATTAGCAAGCGATGGGAGAATAGGCTTATAATTAACTCACATAAATTCCCGAAAGAATACCGAACTTATAATTGGCTCTATCATCTCTCGTTCTCCACAGTTTAAAATCTCAAGGAATGAGACTCGTGGATGCTTAGCCTATTAAATCAAAGTTTTGGGTTTTTGAGTCGCCTATAGGATCTTGCAAGCTCTTAGACTTTTTCAAGTTTAGAAATCGCATTTTAAAGTTCCCTTGATAAACGACTCTCTAGGATCAATTATAGGAACTTGCAAAAAGTTCTTGTTCTTAACCCGTGAGAGTTAAGACTTTCGCGTTTTATAGCTCCGTATATAAAAGCCTAGCAAAACTTGACTTAAACACGTTAAGGATACTAGCTAGAGTAATTTAGATAAGTAAACTCGGGTTGAGTGCAAAGATTCACAACGTTTGAAAACTAAAACCACTTTATTAAACATTTATTCTAGCAAAGAAAGAAAATAACTATACAAAAGTAAAAACTAATAGGCCAAAATAGATCAAAAATTTTGAAAAATGTCGAAAAATTGATTTTCTGGTTAAAATGAGGACAAATACAAGGAAAATGCCACTTAACTTCGATAGAAGTCCCCCTACACTTAAGATAAACATTGTCCTCAATGTTTAAGCATGTGGGAGTAAACTCCCCTACACTTAGGACATTGTGCACTTTGTTTAAATCTCGCTAAGGAAGAGACAACTAAAGAGATTCCTATTTTAAAATTGAGAAAATATAAAATAGTGAATCGAAAAGAGTTTAGGATAGAACCGGGAAGAAGTGGACACGGAATCATGGGTCGTCAAGAATCATCAAGAGTGTGTCTTTGAAGCTCGAATCCTTGATTGTAAGAAGGGAGGAGGGGAAAGCAAACCAAAGGGTCTCCCCCGTACACTTATGATAAAGAAAGCTAAAAGATAGATGCATGGGTTGCCTCCCAAGAAGCGCTTGATTTTTGTTAACCGAGTTGTGAGCCTGACTCGACCTTGATCATCAACGGAAGAAGCATGAAACATATCCACCAGGATCAAAAACATAGTTTTCGTCCATCAAATAGCACAGGCTTAAGGCGAACAAGGCAAGCCAAAGAAGAATATGCAAGGTTTCCTTAAGCAGTGATGGAGCACGGTGGAAGTAAGGGTGAAGTGGTGCAAGCAGATTTCCATAAGTTCCAAAGATATTTCCTTTTATTTCATCAGGTGGATACTGAGATGGCTGCAGAATGTCAATACCGGGGTCGAACACCTTTTCCTTTAAGGGAAAATAGCATTCAGGCTCAGCAGAGTGTGAAGAAGATCCGCGATGAAGCACAACCTCGTCCTTAGAAGATGGACAAAGAGGTGTTAACTCATACGTGCTGCGGATATTGGTGTCGACCGGTTTCTTCTCCTTTGAAAGAATGTTCTTCAAATCCAAAGTAGGATCAAGACGATAATCTTCAAAATCATAAGGAGGAGCATCACTCTCATGAGGGAAGTAAGTGTTGAGAAATTCAGAGAAGTCTTCCTCAAATGAGTAATAGTCCAAAGTAGGATCGAGTGATGGCGGAGGATCTTCATCATGTGAAGAATCGCTCGAAAGAGTATCAGCCTCATCGAAATCATCATAGGTGGGCAGATCGGGATACTCGGAAGTAAGGTCATCATAATCATCCGAATCTGAGCTAGAATCATCATCATAAGCATCAAAGACCGGTAGAGAATCATAAATGGGAGAATGTTCCAAATTGGATAGAGAATCATCCACATTATCTTGAAAAAGTGGATTATCAATGGAAGAATCGAATAGAGGATTGTTGTAGACGACAAAATCATCGAGCACATTAATAATATTCACTGATTCTCGGCCTCCAAAGGGTTTGCCTGTAATATTTCCCATTTTAAAAACTTGTGCATCATCCCCGACTCTTAAGATTAACTCACCTCCGGCCACATCCACTAAAGCTCGTCCGGTTCTCAAGAATGGCCGACCAAGTATTAAAGGAATACGAGGGTCCATTTCATAATCAACAACGACAAAATCGACCGGGAAAGTAAATGTGCCAACTTTTATGAACACGTCTTCGGCTATACCAACAGGGTAAGCGAGAGTGCGATTTGCAAGTTCAAGAGTCATCTTTGTTGGAGTGAGGTCGGGCAATGATAGTGTTTTCCAAACACTCAAAGGCATAAGATTAATACTAGCCCCGAGATCAGCAAGGGCAGTAAATTCTTTAGTTTTGTTGAACACGCAAGGCAACACAAAACGACCGGGATCTCCAAGCTTTTCCGGAAGTTCTTTAAGAATAACTACAGAGCAGTTTTCATTTAAACGTGTGTTGGCGAGTTCAATCAGCTTCTCCTTCTTGTTAAGCAATTCCTTAAATGATTTGACAAATTTGGGCATGTGGACAAGTGCTTCAAGAAAGCTAATGTTGATGTTCATCTGAGAGATCATCTTCACATAGCGTATCACTTCGGAGTCCTCCTTGGTTAGCAGTTTGGTCTTGCCTAAACGAGAAGGATAAGGGATATTAGGTTTGGGTGGTGAAGGTGCAGGTGTAGGTAAAGGTTGAGATGTTGAAGGGTCCTTCCTAGGTACATCGTTATGACGAGGCGGAGACGGTAATGGTGCACTAATACTAGGTGTAGGAGGAGTAGGGATAAATGGTGGTGGAGGAGGTGTAGATGATGGTGGTGGGATAGGTGGATCGACAATGGTAATTCCACTACGCGTAGTAATAGCACTCACATTTTCTCGCGGATTGGTGACGGTGTTTGAAGGTAGAGAACTCGAAGAAGAAGGTTGAGCTGCGGGCAAGAAACTAGCAAGCATATTCTTCAAATCAATGGTTTGATTGCTGAAGGAGGATTGAATGTTATCTCGAAGCTCGGATCTAATCTCATTTCCTTGCTTGGTGATATCTCCTTTCAAGTTAATAATTTGGCTCTGCAGATTCTTGATTTGCTCACCTTGGGTTCTCATAATGGCTTCAACATCGGGATTAATGGGTGGGGTTTGTTGAGCGGGTGGGTGATAAGGATTAGAAGCTCTTGGTGAGATATGGTTGCTTCTATTGTAGTTGTTGGCGGGGTTGTGGTTTTGAGGAGAAAAACCGGGTGAAAGGTAGTTGTTTGACCGGTAACTCAGCAAATTTCTATCCCCTTGAGGTCGAGCTTGGTAATTTTCCGGTGAATAATTACCATAAGCTGCATACACATTTTCTGGATTTCCTTGTGTTGAAGGACAATCGGTGTATGAGTGTGGACCGCCACATGTTTCACAAGGATTAGCAACCGATTTAACTTGTTGTTGGTTTGAAGCGAGAAGCGTGATACCTTTGCTCATTTCAGTCATCATGCGTATGAGTTCGGTCATATCAGGGTTTACTGAGGTGGAAGAAACATTGACTCTCGGGTTGTTCCTTGAAGAAGCAGAGGAATCCCAGTTTTTGTGGTGAGTAGTCATGTTCTCAATAAGCTCTCTACACTCCTCGGGTCTCCTTTTCATGAATGTGCCACCGGCGGCTGCATTAATCGTATCACGATCACGAAAAGTCAATCCGTTGTAGAAAGTGTCAATTAAGGTCACAGGGAGCATGTTGTGGTTTGGACAACGATCAATCAAGACATTATATCTTTCCCAAGCATCAAAGAGAGATTCACGGGTTCTTGCATGAAACCGCTGATTTGATTGCGAAGGCTCGTGACCATGGATGGTGGAAAGTAGCGCGACAAAAAGCGTTGAGTCATGTCATCCCAAGTGTGAATAGAATTCTTCGGGAGACGATCAAACCATTTCTCGGCATGATGTGATAAAGTATGTGGGAAGAGTTGTAGGCGAAGAACATCCATTGTGACACCGGGCAACTTCATGCTTTGGGTGATTGTAATGAACTTGTCGAGGTGTTTGTTGGCATCATCATCAGGCAATCCACGGAATGGGTTAGTTTGCACTTGCTGAATCATGTGGTGCTTCAACGAAAACTCAGGAGCGTTGATTTGCATCGGTGCAATCGGTCCTCCTCGTCCAAACATGGTAGGTTGACAAAGCTCCTCCATGGTCCGAAGATCGGGTTGTGGAAGAACATTGTTGTTATTGTTGAGGTGCGGTGGATGATTATTGTTGTTAACACCTGACATACTTAAATCTTCTTGAGTCTCGGGCTCTTGATAATTAGAAGATCTAGTACGCATACACCTGAAAATGTAAAAGAAAAAGAAACCAAACACAAAGACAATATATATACACAATAAAGATAAAATCTTTTTGGATTTTTGAAATTTTTAATTTTTATGGATTTTTATCAATTTTTAATTTTTATGATTTTTTGAATTTTTTGTGCAAGAAAAATAACGCTCACAAGTGAACGGATCCCAAAAAGCAACGCGTCTCTCACAGATAACCGTTAATCTTTACGAAAAGAGCCGGCAGCGGCGCCATTTGATATTATGCTTTTGTATGGTAAGAAAGTTAAGTTCTAGTTCTCGGTATCTTAACGAATTGATTTCCGGCTTAAAGTATGACTCTATTGTTTTTGGTGAAAAAGAATATTTTGGCTGTTTTTAAAATAAAAGTGCAAGACTTTAATGTAAAAGTGCAATTAAGGTAAATCTAAAACTAATTTAAAGTAAGTGCAAGTATTTAAAACGTTGATTGAAATAAAAGGGCACTAAAGTAAATAACACAAACTTAAATCTATCTAAGGCAAACTTAAAACGAAACTAAAACTTAAACTAAGGCAAAGCTAAAATAAATCTAAGGCAAGTAAACTTAAAGTGCGACTAAATAAAAGGCGGGAAAAATAAAGCTTGAAAATTAAAGACAGAAATTTAAAAACAAAAACTAAAAAGAACCTGAATACAACTCATTCGGAATAATCCTTCGTTCGGAACAATCACTCATCCGGAATGTCACCTTCGTTTGGAATGATTCTTCTTTGCTCGGAATATTACCAAAATCCTTGATCCGGAACAAATTATTCTGAATATGTCACTTATTCAAAACAATCCTTCGTTCGGAACTTCACTGATTCGGAACTTTACTGAAAGAAATCCTTGATTCGGAACTCTTCCGAATGAGTTGGCTTGATTCGGAAGTGTCTGCTTTACCCTTGATTCGGAAGTTCTTGAGTCCCGAATGAACCTTTCTTGATCCGGAACTTCTTGATCTGGAACTTTGGTTCGGAAGTTTCCTGATTCGGAAGTTCTTGCTGATTCGGAACTCTTCCGGATGAACAAGATGTTGATCCGGAACTTCTTGATCCGGAACACTTCCGAATGAACCCTCCTTGACTCGGAAGTTCTTGGTTCGGAAGATGTTGATTCGGAACTCTTCCGAATGAGTTGCTTGATTCGGAAGTTTCTGAGTAACCCTTGATTCGGAAGTCTTGATCCGGAACTTTTCGTTCGGAAGTTTGAATGTTCCGAATGAATTGATTGATTTGGAAGTCTTTGCTTGTTCCTTGATCCGGAAGTTAGGATGTTCCGAATGAAAGAACTCCTTCTCTTGGGTCGGAACTCTTCCGAATGAAGCCTTGCTGGTTCGGAACTTTCTGAGTCAGGAGCTTCCTTGTTCAGAACTAACCTGGGAATCACAGTAACAGAAACAAACACCCCCGAAGAACAGGGAAACACAGTAACACGAATCTAACCACAAATTTAACCAAAATCAAACACAAGATTAAACTAAACTAATAATAAAACATCCAATAATCATAAACAAACTATCAAAATCAATAAAACTAACAAATCTAACCACAATAATCAAAACCCACTTTGATCAAAATAAGAACATGAACATGAACACAAACATAAACATAAAAATCAAAGATTAAGAAAGGTAGATAGGAGATTAACAAGATAAAATAAAGATTGACAAGAATTAAATGGAAACTTACTTGAAATTAAAGCAATTTAAGGTGCAAGACAAGGTATTTAAAATTGACAAGTATTTAAATGACATGAATTTAAAGGTGCAAGGTAAATAAATAGTGGAAGACTAATTGTCACACTTAGCCAACAAAGAAAAATAATTAACAACTAATCTATATATATAGGGGAGGATTAGGAAGCTTCCTCCCCTCCTTCATTTTTTCTTAATTGCATCATTAGGCCCTTCCTTCTTAATCTCTTTGTTAATTGCATGCTTAGTCCTTTTCTTCTTATCTTCTTTAATCTTGGACTTTAAATGACTTTTGGCTCGGGATTTCTTTGAACTCGTCTTTTAATTCTTCAATAAAGTAGACTTGAGTTCTTCGGCTTTAAGTAAACTTCCGTCTTTTGACTTTTTCTTTGATAAATCTTCAGAATTGGTCTTGGACTTCCGTTCTTTTTGCACTCTTGACTTCTCGACTTCATCTTTCATCTTTTTCTTCAATAAAAGCCCGTGAATGCTCGTGTTTTCTCCACTTTTCACCTTTTCGTCCTAAATCACAACAAAAACACAAACCACGCATTCCGACATAAAAGACATAAAATACACGTTTTGGCTTGGTGATTATTGTAATTAAGTGGTAAAAAGGATGGGTGTTTACACACCTATCAGTCGGTTTGGATGACGCAAGAAAGAAAGAAGGAAAAGCCCAAAACAGGCCCAGTGGACTTGTAATGGGATTAGGGGGCCTTTAGGACTTAACCAAACCCAACCCATAACCAAAATAATCATATTTTTAACCTCCATAACAGCTCCTAGCCGAAATTCAACAATGGTGGCTAATTAGGGTTTCAAAAATAAAGATCTTCCATTGATTTTTGAGGTAAAACCTTCAAAACCCTTGTTCTATTAATGATTTTAATCAATTTAATCATGAAATTGATCTTATGATGGATTAGGGTTTGTGAGTTTTCTGAGATTAGTGAGATTATGGTTCATATGAATTGATTACTTTGGTTATTATGAAGATTAGTTATCGTAATTAGGGTTTAATCATGTTTACATTCGTTTTTAAAAACTGGGCAGAATTTTTGGTCCATTGTTTTGATTATATCTAGAGTTATACAAACTTATAAATTTCGAATCTTATGTCCCTGGAAAGGTAATTTAATTATCTTTCAAATTAAAGAAACTAGAACTAAATTGGAGGTCGGGAAGTGGGTCCAAAACAAGTAACATCAGTCGGGTGTCAAAATAGTTTTTGGATCAGCCTGTTTTCATTTTATGTTTTGAATTGTTTGGGGTACTTAGAGTTATAATTGGACCTTCAAATGAACATGAGATTTATATTATATAATAAATAAAAGATCTGGAGAAGGGCTAAGCAAATGGGATAGGTTAAGACCCTCTGGTCATAACAAACTTTAAATATGTTCAAAATCAATAAATTCTAGATTGGTAAAAGTATATATATATATATATATATATATATATATATATATATATATATATATATATATATATATATATATATATATATATATATATATATATATATATATATATATATATATATATATATATATGGAGGTTTTAACAGTAGCTTTAAGGTTGAGGCCAAATGGGAGAGTTAGCTAACACATGTAAGGGCATAGGGTTTATTTTACGGGTCATGTTATTTTTGTTAAAGGGGTTTTCGACCAATAGTTTGAAGTATGAAAAACGGGACTGATTTAGGTTAAATGCTAACGGGACGAGTTATGAACTAAACTAAGTTAAGGGCTTTATATAGGGGTTTAATGAGATTCATATGACATATAAATGGGGTTAAGTTGTAGGAGAAGGTTAGATATCTATCATAGATTTATGATCCATTTTGGTATGTGGTTCATGTCTTGATTGTATACGTTTGTGTGTTTAGATTTGTGCTAGAGAGAAGCTTGTTTAGGTGAGTTTCATAGTCCCATGTCTCTTTATGATTTGATTTCTAGATGGGATGGTGGAGACACTGTATGGTTTTGTAACTAATGTTGTGAAAGTTTTTATGGTTTGTGATGGACTTGTGTGTGCACTTATGTGATTAACTGCTATGTGATTCTTGATTGTGTTTATGATTTGGATCGGGGGACACGTACTGTCTCAGTTATTGTGGTTTGACTTGGTACCAAGGGGATGTTGACAAGGCGGGGCCTTAGGATTGGTTCATAGGTGTATGGGCGCCTATGGGACCTTGGTTATTGGTAAGGCTTGGAGCCTTTGAATTGTGGTTATTGGTAAGGCTTGGAGCCTTGGATTTGTGGTGATTGGTTAATCTTGAATGCTAGTTGTTAATACATAATTGTAGCACATTGTCCATATGTTCTTTTGTTAATGGTTGTTATTCACAGCTTATAATTGATTTGGCGTTGGAGTCTAAACCTATGACTCTCACCCACATTATGTTGACGTGTTTTAGTGTCTCTTTTAGGTGAGAATGTGGTTAAGCGTGAGAATAGGAGTGGCTAGCTGGAAGGCTTAGGATTGCATTTGGGGGAACCCCCTTTCCTCTTAGTATTTATTTATGTTTGAATAAGTGATACTTTGTAGACACCTATATGTTTGTTATTTGTTAATTGTATGTCTTTGGTAAGAGGTAGACCTGTTACCTACTTACCTAGACGCTTGCATTGTTTGAGATATCTTCATGACATTGTGTCACCATTTATGATATTTCCATTTCATTTAGTTATCTCTATAGACACGCTATTGTTGTGATGATATCCATACGTCGCGCCCCATATTCCGCCATGGTGGGGTGTGACACGCTGACACTCAGGATTTGAACGTTGACAGACCTACATATATGGTTGGTGTATTCCAGTCATCAGCTATCATCAAGGAAGTGTCTTCACAGGTACCATCATCATCTTTACCCATTATTGATCCATTAGATAAGGGTAAAGGAATCATGGTAGAAACAGAAGTTCCAAAGGATGCAGCACAAGTAGAGTTTGATTCAAGGTTGGCTGCACAACTCATGGAACAAGAAAAGAAGAAGATTGGTGAATCACCATTTGTAGTCACTTCTGAGGAACAAGAAGGAAGTGATGAAGGAAGTTCAGATTCAAGTGTCATGATAATTGAACAACCAGAAAGGCTTGAATATGGTGATGAGTTGGCAAGGGAGAAACTTAGAGAGTTGAAGTTGCAGGTCGATTATGATATGCCAGAAGTTGCTCAGATGTACCTACTTGGGAAGATAAGGTTATGGGGCATCCAGAAATGACCATTTCAGATCAAATTTGGGGATTGGAGATTCTTCTAAGAGTTCAGAGAGACTGCAAGGTAATTCAGAAGCATAAGGCTAGCAATGTTTTCTCACTGCTGAAGAGGGATAGAAGGGAGCTTTACTACATGTTACTCAGATGTCATGGAACAGGATGGACCTTTAAGAAATTGCAGGGATTATCCTTTGAAGAATTAGAGTATAAGGCTTATCCCATTTGGGCAAAAGTGCAGGAAATGAATACTATCAGACTTCTTTCAGATGAAAGGAAAGAAGAACTTGCAGAAGAGATGGAGATTCAGAAGGCTATGATTGTACCAAGGCCTTTGAAGAAGGGAGTTCCACTTGAGTTCCCTAAAGATATGGATAAATTGAATCCCAGTAAAGCTGTTCTTATAAGGAGCATTAAGGTCTCACCCATGGAAGCTTCAGATATGGTACAAGTGTTACCTCTTGATGCCAGAAACCCTATCATTAGCTATGAAGAAGATGCAAGTGGGTTTTGGATGATTGGCAGATATGGGAAAGATGTACACACTTTTACTACTCTTATGTCTCTCTTTGCAAGTATGGATAGGGAAGACTTGGCAGACCTTTGGAAGTTGTTGATGGACAAGTATGAGACTGAAGCACCTATTTCAGTCAATGAAATAAAGCTTTGGTCAACATTCAAGAGAATGTGTGCACCAGAAGATGAAGATCCTGTTTGGAAGGATCTTGAGGATGATATCAGTGGACTTCAATGGCGTTTGTATTCAGCTGCTGGTGTGTATTATTTGAGTTCTACAAAGTTTGCTGAGTATCTACTTGTAGATGCTGAGTATCCCATGTCTAAAGAAGTTTTAGAAAAGATGAAGACAACACAACTGGAGACTAACTATTCAAGTGACGTGGCCAAAGATTTGATTAGGCATGTTTATTACCAATATGATAAGATTTGTAAGATTCCTCCTAGTTCTTAAATTTTATTCAGAAACTTGATTGCTAGAGTAAATATCAAGTTTAGGGGAGGATTGTTGGGAATAAAATGTAGCCAGTACACTTGGACGCTGACAAGAAGAAAACAAGCGTTGATAAGAAGAAAACAAACGTTGACAGATCAAGCGTTGACAGGAAGAAGTCAAGCGTTGATAGGATGAAGTCAAGCACTGATAGAAAGATATAGTCTATGCGTATTATGTTTCTAGTTTGTTTCTAGTAAAGATAGGATCAACAATATATTTTCTATATTTATCTTTACCTAGAATAGCTGATATGTAGACTCTTGTACAAGGCTTCTTATGTCTATAAAAGACGACCTTTAGGTTTTGTTTCATATAAGTTTTTCATTCGTTTAAACACTTTCATTGTAAGCAAGTTTGTTCTAATCAATCAAAGTGAAAGTTTTGTTTACATTGTTTGCGTGTTCTTGTTTGAGTATTAATTCTGCATAATACTTAAATTGTTTTATACAAAACAAAGTTTCTCTACGTGTTTAACTTGATTTAATCTCGTTTACACAAGCTAAATCGATCTAAGTTTGGGATCAACAGTTAAACTTTGAAGTTCAGAGAAGATAGCCACTTGGGTTATCTTAGGAGTTATTATGCTGATATCCCCTATCTTGGCCCAGAGCTCTTCAGCTCCCAAAGCGTTAACACTTTGCATAGCGGGGAAGTGAATAGGTTTGAGAAGCTGTTGGTCCTCCCAGTGCTTCTTTGCACCCAGTTCCATAACATTTGGCAAAGAGTTAAATGGAACTAGTGTCGGTGTGGTTTGTCTCTGGGACCATACTTGCTTTGCTGCGAGTTCTTGGACATTGATCATTGAGGGAAATGGGATTGGTTTAGGTGTTGATTCGGGCTCAATGACAGTGGAAGTTACTTGATCATCAACATCCTCCATATCCTCAAACCCAGAGAATTGTGGTATCATCCTCTATTATAAAAACTTTATAATCTGGCATAGACTCCAAGTCAGAGTCAACAGATATGTCAACAGTTGATGCCTCGGTAGTGTCATCCTCTGTGTAAGTGAAAGGCTCTTCGTTCATATGCTCAACATGTAAATTCAGTCCATGTATAAGATTTATTTAGTACACGTGTGATGAGTTTATAATGTAGGGAAATATTGCCATTCGCTGCCCCTAGGAAAGCTGGGTGTGATTATCCAGCCCCCTTAAGGATTTCTCCTTGGGATTATTTTATTGTGAATAAATATAAGGTGAAGGGTCGCCATTCGCTGCCCATTGGATAGTTAGGTGTGATTATCCAGCTGCCCCCTAGGATAGTTGGGTATGATAATTGTTAGCCTCAAAATATTTAGTCAACCAATAATGTTCGGTCATGGGTTTATATTGTAATATTTATTAGAACGTTGTAATAGTTAGTTAAAATAGTCGTGACATTACGGGCTTGATGACTAGCTTAAAAGGCCTCTTTCAAGGTACGAAGCATTTATTCAAGCCCGACCCAAAACAAATATAGTCCATTAGAAAGCCCGCATGTAGGTGGACTATATAAGTACCCTCCTAGCATGTTAGGAGGGTAGGTAAGTTATCATTTTTCTCTAATCTAATTTCTCCTAGTTAATCACATCTCTCTCTACTTTCTCTCACTACTTTCTCTCTCTAGAAATCTTCTATCGTTCTTCTTTATTTCTTATAATAAATCATGGTGAAGTGAATAATTATGGGTACAACATTTGGTATCAATCGCCATGGGGTAGATTAGTGATTGGTTGTTGTTATTGATTTGATTTGTGTGATTTAATCTTAAATCATCACGAATTGATTTTTTAGTGTTTTTCGGGCTCTAAATCTTGATTTAAATCACCTACATATTTGTGGTAGGGATTTAGGTTAGTTATTGTGGTTAATATCACAAATTTTTAGGGCGTTTGGATTGATTTTGCGATACGATTTGATAAAGGTTAGGTTCGTCTCGATTTAAAATTGTCAGAGAAACACTTTCGTTAAAGGGTTTATTAGTTTCTTCCGAAAATTTAACTTTCGTAATAGGGTTTATAAGATTGTTCAAAGAGTAAGTTTTGTCTCCGAAAGTTTCGCAGGGTTACGAGTTACGAAAGATTTTTCTTCCGAAAGTTAAGATTCTTATGAAATTACTCAAAGCTACGAAAGTTAACTGTTCTGAAAGTCCTCAAAGCTACGAAAGGTTGGATATCAAAAGTTCCGAAACTTCAAAAAGTTCTTTTCTTCCGAAAGTTGTTTCTTACGAAAGTAATTATTCTTCCGAAAGTTGTTTCTTACGAAAGTAAGTTTTCTTCCGAAAGTGGGTTTTTCTTCCGAAAGTGGGTTTTCCTCCGAAAGTGGGTTTTCTTCCGGAAGTGGGTTTTCCTCCGAAAGTGATTTTTCTCCGAAACTCATGATTTTTATCCGAAACTAAAAAAAAAAAAGTTTTTTGGCGGGAAAACAATAGTAAAATTTATTTTATTCTAGACCATTTTAAGGCCATTTAAGCTTCAATTTCAAATTTTGGCGATGCGAAAAAATTTTCGACCAAAAATTCAAATTTTCGGACCAAAATTCAAATTTTTAAGCCAAATTTCAAATTTTTTAGGTTTTATTTTTCGTTAAAGTTTTCATTTTTTCAAATTTTTTCCCTATTAGGTTTTGGCTATTTCAAACTCGATTTCAAAATTTGGTAATTAAAAAAAAAATCCGGTTTACCGTTTATCGGACTGAGAAATTTATTGTCGGACTGAGAAAACATCAGAAATTTTGGAATTTTAACCTCAACTCAATCACACCATATCTACTTAAGATCCGAAGTCATTTCATCAACCAAAGACATCATCATCATGGAAAAGAGCAATGAGTGTTCAGTTGTGACAACTCTCGTGATGGAACAATTACAACAACGGACACGCTTCTTGAGAGATAAATGCATGGAAAGTTTGAGAATACTTCAATCATCGTTTGAGAGCCTTTCAAAAGTATTACTAGACTTAGGTGACTCCACTGGAACGTTCATAAGAGATTTCACACAAGCCACAGAGAAACTTGCGGCACAACTCACAGACTTTTTGGGAGTGAATGCAGGATCACTTTCACTGAACTCAAGACGACATTTGACAAGACTTTTGATTCAGAATTTCTCATGTCTTCCAGTACACAGTGATGCTTCATGAGATATCATGCAATTTCCTAAACGTTCAAAGACCTGATCCAAGTAACATCAAATCCATTGAAACCTATGTCCACAGAATAATAATTCACGAACAAGAGATAGATAAAAGGTTCAAGGAAAATTGTGGTTCAGTATCGGGTCATGTGAATGAAAACTGCACATCACGGAACACAAAGTTTGGTACGCAAGATGATCATACCATACATGGGAAAGAAAGCAGCAACACTGGCACACAAGACATCAGTTCTAAGACTGTCATCAGCAATACACCTTCCTATGAGAATGACCCTGTCTTCGACTCTGACCCGTTGGAAGAGGTACACAATGATGAATATAATGTGTTTGCCAATGATAATACGCATGAGCATTGTGATCAAACTCAATACCATACCTGATTCCTCAGACACATGCAATAATGAGTCTGACAATGATCAACATGCAAATGAGTATGATGATGAGGAGCGTATTGCGCTTGCTAATTTAATTGCTACTTTACAAAAAGATGTCAAAGAAACTAGAAAGAGTCTAAAGCAATTAAAGAAGGCAAACGCTACGCTCACTCAAAATTTTGAAGAATACAAAGCTGCTCTAAGTAAATATAGTGAGACAATTGATAGCTACAGAGCTCAGCTTCTTCAAAAGACCAATGAGATTGAGGGGTATAAAGGGTGTTTTGTTAACGTCAAAAATGAGGATTATCAACAGAAATATAACGAAACTCTTAAGCTTCTAGAATAAGAGAAACGTAATTATAACGCCTCTTTGAGTACTGAACATCACAAAACGTATCTTGCTACCACTAAAGTCAATGAGCTAACTCAAGTAAATGGTTTTTCTTCAAGAGGATAAAACTAAACTTGTTAATGAAAAAAAAGCAGTGGTTGAAAAGTTGGAAAAGGATTTCAAAACTAAACAAGCGAATGACATCAACAAAATGGTGGAACTTGAAACTCAAATTGATTTTCACAAGAAAATTGTTTACAAAACTAAGCAATCAATTCAAACCATGAGAATGTTGGCACCTCGTTCGTTTTTCAAGGACAGACCTAGTTTTGCAAATCCTAAGTACCTTGAGCAAGCTCAATCTGATAATTAGCACTTATATCTTGATGAGTCCCAATGGACCGATCTTGATTGCCTTGTTGTTAGCCCCGATAGTGAAGAGACAAACGACTTGGAAGAAGAGAGTAGACCAAAAGTTAATAAAGAATTTGTTAAACCATATAATTATGCTTATGAAAACAGTCTTTATGGTCTTTTCACACCGCAAACACAGAAGTCTCGTGAGTAAATCTTTTTCGAATGTGAACAAGTAAGAATTAAATGGAGACAAGTTTTTACCACTAAGAAAACTAATGTTTCAAAATATATTGGGTACTTGCCGCATCAAGCTTCTATAAGAAAGAGTACGCAAGCACTTAGTATTCTTAGGAGTAACATTGAAAATTTCAAAAAGGTTGTTGACGATGACTGGAAAAAACGTGAACTTTCAAACGGCGGTAAAGAAATTCCTCACGATATAACTGTGCTTGTGAAAACTATTTTGATTCCGCTTGCTGAAAGAACAAAGAAACATGCTTTGGAATCTGAAAAGTTAATCGAGCAAGAAATGTTTGACGATTTGAAATATGTGGAATCTCTTGAAAAAGAAATTGACGATCATCAGCCTGAAAGAGACGAGTTTTCCACAACATATGATCTACTCTTAAAAGAATGTCTCTCCAAAGATATTTTGTGTGTTGCTCTTACATCTTGTGCAGATATAGACAAATATTCTGACGTGGCATGCAAATATCTTGATCAAGTCAAAGAGTGTGAAAGTCTTGAAACAGAGCTTTCAAAACACACAAATAATGTTGATCAAAAGGCTTTTGCGTTGATTGAACACCGATGTGAATTCCTTCAAAAACACTGTCATACTCTTGAACTTGCTTTGCAAGACAAAGTCGGAAAAGGACCAAATGATAATAACTTGCAAGGAAAACTTTCAGCATTGTGTCGAGATATGAACGAAATGAGTATGGAAATTACAGACTTGAAAGCTCAGTTGCAAGAAAAGGACATAGCGATAAAAGAGTTGAAAAAACTCGTTGCCAAAAAGGGTGGGAAAACTGTGGAACCTAAAGTTGTGAAACATGTTGTTCGACAACCCACTGCCTACAAGGATCCAAAGCCATCTATCTTAGGAAAACCGACTCCGTTCTCCAATTCTTCTCATGTAAAATCTAGGTTATCCCCCAAGACTGATGTGCAACCAAGTGTTCCAAAACCATCCATATCACCCTATGTTCCTCCCTTTAGAAAGCACACTTCTGTAAAACCCAACCATGTAAATGCACCTAGTACTTCTAGGGCTCCTCCAAAACGTGTGACATTTGCGTCCACAAAGGAATCTATAGGTTCAAATGACTTCATTCATACCAACACCCTAGAGGATGCTAAACAAAAAGGGAAGATTCAAAAAGACAAACCCGTGTATTCAAAACCTAGTTCACCAAATCTCGCTAGAGTTCAACACAATCCTAATGGTAGTCAACCAAAACCTAGGATCCCTCACCAGCAATCTAGGAATTGGAAACCATCCATGAATAGTCATGTTTCGAACACTACGCCTCAACAATTTGGAAAAAGGGCATTCACAATGGCAATCATGACCATTGTATTCTGCAATATCTCTATGAAGTCAAATCTCGTTCCTTTGAATGGAGATCAAATACAGAATCCCATAAGACAACAAGGAGATACAAACCCGTCTCAAAGAAAAGCAAAGACAAGCAATCTGCAAGGCGGATCAACATAGTAAATAGTTTCTCCCTAACTAAGTCTTCCGCTGTGCAAGAGAAAACTACTCCTAGATCTAGTCTTCAGTGGAAACCAACGGGTAGGATTTTCAAGGAAGTTGGTCTTAAGTGGATTCCAATAAAGAAGAGTGATGAAACTTGCGCGAGTACTAATGCTAATGTTCTACACGCTGAAAAGGAATTTGTTACTCCTAATACTAGTATTTGTGCAAACTCTTCTTATGTGATTGCAGGTACCTCAGCGGATTCTAAACCCACTTCTTCCTCAACGAGTTCCAATTCTGTACATTCGATATCACCTTCTTCTATGATACAAAGATCTATTTTTTATTATTTTCGAAAAACTTGAGAAAACACAAAAACAAAATAAAATGTAAATATCATTAGAAAAACAAAATAAAAAAGGGAAAACTTTCAAAATACCAAAAATATTCTTCTCGACATGTCTTTCAGTATCGATAATATGGACGCCCCTAGAAATGTCGCTCAATAACGACACGGGGGTGTACATAAAGCTCGAATGAAAGTTGTAAATATTCTTTCAAAACATGTCATTTCGATGATTTACAATTACTTTAAATTGTGGCTCGTGCTTAAAGAAAGGAAAGTTGATCACGGGTGATAACTTATCCTTAACAACGGGAAAATAAAATTTTCTCGATCATGAGCTATCGATAAAAAATTCCACGTTCTTAAGCTCATGTAAACGACTTATAGTTAAATGTCAGACTGTAACTCGAACTTCAAATAAAGGAAAGTGTATCTTTAAAAGATAACTTATCCTAACAACGTGTAGAGCAATATATCACGGGTTGAGCTTGTCACAAAACATTCAACGTTTTGAGCTCAACACAATGGCTTGTAATCACTTTCAGATTGCAACTCGGATCTATATTCACGGGGGAGTGTACGATTTAGTGCGCTTACCCTCAGCAAAAGAAGAGAAATCTTATTACACTTGAGTGGATTCGTCAAGACATTCAACGTCTATGAACTCAAGTTTATGCTTTAGAAATACCACGTCGCCAACAAGAAATGGTTTTCGAAAAGCGTTGAACACAATTTTTTCAAGAATTTTCAATGATATTCAAAATCTTTCAAAAATTTTGTGTTCAACAACTCCTATCCTCAAAAGTTTAAATGTGGATCATATCCTCACAATGACAATTCAATTGGATCAATTTTTGAGGCGGAGCTTTCCATATCAAAGTTTTAATGTTGTTGGATATGTTATGTCAAAACAATTTTATGTATCCAGCAAATTGTGTGCAAGTATCATTTGGTATTATTCACATAAAAAAGCTTTGATGTTCGTGAACATATTCTTCAATGACAATCCTTTATGTGTTCATGAACATGTAGTGTTCGAGTACAATTTGTTTCAAGAATTTTTCAATGATTATTCAAAATCTTTCAAAAATTGTGTGCTCGACACTACATAAAATGTTCCAATAATTCTTGCTAAGTTAGACATATTTTCCTCCCGAAGATTTTCAGACTATTTTTTAAAATATATTTTAATCAAATTTGGTATCTCTAATATCAAAAGATTTTATATATTAGAGATAGGGGGAGAAAATGTGATTAAAATGTGATATATTTTGCAAAGACTCAAGCACTTTAACTCTTACCTACATGTGCAAAATGTCTACTTAAATTCTTTCGCATTTCTATGCACATGTGTAGGGGAGCTTTTCTGAAACGACAAAACTAGCAAGGTGTTAAATGTTTTTCAAACACTTTGTTAGAATTTAAAGTGGTTTATAGTTACGATCAAATACCCACAACTTCTTTAATTCACGACGTTATTGGTGTCAAAAGGGTGGATAGGTTTAAGTCTTATGATCCAACCAGAACCGGAGGGATCTTTCCATGGACAATCCAATAGATTAATATAAGTCATTAGGAAAGATGGAGTAGAATGTGAACGAAGCTGAATGCCGACTAAGTATTGATTCTAGCACTGGAACAATCACAACAAGGTGCTAGTAATAATGTCTTGGTAAGCATTGAAGGGGTTGAAGAATGAAAAAGAAATGTAAGGATAAATGGTGTAAAGAAACTAGCCCTCCATACAACTTAGGCAGAAACCGGGTCAACACATCATGAAGACAACGCATCATGGACCCAGTGATGTAATGCACAACCCTTCCCCAGCTGACTCAGGCTTCTCTCAAAAGAAGTTTGTTTTATTGTCACGGAGATCAACACGACTTCTATTGACTTTCTCACTCCAAGATAATTGATATTGAATAGGTGGCATCTGCTCCAGCCTCTGACCACTAAAAGTGCACAAATCGAGTCTAGAGCCAAGAGATCAATCAAATCTCGTTAGGACACACATATGAAGATCAAGAGAGTCCTGCGCTATATCCTTACGATATTGCTAGAACACTCAGAGTGATACTACCTAGTATTCACAATGATGAGTGGAAATCCTTCCAGTGTTAACATCAAACAGCACTGCGGTAGGTCATGTGTAAGATTTTTTATGAATTGAACATATGTAAAACTGAAAAGCAACAGTGGTTTGTTTCTTTATCGATACAAACTCGTTTCAGGTTTCTACGCAATATCTTATGGTCTTGCCAGAACATTTAGAGTGATCTTAATTAATATTCACAGTGATGAATGGAAATCCTTCTAGCGTCAACATCAAACAGCGCTACGGTAGGTAATTTGCGAGATTCTTATGCATCAAGCTTGGGTCAACTGGAAAGCAACAATGGTAATATTCTTCAAAGAATCAAACTTTTTTCAGGAATATGAATTGACGACTTTAATCAAGCGGATATCCATCCAACTGATTTACTCTTTATGTTCGCAGTCTTGCTTTGAGACGGTCGAGTAAAGAGAACGGCCAGTATCACCGTGAAACCCTGTCAAGGAGGTTCTTAATTGAATCTACCTAATCACAGGTACGCTATTTAATATCGTGTAACGGTCTTCACCGACCGGAGGTAAAACGCTACCGATTTAGGATGAATGTCAAATCCATTCAATCCGTGTCAATGTTTTGTCCCAAGAAGGTGACGTTACGATGTACTCAGCAAAGTCAAAGATTTAAAACCACATACTCATGCCCAAATACATTCAAAAATCAAGAAAGCTAAAGACTTTCGTAACTCTGATGATCAAAATCTTACTTAACAATTAATGTAGAGGAATGACCTCTATTCAAAGGAGATTGTTAAGCTTTCAAGATGAGGCAAAGTATGAGCATGTGGATAAAGACACAAGATCGCAAGATGGGCAAGACAAGTCAAGGATAATTTGAAGATCTCAAGATTAAAGACAAAGTCGAAAGGCAACAACAAAAGGTCTAAGATCACAGCATGAAGGAACAAGACTACTATTACACGTTCAAGAACTCATTTATGACAAGATTCAGAATCTCCAAATATCGAAGAGGAATGACCTCACATTGGGGGAGATTGTTAGCCTCAAAATATTGAGTCAAACAAGAATGTTCGGTCATAGGTTCTTATTGTAATATTTATTAGAACATTGTAATAGTTAGTTAAAATAGTCACATTACGGGCTTGATGGCTAGCTTAACAGGCAACACTATAGTCCAATAGAAAGCCCGCATGTGGGCGGAATATATAAGCACCCTCCTAGCATGTTAGGAGGGTGGCAAGTTATCATTTTCTAAATCTAATTTCTCCTAGTTAATCACATCTCTCTACTTTCTCTCACTGCTTTCTCTCTAGAAATATTCTAAATTTCTTCTTTATTTCTTATAATCAATCATGGTGAAGTGAATAATTATGGGTACAACAATTATCCAGCTCCCCCATAAGGATTTCTCCTTGGGACTCTTTTAGTTTGTGATTAAGATATAGGTTAAGGTCGCCATTTATATCGCTGTCCCTAGGAAGGCTGAGGGTGATTATTCAGCCTTCCCAAAAGAATAAGTTCTTTAGGACGCTTTTAGTATTTAGGGGACCCAGAGACTGAGTGAGTTTAGAGACTCTGGGTCAGGACTTATAGGTACTCTGGTTGTTATTTCCAAGAGTACAATCCAAAGGGTGCAGGATCATCGGGGTGCGTTATAAGCAAAAATGAGTCATTTCCTGATGTACAGACAGAGTGTACAAAGGTCTTAGAGGAGCTAGGTGCAGACACACACACTTTAAAGGGTAGAGGAAAACCCTAAACTTGATCTCTCTTTCCTACAGACGTTTGACAATGATTGCTTGTGAACCTTAAAAAATATAGAAGGACATACTAATACCTTGGTGATATCATTGAGAGGGTTCCCTGAAGTCTCAGCTGATCTGGAGACACTGAACTCTTGTTGTTTATCATCATTAGGCTATGTATCCTCATCTACCATAGTTGTAGATGGGTGTTTCTTGGATTTCTTCTCCTGGCGGAAAACTTTAGAAGATTAGGCTTCAAAGGAAGAGGGATTTCCTTCCTCTTTTTATACTTGTCCTTAGGAGCCTTGGGCTGAGAGGTAGACTGCATAGAGGTCTTGGACAGAGACTTGTCAGTTGAACCTTCAGCATTCACCTCAGAGTGAGGGATCAAGGTCTCCTATGATACATCAATACCAACAACCTTCAGCATGTTTCTCGTCTAAGTTACTTCATCTTCTTGTGGTGGTATCAGGGATGCAACAGTGATTTTGAAAGGAGAGAATGAGTGAAGATCATCGTTGTGGTATTCATCTCCCAACAAATGCTTAAAGATCATATAAAGGTATCTTGTGTAGCATATGGTTGAGAGTCTTGCCTTCTTCCCTTTGTTGACTAGTTTAGCCACCAAGTCAGAGTAGAGGATGTGAGCGACCCTAATATCAAACCCCCATACGAGGTTGTAAGCAATGGCTTGTTGAACCCCGTTAAGTTGATCATGTGATCCTTGGTTGCCACCTAGACACTTGACAATGTATATCATCATGGTTTTCTAGATAGGAGAGAAGAAGTTGACCTTAATCAAGGATCTTTTGGTAAAGAAGTTGGTGGTGATCATCATCCATTGGTTTCAAGGTCATCAAGGCAGTCTTTACTGTGTCGTTGTCTGGTACAGCCACTATGCTTTCATTAACAGCAAGACCAATGGCTTGAGCAAAGTCATTGAAATCAAATGTTAGGGTTTTGGAGTGGGTTGAAAGGTTTAAAGAGATAGACGTAGTTGCATGATCAACCTCGGTAGTGTGCCAAAACTCTATAAGGTATTGCGAGTAGCAAAGGGATGGGGTTTTGGTAAGAGCTTCAAAAATATAATAGTTCTTCAAGAACTTGATCATGAGTGTATAAAGATGGTTTCAGTATTGAGCATGCCGAGCTCAGCTACCAGCCTCGTAAAACTTGGCTTAGCCAGAGGCTTGGTGAAAATATCATCGAGCTGGTATTCAGTGGGTATAAAGTGAAACTCAATATCTCCTTTTAAAATGTGGTCTCTAATGAAATGATATCTAATGTCAATATGTTTAGTTCTGGAATGAAGTACCGGATTATTAGAAATGACTATGGCACTTGTGTTGTCAAAGAATATGGGAACCTCCTCATAGATGATCACATAGTCAGCTAAATGACTCTTCATCCATAGAACTTGGGTGCAGTAGCCAACGACATCGACATACTCAGCTTCAGCTGATGACATGGCCACATAGTTCTGCTTCTTGGCGCTCCAACACACTAACTTTCCTCCAAGGATGTGACAACTCCTAGATGTGATCTTTCTATCAAGGAAACATCCAGTGTAGTCTGAGTTTGAGTAGGATTTTAGGTCAAATCCAAATCTATTTGGATACCAGAGATCTAATGAGGGAGATCCGTTGAGATACCTGAAAATTCTTTTGATAGCTACAATGTAGGATTCCTTGGGGTTAGCTTGGTACCTAGCACATAGACATGTGGAGAATTAGATATATGGTCTGCTCCCTGTGAGGTACATCAGTGACCTAATCATGCCTCTGTATAAGGACTCATTTATAGAGACCCCTGACTCATCAGCTCCTAGATTATTGGGAGTAAGCATGAGGCATTTCACTGATGCACAATCAGACATATCATATTTCTTGAGCAAGTCTCTAACATATTTTTCTTGACAAATAGAAATTCCCTGAGAACTTTGTTTAATTTGAAAACCCAATAAAAAAGTTAGTTCCCCTGTCATGCTCATTTCATATTTTTTGGTCATTAATTTGGCAAATTTCTTGCTCAAGATTATGTTGGTTGAACCAAAAATTATATCACCCACATAAATATGTACTATAATGACATCACCCTTGGACCTATAAGTGAACAAAGTTTGATCAATAGTACTTCTGACTAATTTATTTTCAAGTAAAACTTTTGACAAGGTTTCATACCAGGCTCTAGGTGCTTGTTTCAGCCCATAGAGTTCTTTGTGGAGTCTGCAAACATGGTCAGAGTACTAACTGCTTCCAAACCCTAGAGGCTATTTTACATAGACTTCATTTGCAAGTTTCCCATTGAGAAATGCACTTTTTACATCTATCTGGTATACGATGAAACCCATATAGGCAGCATAGTCTCGAAAAATTCTGATGGCTTCTAGCCTAGCAACAGGTGCAAAGGTTTCATCATAATTAATTCCATCTGATTGATTGTAACCCATCACCATTAGTCTTGCCTTGTTCTTAACAATCATCCCACCCTCGTCCCTTTTGTTCCTGTAGACCCATTTGGTTCTAACCACTTTTTTTACCAACAGGAGCTTTAACTAGAGTCCAAACCTTGTTCCTCTTGATCTGATTCAGTTTCTCTTGCATAGAAGCCACCCATCCTTTATCAAGTAGAGCTTCTGCAAATTTCTTGGGTTCATCCTCTAATAGGAAGTTAGCAAATATGCATTCGTTGGCTAAAGCAGCTTCTAGAGACATAAGTTTTGCTTTGGTGGTTACTCCTTCAGATGGTTCCCCAAGAATGTTTACCAAGAGAATGTCTTGAACTCTGATCCATTTGGTTTGAGGTACTGGAGTTTCAAAGGTTTCAGGTGATGGTTCATAGGAAGGGATATATGGAAATGGAGATGTAACATCTGAAGTTCTTTCTTCACACAAGATTTCTTCATCCATGATCTCATTATTATTAAAGAAGTCCTGAACCTCTGTCTTTGATCCCTCAGCATTAGGAAGGATTGAAGGATCAACACAGATTTCAGGAGCCTCAGAGTCTTGACTTACTGGAATAGTAAGATTGGTAATTGGTGAGTATCAAAGGCATGAACATAGGGGAAATCCTTGTGACAAGGTTTGGATGAAGTATTTGGAATTGAGAAATCATCCTCTGGATAGGACTTCAAGTCACTGAAGTCAATATCCCCAGCTTCAGAGTTTTGGTGGGAGATGACAACGTCAGATTCATTGTAGGTGACATGGATAGATTCTTCAAGCTCTTGCCTTCAAATGTTAAACACTCAAAAGGCTCTGGAGGTTGGCGAGTAACCTAGAAAGAAAACATCATCTGACTTTTATTCAAACTTCCCCAGATGATCCTTGTAGTTGTGAATGAAGATAGGGAAACCAAAGACATGAATGTAGTTGACACCAGGGGCTCTTTTCCTATATACTTCATAGGCATTTTTTCCATGTCTCTTCACAATGATGGATCGGTTCTGAGTGTAACACGTAGTGTATACGACTTTACCCCATAATTGTTTGGGAAGTCTGGACTCGCTGAGCATTGTTCTAGAAGCTTCTATGAGCGTTTTATTCATTCTTTCAGCGACATCGTGTTGCTCAGGTGTTCCTGGCATGGAGAAGTTATGTGAGATTCCCTTTTGATCACAAAAGGCTTCCTTGCATGATACTTAAATTCAGTGCCATTGTCACTTCTTATGGCCTTAACTTTGGAGTCATTTAAGTTTTCAATCTCTCTTATAAATGACATGATGCGATCAACGGCTTCACTCTTCCTTTGAAGGAATAATACCCAAATGAATCTAGAGAACTCATCAACAATGAATAGAGTATACCTTGTTGGGAATTATTTGTATAAGCACCAAGTACTGTTAGTTATATACCAAGTACCGTTAGTTATAGTAAGTACTGTAAGTGTTAGCGCGGTACATGCTAAGTACCGTTAGTGTTAATGTAAATAGTGCTAACTTGATAAGGACGGTTATATCTTTAGTAAAGATATGTTCAAGATATAATAGGAGAATATCTTCTATGATATACTCATCATAGTATAATATGGAGAATATATCGTGTGTGATACATTTATCTAAATAGAATATTCTAGGGTTCCTTGTACTATAAAAGGAACATAGGTACATTGAGTTTCTCGTACCTTCATAGTCGATTAATAAAGAGAATCGAATAGTTAAAGTATGTTGTTGTTCTTCTTTACTTTCATAAGTTAGATTCCGCATAACTTATTTGAGTTCAGTAAGAGTCTCTCAAGTACTCTAGTTTGTTTGCAAGCTATTGTGCAATTCTTAATAGGATCTCGATCTATTCAAAGGGATCAACAAATGGTATCAGAGCTTGTTGAGAAACTATGAATAAGAAGAAATAAACACCAAACCCTAAATCTATACTCACAAAATCCACATCATGTCTCAAGCTAGTGATAACCCACAATTTGAAGATTTTAATATCTCTGATCCCATACCACAGGAACAACCTCAAGTCGTGCATCGTGCATCATGCATCAGATGTACCAGCTCCACCACCTGCACAAAATCCACAAGTTGCAGCTACTCAAACAGCTACACCTTCTCCCCATACTCTGTCTTCTGTAAAACTACCTATTCTCAAAAGTGATAACTATGAGACATGGGATATGTGTTGGGAATAAATTAAGGCCAGATCACTTGAGCGCTGACAAGAGTAAAACAAGCGTTGACAAGAGCAACACAAGCGCTGACAGCTCAAGCGTTGACAAGATAAAGTCAAGCGTTGATACATTGAAGACAGGCACTGATGGGAAGATATACTCTACGTGTTTATTGTATTCTAGATTATTTCTAGTAAAGATAGGAACAACAATGTATTTTCTATATTTATCTTTACCTAGAATAGTTGATACGTAGATTATTGTACAAGGCTTCTTATGTTTATAAAAGAAGACCTTTAGGTTATTGTTTCATAATAAGTTTTCATTCGTAAACTACTTTCATTGTAAGCAAGTTTGATATCATTAATCAAAGTGAAAGTTTGTTTATATCATTGTGTGTTCTTGTTTAAGTGTTAATTCCGCATAACACTTAGATTATCATAAGCATATACAAAGGTTTCTCTAAGTGTATTACTTGATCAAATCTCGTATACATAAAGCTAAATCGATCTAAGTTTGGGATCAACAAGTGGTATCAGAGCTTGTTGAGGAACTTTTGATCTTAAAGAACACAAGAACCCTAAAAATCACCAAAACCCTAATTTTCTCAAAAAACCTAACAACATCATGTCTGAAGCAATAACCTCCTCCTCCTCATCTTTACCAAACATCAAGATTCCCATGCTTGATGCAACCAACTTTGATTTGTGGAAATTCAACTTTGAGCAATATCTGGGGATCTATGACTACACACTATGGGAGATCATTGAATATGGAAACACATTCGATAAAGCCCAAAAGATTGCTGATGCTATTACTCAAAGATCAGCTGTTGCTGGATGTTCTGAAGAAGATAAGAAAGAAAAACCTGGAGATGGTAGAGCTGTGTCTGCTGATGACATAGCAAAGAAAAGGGTCAACATGAAAGCCCTAAATATTCTGAAAGTCTCTTTGGGACAAGAGAACCAACATAAATATAGAGGCTATGAATCTGCTAAAAACCTTTGGGAAGCTCTTGAAGTTGCATATGGTGGCAATGCAGACACTAAGGAAGAGAAGAAAAAGCAACTCATGCATGATTATGCTGTCTTCAAGGCTCAACCAAATGAGAAACTAAGTAGTGTGAGAAGCAGATTGCTTGACATTACAAGCAAGTTGTCCTTCACGGGGACACAACTTTGTGATGTTGACATTAATGCTACCTTTCTTAAAAGTCTTGGTGAGGCATGGAAGATTGAGGCAAGATCAATTCTTGGCAATAATACCTACAAAAGTTCCACGTTTGATGACATCTACAACAAACTAAGGCTGTTGGAAGATGAAACTCTTTTAGAGCATGGACGCAAGTCTACCACCAGTAACATGGCCTTCTTCTCTCATAGTGAAGGTCAATTCAATCAGAAGGACTCTTACATGCATCCAGTTACTGGATCATCATATGTCAGCGCTGGAACAAGTCCTGTTAACGTCTCCTATTCAGACGCTGACACATTCAAGAGTGACTCCCCAAGAGTTAAACCTGCTGGTTTAGATTTGGATACTGTATGTGCTTATATTGCTTCTTTGCCCAATGGTTCAGTGATTACATATGAGGACCTTGAGCAGATAAGTGATGAGCACTTGGAAGAGATGGACATTAAGTGGAACATGGCTCTTGCTAGTATAAGAGCAAATAGGTAGAACAGAAGGTTTAAGAAGAAGATGACCTTCAATGCAAAAGACACAGCTGGATTTGATAAATCCAAAGTTGAATGCTACAACTGTCATCGTATGAGGAACTTCATGAGGGAATGTAGATCTCCTAGAAGATCTGATGCTGGTAAACCCTCAAGTCAAGTTGTTAAAGCTCAGGATTCCAAAGCCATGGTTGCAGTTCAAGGAATTGATGGTATGGGATGGGATTGGAGCTTTCTGGCTAAGAATGTTGAAGAGGATAAAGCTTTGGTTGCTGAGGTTGAAGAAGAAGAGCTTGTTGAATATGCTCTCATGGCACACTCCTCCTCTTCATCTGATAATGAGGTATACAATGATGCTTTTTGTAGTAAAGGTTGTAGGTTAAACACTGAGAAACTTAACAAAGAAGTGTTAAGATTAATGAGTGATGTGAGTACTGAAAAGTGCAAACTGTCTAATTACCAAGTAGCTCTCACTCAAACTGAGAAAACCGTTTCTGAATACAAGAAAATGGAATTTGACTTAAAAGATAAAATAAATATCTTAAAACATGAGTTAAATGCTAGTTTGGATATTAGAAACATTATGGAAAGGGTTAATGGTGAGTTACAGGCTAAGTTAGATGAGGCCATTAAGAATAAAGATAATGTTAGCCTTAAAATTCAAAGATTTGATAAGGCCACACAAAACCTAGGAGAATGTGTGAGTAAACAAAGAGATTCTAAGGACATGACTGGGATTGGGATGAATGATTACTCTTTGGTTCCACCACCAGCTGGTGACTTCTATGGTGTCCAGCAAAAGGACCTATCTTGGACTGGTTTGCCAGAATTCCAAGAGGAGGAATTCATTCCTCCACCAAGAGTTGTAACTCCAGTTGAAGAGTACCAACAAAAGTTGACTGACCTGAATGAATGGAAGAAAGCTAACCCTACTTTGTTTGTTAAGGGTGGCTTGCTATGTGAAAGTCCCAATGAGTCAACTCCCATTAAGGTTACAAACCCAATCACTGGTAAAGCTGTTGACCTAGGCTCAAACACTGATAGAAAACCTAGCATTAAATATGCAGAGATGTATAGGAATACTAGGTCACCCAAGAGCCAAGTTAGCAATAATGGAACAGGCTTCTTCTCTTCTAGACCTAAGGTTGTGTCTAGAAAAGCTTGTTACACTTGTGGTAGCTTTTCACACTTGGCATACAAGTGTGTCAACGCTCCCAAAGCCAGCGCTGACAGGAACAAAGTCAACGTTGTTAGGAAGTCAAACGTTGTCAGACCCAAACCTTGTGTGCAGCAAAGTCCACAAGTGATTAGACCTGCCCCATTCTTTACTAGAGGGTCTAACACTCATGGACAAATACCATTTCAAAAGACAAACACATGGTCAAATAGGCAATGGGTTTCTGTAGCAAACCCTAGGTTCAACGCTGACAAGGGTAATTTCAGCGTTGATAAGACCAATTCCAACGCTGACAGAAACATGACCAGACCTAAATATTTGCAAACACAAGGTAAGGGGTCTAAAGCTTCTTCAAGCTTAACATGGAGACCCAAGAAAGATCAAAACCCTAATGATAATGGTATTTCAATGACTTGCAACAGATTTAATTACATTTCAAAGGTCATTACAAAACCTATTGGGGTTAACTGGGTATTTCATCTTAAAAAGGATGAAAATGGGGTTGTTGTGAGAACTAAGTCTGTTCTTATTGAACAACCAGATGAATCCAAGTCTTTTAAGACTTGGGTTCCCAAAGAAAACTAATTTGTTTTCTTTATGTGCAGGGCATTCAAAGACAGGTCAATGATTATGGATATTGGGATAGTGGATGCTCAAGGCACATGACAGGGAAGGAAGACTATTTGACCATCTTCACTCCCATTAAGGATGTTGATAAGGTTTACTTTGGAGGCGGATATGGTACTATCACAGGCAAAGGAACCCTTCTCACCAAGAATTTGCGTTTTGAGAACGTCTTTCGGGTAAAAGAACTTGATTACAACCTTTTTAGTGTATCACAAGTTTGTGATAACAAAAATAAAGTTCTGTTTACTGATACTGAGTGTTTGGTGTTAAGCAAGGATTTTAAGATCCCTGATGAGAAATATATTGAATATAGAACACCTAGGCATAAAGACATATACAATGTGAATTTGAATGGAATTAAGATGAACAATAATATGTCTTGTTTTTATGCTAAAGCCTCAGTAGATGAAAGTAATTTGTGGCACAGGAGACTAGGGCACATAAATTTTAAAAATATAAATAGGCTTGTGAGACTTGGCTTGGTTGATGGTTTGCCTGAGAAGGCCTTCCACAATGACCACTCTTGTGTTGCATGTCTTAAAGGCAAGTAGCACAAGGTCTCATTCAAGTCCAAACAGGTGCATACTAGTTCTAGACCTCTTCATATGCTACACATGGACCTCTTTGGTCCAACCAATATAGAAAGTTTGAATGGTAAGTCATATTGCTTTGTCATCACAAATGACTTTTCTAGGTTTACTTGGACATTCTTTCTAGCTATGAAGAGTGACACAGCTGATATTCTAATTGATTTTATCACTCAGATTGAGAAGAGGTCTGGCAATGAAGTTAAAATGCTTAGGAGTGATAATGGTGGTGAATTTAGGAATAAGAAGCTAGATGATTTCTGTGCCAGGAAAGGAATTACTAGGCAATTTAGTATTGCAAGAACCCCACAACAAAATGGGGTTGCTAAGAGGAAAAATAGAACCCTAATTGAAGCAACCAAAACCATGTTGGATGATGCTCATTTTCCTATAACATTTTGGGCTGAGGCTGTTAATACAGCTTGTTATGTTCAAAATAGAGCATTGGTTAACAAAATTCAGAACAAAACACCTTATGAGTTACTTTGGGGAAGAAAACCTAATATTTGTTTTCTCAGACCTTTTGGTTGTCATGTAGTAGTGTTAGACACTAGTGATGCCTTAGGTAAATTTAGTGCAAAAGGTGATGAGGGCTACTTCATGGGGTATTCAGTGCAGAGCAAGGGATATAGGGTTTATCTTAAAGAAGAAAAACGTATACTTGAAAGAGTACATGTTAGGTTTTTAGAGAATAAACCTAGTGATCCTGAAAGTGGTCCTAATTGGTTGTTTGACTTGGAACCTTTATCTAGAACTTTAAATTATATGCCTGTCACTAATCCAGACATTGTGAAGGTAACTTCAAATGTTGTGGAGGAACAAGTTGTTGATGTTTCAGGTACACAGGTTCATGAAAAGGTTGGATCACAAGCAAAAAAGACATCTCCTATTCAAGAATATGTCACAATTCCTATTTGGACAGATGATTTTGCTGCTGCTACTGCTGCTGGTAAAGATAATGGTGGTCTCCAAGTACCACAAGATACAAACATGCATGGTCCTTCAGGCGCTGACAAAGGAAAATCTAGCGCTGACAAGACCAATTCAGACGTTGATAGTTCAGACGTTGACAACAACAGTTCAAGCGTTGTTAGCCCAAGCACTGACAAACAAGGTTCAGGCGTTGACAACACTTCTGCACATCTTTTATCTTCCATTTTTGAACAAGGTGAACCTTCCAATATATATGAAGAGGTTCATCCTCATGTTGATGAAAGAGAGTCTGATAAAGAAGACATTGGCAACCTAGAGAATGAGGTTGAGGACACTAGACTTTTTGAAGGAGGAGTTCTCACTTCCACTATGAAGAATCACCCCACTTCTCAAATCATTGGTGATATTATGACTCCAGTTCAGACCAGAAGAGCTCATCAAGGTCTTGGTGGGTTTATTGCCAATATACACAAGAAGGTTGATACCCCTCTTGTGCAAGCATGTTTGTTTGCATGTTTTCTGTCACAACAGGAACCCAAGAAAATATTTGATACTCTCAAAGAACCAAGTTGGGTGGAAGCAATGCAGGATGAGCTTCACCAATTTGCAATTCAGGATGTTTGGGAGCTGGTTGATTGTCCTAGATATGTCAGACCTATAGGGACAAGATGGGTTCTAAGGAACAAGAGAGATGAAAGAGGTATTGTGGTCAGAAACAAGGCAAGGTTAGTGGCTCAGGGATATACACAAGAGGAGGGGATAGACTATGAGGAGGTTTTTGCACCAGTTGCAAGGATTGAAGCTATAAGGATTTTTCTAGCCTATGCATCCTGCATGGGCTTCACTGTCTATCAAATGGATGTCAAGAGTGCCTTCCTCTATGGAACTATTGTTGAGGAGGTATATGTGATGCAGCCTCCTGGTTTTGAGGATCCAGAGAATCCAGATAAAGTGTATAGAGTCAAAAAGGCTATGTATGGCCTTCATCAAGTCCCAAGAGCATGGTATGGTACTTTGTCTACTTATTTAGTGGACAATGGATTCAAGAGGGGCACCATAGATCAGACACTATTTACAAAGAAGAAAGGCAAGGATGTGTTGCTTGTCCAGGTCTATGTTGATGACATCATTTTTGGGTCTACTGATCCAAAGATGAGTGAGGATTTCTCCAAGCTAATGACAAACAAATTCAAGATGAGTGCTATGGGGGAGATGAACTTCTTTCTTGGTTTACAAGTTCAGCAGAAAGAAGATGCTATCTTCATCTCCCAGGATAAATATGTGGCTGAGATCTTGAAGAAGTTTGGCTTTTCTCCACATGAAAAGAGGGCTACTAATCCCATGGATAGAGAACACCCTTGGGGAAAGATTGGAGATGGGAAAGATGTTGATGTCAGGCACTATAGATCCATGATTGGATCCTTGATGTATCTTACAGCCTCCAGACCTGACATCATGTTTGCTGTGTGTGCTTGTGCACGCCATCAAGTGACTCCTAAAGAATGTCACCTCTATGCTGTGAAGAGGATCTTTAGGTACCTAAGATGCTATCCTGGTCTTGGTTTGTGGTACCCAAAGGATTCACCATTGGAGCTGATTGCATATTCAGATAGTGATTATGGAGGTGATAAATTTGATAGGAAATCCACAACTGGTAGATGTCAGTTTCTTGGGAGCAGGTTGATATCTTGGCAATGCAAGAAACAAACAGTGGTGGCTAATTCTACAACTGAAGCTGAGTATGTGGCTGCAGCTGCTTGTTGTGGACAAGTTGTGTGGATTCAGAACCAGCTGTTGGACTATGGGTATAATTTTATGCATACCAAGATATTTGTTGACAATAACAGCACTTTATGCATCATTAAGAATCCTGTACATCATTCTAAAACTAAACACATAGAAATTAGACACCATTTTATAAGAGATTGTTTTGAAAAAGGTTTAATACAACCAGATAGGGTTGACACTGAGGAAAATGTGTCAGATTTACTAACTAAACCTTTTGATGCTGGGAGGTTTCAATACTTGGTAACAAGTATTAGAATGATCAATCTCACATAGTATGTGTTTTGAAGTCTTTTTGTAAAAGTATGTACAGGATGATGCATTGTTATTGGTCTTGTGATGATTTAGATTTTCCACTATATTTTTCTAACACTGACAAAGGTTGCTTGAACGCTGATAAGTGTTTTTGTAACGTTGTCAGCAATATAATTGTCTAACGCTGACAAAGCTTCCCTCAACGCTGTCTTGTGTTATCGGGGCGTTGTCAGCAACAATGTTAGTTTTGTGGTTTTCAATCTAAATGTGCAGATGGTGTTAGCAGTATACCATTGGATACAGAGTTGCTTATGGATCAATGGAGAAGCATTTGGACAAGTTTTTATTTATGGATGATGGTAGGAATTTTAAATTCCTATCTTGACATAAATTTTTATGTTCATGCATATTTTTGGCAAACTTTTGTATCATAGTTTAAGGGGAGGTTTTAGGAACCTTTAGGATGTTAGGGTATCCATATGATACTCTTATCACAATTCTAGATTGTGTCCACAGGTGAGTATGAGTTAGTTTTACTAAATCATGAGGCACTGTAGCATGCAAAGTTGATATACTATGCATGCTGCCAAGACATTTTTGGCCTAGAATTGGTTGTGGTCTGTTGGGTGACTTGGGAATAATTTTGTTATGGGATTTACTTGGGAGTAACAAGGAATTTTATAAGGTAACTTGGTTGTTAAGAGTTTTGGTTAGCAAGGGAAACTAGAGGACTGTTATGTCTATCTTGCTTAAGCAAGTGTGCATAACTGGACAGTGCTTGCCGCCCTATAATAATTATCAGCTTTTTGGTTATCTTTTCTAGGATAAATTACTTTGTTAAGGTCATTTTTCATTTTTAAACATTTTTATTTTTGGACGCTGACAAGAATTTTTCCAAACGTTGTTGTGACCAATTCAGACGCTGATATGGCTATAGGCAAACGTTGACAAGATTATAGCCGTTGGGCGTTGATAGGTTATTTTTGACCGTTGACACTCAATGGGTCCTACCCAGTTGTTATTTTTTGACATATTCTTAGGCCGTAATTTTGTGAGCAGATAAACTTCATTTAATGCATGAGATAAAACTATACTTTTTCAATATTTTCATGATTGTGTTTTGAAAATACTTGCCTCTTTTTGGGCCAATCACATGCATTTTCTTCCCCTATAAATTTGGCTCCTATTTTTAAACAGGGTATCTATAATTCTTGTTTAACACAATTTACTCTTATCAACTTCATCTTCATCAATCAGTTTTAACAGCTTTTCACAATGGCACCAAAGTTTAAACCATCAGAATTAGAATTGGGGTTCAGAACTCAACACAACATGATTGCGTATCTTGAAGCTGATGATACTCTGTTTCCCCAATACACACAAATGGTGGCGTATTTGAACGCATACCCCTTAAGGTATGCTCTTTCTCATGCACCACTCATTCCAGTCACACATATTAAACAGTTTTGGAACACTGTTAGTTCCTCAACAGTTAATAGAGTGACTACATTGACTTCTATTGTTCATGGGAGACCTTGGGTGGTTACTGAGGCTTTGGTACGCCAAGCCTTGGATCTTGATGATGCTGATGGTATAGCCACCCTTCCCATTAATGAAATAGAACAAGGGATAAGGGCTTTGGGATATCCTTTTCCTGATGAAGGTACCTTAAACAAGTATCATAAACAGGAATTTCCCCCAGCCTGGAAGTACCTCATACATGTCCTCCTTCAATGTTTGAGTCCCAAATGCACTGCACACAATAAGATCAATAGATCTATTTCAAGTGCTATTGTGTGCATTACAACAGGGAAAAAATTTAATTATTCTAAAATAATTTTTGAGGGCATGTGTAAAAATAAGGGGAACAAAATAACTTTAGCTTATCCCCGGTTTTTACAAATGGTTTTTGATATTCAAGGATACTGCACAAGGGATCATAATGATTTTTATGAGATCCCTGTGCAAAAGAAAGCTATTTTTATGAAGATGAACTCACCACCCCATCGTGACCTACCCCTAACCCAAGCTATGCTTGCTGTCGTAGCAGCAGCTCAACCTCAACCAGACCCCCAACCACAAAATGACCCAATGCCTGAACCATTACCTTCACCTGAACATATGCACCTTGACCAAGAACCCTTCAACGCTGACATATTAAATGTTGGCGTTGATGTGCCTATTTCCAACGTTGACACACAACCTTCACAAACCCAAACACCCCTTAACCAACCCACATCCACTCAATCTTCCACACCATCTTCTACACCCCCTGAATATAGGTTGATGAAACGCCAAAGGACTACTGGAGTGTTCTCCTCTGGTGGTCCTAGCCATGTAGCAGAGAGAACCACCACCACAAGTGTGGCTGGTGACATGGATGAGGCTGGGACTATTGGTTCTGGCTTAGAAGCTGGCAAAGGCAGTCCCACCATCATTAAGTCCTCATCCATGCCCAATGAATCTGACTTGGGAGGTCAAATCCCCATCTTAGAAGAGGGCAGACTGGAACCAATGACTCTTATGGAATTGACGGCAGTCTGCATAAGCTTGCAAAAGCAAAATGCAGACTTAGTACAAGTTGTCAGCTCACAAGGCCTTGAACTCAAGCAATTGAGGGAGAGGATTGTTGTTTTGGAGACTGCAAGTGCAAGGAGAGGTATGGAGGAATCTTCCAAAAGGGAGGAAGATCCAATAAATCTGAGTGATAAGGGCAGCCATGATGGTCAATCTTTGGATGTTGCTGAAGCCCTTACAACATTGAAGAAACAAACAGGTTTTGATACGTCCTTAGTTACTCCTACCAACTTGATTTTATCATTTACAGCAATGATGGAGGAGATTGCAAAAGGCGCTGAGACAGGAAATTTGGGCGTTGACAAGGAGAATTTGGACGCTGACAGAAATATTTTGGGCGCTGATAGAACAAAATTGGGCCTTGCCAGACCTGCACATGAGGGTGATGTATCCTAGTCATCATTCATCATCAAGGAGGTTTCTACACAGGTATCACCATCTACCTTACCAACAATTGCTTCATCAGATAAGGGTAAGGGTATTATGGTAGAAGAGAGTGTTCCAAAGGATGCAGCTCAAGTTGAGTTTGATAGAAGAATGGCTGTACAGATCATGGAACAAGATAGAAAGGAGGTGAAAGAGTCACCATTTGTTGCTACTTCAGAGGAAGGAAGTGATGGAGCTAGCTCAGACTCAAGTATTATGATTATAGAACCAGAAAGACTTGAGTATAGAGAAGAGTTGGCCAAGGAGAAATTGAGAGAATTGAAATTGCAGGTTGACTTTGACATGCCAGAGGTGGTTCAAATGTACAATGCTTGGGAAGAAAGATGTATGGAGAATCCACACTTGACCACTTCAGATCAAATTTGGGGTTTGGAGATTCTCCTTAGAGTTCAAAAAGATTGCCAGGTTATTTTGAAGCACAAGGCAAGCAATATTCTCTCAGGGTTGAAAAGGGATAGAAGGGAGCTATATTGCATGTTGCTCAGATGTCATGGAGTAGGATGGACTTATCAGAAATTGAGGACATTGACATTTGATGAGTTGGAATGCAAGGCTTATCCCATTTGGGTGAGAGTGCAGGAAGCAAACACTCTCAGACTTCTTTTTGATGAAAGGAAAGAAGAACTTGCAGAAGAAATGGAACTCAAGAAAGTTATGTTTGTTCCCAGACCAGTGAAGAAGGGAGTTTCTCTTGAGTTTCCCAAAGATATGGATCCATTGTATCCAAGTGAAGCTGTCATAAGAAAGAGCCTCAAGCTCTCACCATTAGAAGCTTCAGACATGGTCCAAGTGTTACCTCTAGATTCCAGGAATCCAATTGTGAGCTATGAAGAAGATGAATGTGGATTCTGGAAGATTGACAGATATGGAAAAGCGGTACACACTTTCACCACTCTCATATCTTTGTTTGCAAGTTGTGATAGATAAGACTTGGTAGACCTATGGAGGTTGCTAGAGACCAAGTATTAGGCTGAAGCACCAACTTCAACTAATGGAATAAAACTGTGGTCCACATTCAAAAGAATGTGTGGACCAAAAGATGAGGATCCTGCTATTTGGAAGGATCTTGAAGATGACCTCAGTGGTCTTCAATGGAGATTATATTCAGCTGCTGGTGTTTACCATTTGAGTTCTACAAAGTTTGCTGAGTATCTACTTGTGGATAGTCAGTATTTTATATCCAAGGCTATTTTGGAGAAGATGAAGGACACTCAGCTGGAAATTGATTATTCAAGTCAAGTGGCAAAAGACTTGATCAGATTTATTCATTACCAATATGAGAAGGTTTGTAAGATTCCTCCTAGTCCTTAATGCTTATTCAGAAACTTGATCATAAGAGTGGATAACAAGTTTAGGGGAGGATTGTTGGGAATAAATTAAGGCCAGATCACTTGAGCGTTGACAAGATTAAAACAAGCGTTGACAAGAGCAACACAAGCGCTGACAGCTCAAGTGTTGACAAGATAAAGTCAAGCGTTGATACATTGAAGACAGGCACTGATGGGAAGATATACTCTACGTGTTTATTGTATTCTAGATTACTTCTAGTAAAGATAGGAACAACAATGTATTTTCTATATTTATCTTTACCTAGAATAGTTGATACGTAGATTATTGTACAAGGCTTCTTATGTCTATAAAAGAAGACCTTTAGGTTATTGTTTCATAATAAGTTTTCATTCGTAAACTAATTTTATTGTAAGCAAGTTTGATATCATTAAATGAAAGTTTGTTTATATCATTGTGTGTTCTTGTTTAAGTGTTAATTCCGCATAACACTTAGATTATCATAAGCATATACAAAGGTTTCTCTAAGTGTATTACTTGATCTAATCTCGTATACATAAAGCTAAATCGATCTAAGTTTGGGATCAACAATATGTAGATGGAGCACTACTTGAATCACACAGATCATACTCTGTGGGAAGTAATTAGGAATGGGAACACTCCTAAAAAGTTGTTTTGGTTGCCTGATGGTACATGTTATGCTTTACCTGCTGTCACTACCGAAGAGGTACAAGCTGATATCAGAGAAAGGAAGGCCAGAACTGCATTAGCCATGGCACTCTCAGAAAATATCCTACCAAGCTTTCATCACTACAAAGATGCTAAAGTAATGTGGGAGGCACTCAAACTTAGATTTGGAGGAAACGACAAATCTAAGAAGATGAAGAAGATTGTGTTGAAAAAAGAATTTGATAGCTTTTCAATTTCTAGTGCAGAAGGGATCCATAAAGGATATGGAAGGTTCAGTAAATTTCTTATTCAACTAGCAATTCATGGACACATTGTCCCTCGTGAGGAAGCCAATTAAAAGTTCTTAAGAGGTGTTCCACCAGAGTGGAAGATGATGGCTATGCACTTCCTTACAAGGGATGATCTGGGTTCTATTCCATTTGATCATATCTACAACAATATTAGAGTATATGAGATGGATGTTAAAGGGATTGTGCCTCCTAAAGCTCCTGTATCAAAGCCTAACTTGGCCTTTGTATCAAAATAAACAAGCGGTACTTACTACCAAAATATCGCTAGTGGATCAAGTAGCGGTACATAATTTCAAGGTACCGCCGATGGACTTTCTAACATTACTTACTTCCAAGGTACTACAAGTAGTCCACCAATAACCTAAAACTCTCAAGAAATACCTCCATCATCACTTAATGAGTATGAAGCATTATCATTATTTGCTGGACAATATAACAGACCAAGATTGACTCTTGATGATTTATTCCAGATGGATGATGCTGACATTAAAGAGATGGATCTACAGTGGCAAGCCGCCATGATCTTTGTTAGATCCAACAGGCTATACAAAAGGACTGGTAAGAAGATGACTGTTGATCCTAATGAAACATTAGGATATGGTAAATCAAAAGTTGAATGTTACAACTGTGGAAAACTTGGACACTTTGCCAGAGAATGCAAAAGAGACAAAACTGAAGGAAGCAACCAGGCGTCTAGGAACAACAACACATCCAGCCCTAGAGTCATTAAAAGTGTCCCAAAAGCTGAGAGCAGAGGCCCATGGAATCAAAAAGGTGCTAATGCATTGATCACAATGGATGGTGCAGTCAACTGGGCTCAAGCACACGAATAGGAGGAACATGGTCTAATAGCTCTTGCTCATAAAGACACTGAGGTATATCCTTGTTCAAAAGATTGTGTTCTTAAGTTTAATAGTTTAAAAGTAGAACTAGAAGAACAATATCAAAAAGTTAATACATCTAATGTAGAGGTAAATGCATTTAAACAAGGTTTAAGCTAGAAGCTAGTATAATTTTGTATAAAAAAGGTCAGCAAAACTATAAAGAGAAAATAAGGATTTTTATCCTTCAAATGAGAGAAAAGGATGTAGCTATCCAAGCTTTTGAAAAAAACAACTTTTAAAAGTTGTAGTAGATAATGAAGTTGTTAACTTGGTTTCACTATGAACACAGGTTTTGGATCCGGAGGTCGGGGAGGATAAAAGTGGTGTTTAGCCATTGTTAGTGAGAGAAAGAGAGAGAGAAAGAGTTGTTATAATAAATGTGTTTTATTAGAGAGAGAAAGTAAAGAAAGAAAATGAATAACCTCACCCCCTCCATGGAAGTATGGAGGGGTATATATAGCACGAGACTTGAACTATTTACATATGACATTAATAGTCCCTGCAAGTCCCGGCTATGAAACTAATGTAATTCCGTTAGTCGCACACATTTTAAGGCTAACAATATTCCCCCAATGTGGAGACATATGAAATTACTTACAATGTTCCTAACAAATGAAAATACAATAAAAATATGACAGTATAAAGTTTGCTTCCAATGCTGAGGATGACGTCGTTGTCTTCAAGTCTTCTAGAAAAACTTATACCCCAGTTTAAATCCTCTTTGTCTTTGCTTGTTGAGGAACCATTGTATCATGTATGAGCTGGATTAACTTCCCCCCAGTTCATACCACATGTCTGGAAAAGCTTTCTTCATATACTTCTTTTTGACGAAGCTTCTGAATCAGCTTCCCCCCCCCCCCCCAAACCAATATCCCTGTCTGGAGCAGAATCTATAGCTTGAGAAATCTTCTATCTTTGACATTTAAAGTGCACAACGGAATTTTGTAGAATAAGAAGCAAACCACACCAAGTAACTGCTACCTTGACATTTTTGGTCTTCATGATTGTGTGTTTGGGAGAACATGTAAGAAATCAACAACAAATCTTCTCACGCTTATAGAATAATTCCCCCTGGAAGTTGAACTAAGTACTCCAAAGTACACGTTCTTCCCCCATGATGGTGACGAACTCTCAGAAGCATCATCTGACGTGTACGGTCAAAATCGCGAGATGTTCTTGTCCACAGTATGATGGTGACGAACACTCGGTAGCGTTCTTGTCAAAATTATGGTGGTTAAGAACACTCGGTAGCGTCCCTGTCAAAAGTATGGTGGTTAAGAACACTCGGTATCGTTCTTGTCAAAAGTATGGTGGTTAAGAACACTCGGAAGCATCATCTGACGAGTACAATCAGAATCGCGAGATGTTCGTGTCTGAAGCAGAAATCTTTGTTGACATTCTGTAGCTCAAGTGGCTCGTGAGAAGTGTTTGCTGATCACATCTCTACTCATTTACTCTCTGGCTAAACTTGCCAACCTCGTATTCTTTCGGCTATCTGTAGTGACCACTGGTGAAGTAAATATGATATTCCAAACTTGAAACTGAAGTACAATCCCCCAAATTTTTTACTTACGCTTAGCACTTTTGTTGATTGACGAACGGTGCAGAGAAACGTCTCTTAGAATCTTATACATAAAGAGAGAGGTATAAGATGTAGAACACATCTTTAAGTATCCACAACTCCCGGTGAGTGTGACACTGAGCACTACAACGTAACTCCTTAAGTGATAGTAGTCCATGTCGTTGACCATCCACCCCTTGACAGTGGAAACTAGATAAATCAAGTCTCAATCATTAATGCTAAAGCGAATCATCAATCGATAGAATGGGGTAAAAGAGGCTCGATGATGAATTGAGTAGACGCCTTCGTGATATTCCACTTCAACTTCAAATAACAAATATCAAATCCACTTCGTAATCACTTGACATTACTTTGCCCGAATACTAGCCGTTTTGACAATTTCAGTGAATCTTAAAGGATCGTTTTGGTGTTTATTTGTTTTTGTCGTATGTGTTTGCGTGTGTTTTGTGTGTCGTTAACTAAAATCTAACGATGACTAGAGAATGAGAATTCGTCAACATGGTTTAGCTAACTTGACTTTGAAGCCAAAATTAGTCACATACGAGAAATTAGGGTTTTGTAACGAGGGTTTTCTTTGAACGAAATGAACCCGTAAGCACCAATATCTCCAAAATAATACGGTCGGTCCATATAGCACTTTTGAGATATGATTATTAGCAAGGTGTGTCATCCCAAATCTCGGCCCATCAAAGATCACCCATCCTTCTTACACATTGCCATACCCGGTCCATAATACAGCCGGTCCATATATCATATTATACAATTAATAGGATACGCCCCAACAATAATTGGTAAGAAACCTGGTCGAGCCATTTGTGTATAAATATCTAAACCCTAAAAGTTATAACACAAATAAACCTAATCTCTTTTTTTTTCTACGCAGCCACACCACATCTCGTAATCTCCGCCTCTATTTCTTAAATCTCCATCCAATGATCCAACGACTCAATCTCAGATCATCCAATAATCTCATCTAATAATACAACAACCACCATACATCAATTCATCTCCGGACATCATTAATCTAAATCATTGCTGATTATAGCTTTACACTGAACGACATCACTGAAGCTTCAAGATCATAGACCAATGGTCTCAGTTAGGTTGTTTAATTTGTTGTTGAAACCAACGAAACAAAGTGAGGGGCATAACAATCATGTTATGATTCCTAACTTTTAATTTCGATAATCAAAAGAAGGGGTAACCCACAAAAATCAATGATGAGTTCAGGTTTTGTGGTAGATCATTATAGATCTTGACATGCAAGTGAAAACACAAAACTGAAACTGAGATTTTGTATTTTTGTATTTGTTTTGAGTCTAGATGGGGTTATAGGAGATGATAGGTTATGATAGATTTGGTGTTTATGGGAGTTAAAAGGTTGGTGTTTGATGTTACTCTCGACTCACTGAGTTGACCCGGTCAGCTCGGTAATTACCGAGTTGACTCGGTGAGTGATGTAGGTTGGGTTTTGGTGTAAGATGGTTCATTGCAATGTTTTTAAAACCATCACTGAGTCGCAATGTTTTTAATAAACAGAAACCATTACAAAGTTTTCCAATACAATCCGTCGGAATATGAATAGCGCCATCGGAATGAAGAATCCATCGGAATATAAATAAGCCATCGGAATATGAATAAACCATCAGAATGTTTAATCCATCGGAATATTCCATCGGAATAATCCATCCGAATAATCCATCGGAATAAGCCCATCTGAAAAGCCATCGGAAAACCCATCGGAAAAACTGTTGGAAAAGGGTTTTGAAACCGAAAATAGTGGATCTGGTCCATTGTTGTTTTTCTGTTCTTTTGCCAATAAAAACTTAGATCTGATGATGTAAGGGACACAAAAGACGAGAATAAAAGACTAAATAATTTATGACAGAGACATGATAATGAGAAATAGATAATACCAGACGTGATAAAATCAGTAAAATAAATAACCAGAATAGTATGAACCATGAATCAAACACGAATTCGAACACACACACGAATCAAAAACACAAAACACCACTGGTTAGCTCTGATACCAATTGTTAACTTGGATTCAATATGAACACGGTTTTTGGATCCGGAGGTCGGGGAGGATAGAAGTGGTGTTTAGCCATTGTTGGTGAGAGAGAGAGAGAGAGAGAGAGTTACTTTAATAAATGTGTTTTATTAGAGAGAGAAAGTAAAGAAAGAAAATGAAGAACCTTACCCCTTCCATGGAAGTATGGAGGGGTATATATAGCATGGGACTTGAACTACTTACATATGACATTACTAGTCCCTGCAAGTCCCGGCTATGAAACTAATGTAATTCCGTTAGTCGCACACATTTTAAGGCTAACAGAAGTATTAAAAGCTAGTTTATATAATGAAAGAGAAGTAATTAAACACTGGTAAAATTCTTCAAAAGGAATTGGAAAGTTAATAAATTCTCAAATGGGTTATTATGACAAAACAGGGTTGGGGTACATTAAGGAACAACCTGGGATAACTTTAAGCTTGCAAAAGCAAAATACATAGTTGGTACACATTGTCAAGCAACAGGGCCTGGAACTCACTCAGTTGAGGGACATGATTCATACTTTGGACACCTAAATAACAAGGAGAAGGACTTTGGTAGTGCATTATTCAGATCTTAGTGTTTGAGAAGATTCTTACAAAGGGTAGGAGAATTTGAATTTGAGTGATCAAGACTCAAAAAAGGGTTCAAAAGGGTTCAAAAGGTTCAAGTACATGTGTGAAGGAAGTTGCTGATGTGCTTAATAGATTAAAGGAGACAAGGTTATTTTATGTTTCTCTTTTGTCTCATATTAAATCATTTACACATATTATGGAAGAGGTTAGTGCTAGTGCTGGGAAGATTGCCATACCCACTGACAGTTCTGATCTATCCACTATCAAGGCTAACCTACCCAATGTTGGGCTGGTGAACTTAGCCACTGAAGAAAGATCTCTATCCACTGTTGGTGTATCCCAACCACCATTCAGAATTAGAGAGCCACAATCAGAGGTAACCACTACTACTCTGCTATCTATTGGTCCTCAAGACAAAGGCAAGTGTATACTTGAAGAACAAGTCTCTCTAAGAAAGATAGGAAGGAGGCAACTAGGACAACATATGATCAACAACTTGTAGAGCAACTACATTTGTAAGAAGTGAAACAACAACAAAATTGATATAACCTTATATTGTAAGCTCTTATGCTAGTGGCCTGAATGTGAATTGGTATAGTTCTGATTCAGATGAGGAAAAAGAGGAGATACAAATACAGTATGATGAGAATGAAGAAGTTAGGGAAAAGCTTAAACAATTGAAGTTGCTTGTTGATTTTGACAATGAGTAGATTTCTAATCTCTACTTCAACTATGAGAATCAAGCCAAAAACATGATGTGCCTATTTCTCTCAAATTTTAGGGTATTGAAGGTCTGATAAGATTGTAAAATGATTTAAAAGTTTTGTAGGAAAATAGAGAATAAAATATGTCGAATAAACCTATTTCTCACATACAACAATTATGGAAATGTTTGTAAAGAAATGAGAAAACAAGACAGACTTGGGACAAGTTTAGAGGTTATTCATTTGAAGAATTGGAAGCAATGACATATCGTATTTGGAAAGAGATATGCAAACATAATACCAAGATCAAGCTTTCAGCTAAAAGACAAGAAGAGGTGTAAAGAAGATGGAAAAAGAACTTGTTTAGTTTGATAGGCCAAGGAAGAAAGGTGTTTAACTCAAATTTCCTGAATATGATGTGTTTGATACAAAGTTTCCTAGTGATGGAGATTTGAAAGCACAAATGGAGCTTGTTGTGCTATGTGACATTGTAGTTGAGCCAAGGGACCTCTAAAACCCAATAATCAAGTATGAGAAAGGTACAACCATAGGTTTTTTTGGAAGTTCACTAGGCATGGAGGAAATATTTAGGTATTTACATCTATTGGATCATTATTTAGTAGCATTGATACAGAAGAGCTGGAAAACATTTAGAGTTTACTGTTGGAAGAATATAGTGAGAATATTCCAATAGATTTTGGATAAAGCATGATCTAGACAACCTTTAGAAGGATGTTTGATCAAGATCAAGATGACCCATTATGGCTGGATTTAGTGGATGTAGATGGATTTGAATGAAGATTTTTTGCAGCAGCTGAAGTTTATGATCTTAGCACATTCAAAATTTCAGAGTACTTGATGGTGGACAAGTCTTATCCACTGTCACAAGACAATTTGAAGCAGATGATAAAGTCAAAGTTGAAGGTTGACTACACTAGTGATTTGGGTGTTGACTTCTTGAAGTATATTCATTCTTAAATCCGAGGTTAAGTATGTTTGTAAGAATCCTCTCTGTATATTTTTATTTTATTCAGAAACTTGATAGTAGACGTAGTATCAAGTTTAGGAGACGATTGTTCGGAATAAAATGTTCCAAGTCTTAGCCACTCACAACAGGGTTCTATCCACTGATGAAGATTTATCTACCCACTGTCATGTTATGTGTAGCCATTATCATGAAGCCACTGATATGTGCCACCCACCGTGGGATTACATGGATCAACATGTTCATTAGTTTATGGAAGTTATTGTAGTATAAGTTATTTTGTATCATTATCTTTGTATAACTTCCTATTATAATTGATCTTAGCTAAATGTACACGGCTCCTTATCTATAAAAGGATGCATTAGAAAACACGTGATCGAGGAGGGGAGTGAAATATTTGGTGTAGAAACGAAGTATTTAATGAAATTGGTTATTGGTATACAAAAACGAAAAATAATCTCTACTACTTATTAAGAGAATTCCCCAATTCCTTGAATGTTGAAAAACTCTTAAATAAAGAAATGTTGAAAAACAAAGTAATTAAGGAAATGTTAAACCTCTACACATTACATATTACGAATTATGAAAAGCTGCAAAGCTATTGGTAATATTGGAAAGTTGTTTCCAGCCCATTAAGTTACATATCTTCCTCTACGACTTTTTCAAAACCCATTAATACCATATAACACAATTAACTCACACACATACAAAAACCTTAATCTCTCTCTAAACCCTAATACACACAAAAAAACGTCGTCTCCACCATAATCTTATTACCGCCAAATCTGCTGAATTCGCCATCATGTCTTGATGGTTTAGGTGGTTTCAAGGTAGTTTTGGTTGGTGGTATTGATTGTTGGTTTGGGCGTTGTTTTTGTATAATTTAGTTCTAATTGATGTTTTATAGTAGAGACAGATTTAGATTTCAGATAGTTAATGTATATTTATATTTTTGCTTTTGCAGGGATCCAAGTAAAAACTAAAGAAATTGACGTAAAGGGGATAAAGTTTATTGTTTTTATTCCTTTTATCATTTTTGCATACCAATAACACTCATCGTGGTTTAGGTGGTTTTTGTTTATTAGGGTTTGACCTTTTTACATATAAGTACATATTTTGATCAGGAACATGACTAACCAAGCAAATTCACTTACCATGGTTTTTGTTTTTGAGATCACCGTTTAATCTAAGTATGGTATCTGGAGTGTGCACATTTATGGGCTGTCTGAACTTCGATTTTCAATATGTCGATACAAATTTTAAAGAAATCTTTTCATATTCTCTAAATATTTTTCTGAATGTGCTGATTATACAAGTGTGACTCAACCGAATGTTCAGGAGATGCTTCTTAATTAATGAGTGCCTCCAAGAACGGTCTCAACTGTCTTCTTAGCTGTCAGAAATGCGCTTGGAGACATCTGCAAACCTGGGGATTTGTCGTTTCCGTTTAAATGCTTATGCTTTTTTTGCGCATACGTTTGGTTCCACCCTTATGTTAGAGGTTGTTTCCATTTACAACAATATGATGGTTTCATTTCTGTAATAGATGCGGAATGTGACAAATAAACAATCGCATCACAATTGAAATCGGTAAATTTCCCATTTAAATTAACCCGCCTCTTTAAGCATCTCAATGCGACCTTGCAACCAATGCCAAAATTCCAAAATCTGTAGTTCTTGAATTACACTTGATTGGGATTGTTAAGTTTACTACATTTTAGATACTAGCCAATTAAACATGATCTGTTAAGGGTTTTTTAACATGGTAAATTGGGCACTCATGGGTGTTTGGGGACGCCTACTAAAAATGTGTAACATAAAAGTGATGTAGCTGATGGGGTTTTGAGTTGTATACTCTTTAGTAAAAAACAATAACAGTTTCTAAATAACTGGACCACTACGTGTTGTTGCAATGATTAGAACAATAAGATTTATACTTCAAAACATCTTTCAAAAATCTTTGATGAAATATAGTTATTATTTATTCGCATTTCGTCTCTTACAACTATTTTCTGTTAAACACAAGTACTATTGCTAAATGTGATAGTTTTTAGTTATTCAGAAGCTTTTGAGTTTTTTTAGAAATAGTTAGCCAACAATGTGACTTTTAGGATAGTTAAATAGCTTTAAATGAACTCTTTAAATCATATAACATGAACACACTCCCCTGCACTTATCTTATTAAGAAAACATGATTAACTTTCATGTTCCTGTTATATACTTTAACTCGAAAAATGGAGTGAAGCATAAAGAATGCTTAACACTGTAAATCAGGAAAAAATAGGGATGAGCACGGGTTTGGTATCGTACCGATACCATTTTTGAGGTACCGTATTTTTCTCCGACCAAAATATATAGTCCCGATCCCGGAACCAAGGGGTATACGGTACAAGTGTCGAGAAACCGATACTATGCTAAAATGAGCACCGTTTAATATAAAACATAATTTGAGTGTAGTTGAACCTTTGCATACAATAGCACTTGTATTTTATATAGGAAGGGGATGACACATACGTAGTAATTAATTATGCGTCCCAAATTGCAAAACATAGCAGCATATGCCAGTGATAGAGATGAATACAAAGAATCAAGAACATAGTATTACAACATATTGCGTTTCAGGATGCATGTCCAGATAAATAATATTCATCCATACAGTGTGTTGTAAAATGATGGAAATGTTGCCTTGGAGTTTTAGATAATGTAAAACTCCAAGCTCCAACCGTTACTTTTATTGCAGGTAAATAACTTGCTAGGCAGCTTAAGCCAACCAATAAATCATTTCTTGTTGCATGCATTATAACGTCAGATTTTTTTCTTGATATTTGCAGCCTTGTCATTCTTCGACAAACTCATCATGATATCTATGACAATGAGAATCAAAAGAAGGATGGGCTACTGCATATTGGAATGACTCCCCACAATCTCAGTGCTAACTATTACTATACTAAGAAGTTAATACTTCTTACAGAATGAACAAATGTGAGTTACCTTGCATATGACTAACAAAGTGTAAAACAAACTCACCACATATATGCCTTGTTCCTTCCATATGCATGCCTCTTATTATTCAAGTACTAAACTATAAATTTCTCGTTTTGGTACCGTACCGATTTTTAATGGTACCAAATTTTTTTGAGCTAAATTTATGGTACCGGTACCGTACCGTAGGGCTGAGCATCCCTACTTTGCACTCTTAACGGATATGAACTACGTAGTTTTCGTAGTTTTTCATGGGAATATCACATATGTCATCACCCTTCCGCGAAGCGCGGGTTTAAAAACTTGCTTATCAAATTGCAGATAAACTCTGAATCCGAGAGCTATTGCGTCATGGTGTATCCAATCAAGAGTGTCAAACGAACGGTTGCCATTGATTGTGATCATATCGTGTATCCGTTAATTATCTATCGTTAGGGGTTTTCGCCGCTATGCGTGGGTACTCGTCTAGTAATGCTAAAAAGTAGTAGTAATTAACATAAGAGTCTGGTTATTTTGGATACCTTGTATCCTTTGGATACAAGGGGACCAATCCTCACCTTCCATCTACCAAAAATCAACAGTCCAGATTGATCTTTACTTTTTAATTAAAAAAGCGGAGGAGTATTTTCGTCATTTTACAGCCCACCCACTCCCACCTTCCAAATACAACCTACCCCGTCCCTTTCTCAGATCGTAACAAACACACACACAAAAAACACACACAAGCTTAATCCACCATCCCAATCCAAAACACATACTAAAAACACATACAAACAAAAAAAGATCAATAAATCACGTTAACAAAGTAAAGAAAAAGATGTCGATGCTATTGAAGAAAAAATCACCAGGTTATATCATCATCGTATATATCTTTTTTAGCTTATTTGATGTAAATAAGCTTATTTTGATGTGATTATGGATGTGTTAGCTTTTTTTCATAAGGATATGCTAGCTTATTTGATGTGTTATTATTAAGCTGATTTGATATGTTATATTAAGCTTATTTGATGTGTTGTACTTAAGCTTAATGTAAATAAGCTTATTAGGAAAGTTATGTGAGTAATCTTATGAATTAAAATAGAGTTATGTGAATAAGCTTACAAAAAGAGTTTGTTGAAGCTATAGGTTAAGCATAAGGTGATGTTTGTGAATAAGCTTATTAGGAGAGATGTGTAGAAACTGTAAGTTACAATAAACAGATGTATCATATATGATACATCCATACATCATATATGATAAATATATCATATATGATATATGAAAGTATCATATATGATAACATGCTAATGTGCTTGAAAACAAATACAAAAAAGTCTGGGATCTTCTGGTTGGTAAATAAAAGTTAGTTGTGCGCATATTACCATATTTGATAATGTTGTTGAAATTCAACTTCTGGAATATATCATATATGATAATCTGGTTGAAATTCAGCTTTTGTAAGATATCATATTTGATAATCAGGTTGAAACTAAAACCAAATCTTTTTATTTGTGTAGTGAAAGATGTTTTCAATGCATATTGAAAAACTCAATCATCTCAAGGCCAAAGAAGAGAGCATAAAACAAGTATCGAAAGAACAAACAACGGCGTGTGCATGAGACGACTAAAGATGAGTGTCGAGTTTACAACCAAAGTGTTGATGCATGGAATCAAGATCCATTGTTTTAGCTATTTGACTTGTTTATATTTTAGTAATTTGTGTATGACGTTGTAATGCTTTAACTTTGTAATGCGACTAAATCATTGAGTTTTTTTCTTGAATATGGAAATGGTGAAACATCCGCGGATGTAAGTTTGGATAATATGCCTATTTTGTTGAAGCTTTTATCATTTGAAGCATAGCTTTTTTTACCTTATCATATATGATAGTGATATATCATATATGATAATCCATGTAATCCTTAAATTCTGCCAAATATGACACTGCATTATCATATATGATAATGCATTATCATATATGATACTCAAAAAAAGTTTGATAGATTAAACAATGAGGCTGCTGAATTCATGATTAAAACAAAGAGTATACTGGATTCATGATAAAACACTTGTTCAGTAAATAAAAAAGAGTACTTTCTGAAAGTGACATATATGATAATTCAAACAGAATGTATTTACATATAATATCATATATGATAAACACGAGTTGAGATCAACATAGACCTTCTTTTTAGCATAGACCATATCAACCAATCACATTCATTCAAATTAACTTTCCACCTTTTTCTTAAAAATTAAATAACTCACAAACGGTAAATCGTCAAGTGACAAAAAATACACCATTACGACGAAAATTAAATCATCTTTCTATCGAGGGGCACATGTATATACTTTCGACGAACTTTTTTTCGACTTTTTTTCTTAAGTCACGTCTGAGAGAATCATATATGATTCGTCACGAAACATATATGATTCGTCACGAATCATATATGATTCGTCACGAAACATATATGATTTGTCACGAAACATATATGATTCGTCACGAATCATATATGTTTCGTCACGAATCATATATGATTCGTGATATGAATCATATATGATTTTCTGAAAATCATATATGTTTCGTGACGAATCATATATGTTTCGTGACGAATCATATATGATTCTCTCAGACGTGACTTAAGAAAAAAAATCGAAAAAAAAGTTTGTCGAAAGTATATACATGTGCCCCTCGTTTGAAAGATGATTTAATTCTGGTCACGATGGTATGTTTCGTATTGCGTAACGGTTAACGGTTTGTGAGATATTGAATTTTTAAAAAATATATTTTTGTTGTTAGATGAAAAAAATGGGTGGTTGTGATTGGTTGATTGAGTCTATGCTAAAGAAAGAGTCTATATAGAACTTTTTCCTGATAAACACTTATTCATAATAAAAAATCAAAAAAACAAAAGAATCTGTTAAATTCATTCATGATTAACACCAAATAAATTCTTATTATTGAAACTACTCTTCTTCTTTCTTTAACCAATTCTTCTTCATACTCGTGTACGTCTGATTGTTATGATAGAAAACATCCCTTCATTGTTCACACAATCTGCATTTATAAAAGACAGAAAAAACGTATTAGGTAGCATGTAATCAACAACTGTATCATATATGATAGAAACAGGTTTGAATAGTTTAAATAGATTTTGTGAAATTAGTCACAAATTTTGGTTTTTCAGTGGTTTGTTAGATACGTCATATATGATACATATGAGGTATCATATATGATAAACCTATCATACATCACATATCATATAACTATCATATATGATAAAAAAGGTATCATATATGATACATCAGACTTATAGCTTACATCAGCAACAAAGTTAAAAATGCCTAGTACAGCTTATTTACACTAACATAAGCTTATTCATATCTCTCATACTTATAAAACTTGATAATTCACTAGAATAAGCTAATAAGCTAGCTTATTTATAAATCTCCACTAATATATAAGCTTATTCACATAACTCTCATCTAATTCATACACTTACTCACATAGCTCTCACATAACTCACATAATAAGCTAGCTTATAATTCGTTCAAAATAAGCTAAATAGAAGCTTATAAATTCAAGTAGTGGTAAATTAATAAGCTTATTGACATAAATAAGCTAAAATAAGAATAAACTATATCTGATGATCAACCAATTGATTCATGATTTTTGATTGATCGATTATTGATGATGGATTGATCGATTCGTGATGATGGATCGAGCAATAAGATGTTTTTGATGTTTTTCATGATTGATTGTAGCAAAAAAAAAGATGATGGATCGATGTTGCTAGATAGAAGTTTACAGATCTGGTGTTTGTTAGTAAAAAGAGAAAACACACATCGAGTGTGTTGAATGAAAATTATTAAAAAAGAAAATGGTTTATATAGTGGGCAGATGAAATGACGAAAATACCTCTGCAGTGTAAAATGGGGATTTAATCTCAGCCATTAGATGGTAGGGAGATGGAGGGTGGGCATGAGTCCCCTCATATCTTAGATAAGTTTGGTATTCAAATGAACTTAAATCTTATGATAAATGACTGTGTTTACGATTTATTAGTAAACATCTATTTATTTTGTTGATTCGGGAAAAGATGGAAAGGATATTATGATATGAGTAGAAATTATATAAACTTAAGAAAGAAGCCTTTCCTAATATATTATAGGTCGACGATATTGATTTTACGCGTATTGTATTGGTGGTCCTCTATATAATAACTTTGGTTTGCCAAATTCTTTGCAGAAAAAAAAAGTCGAATTACTAAATAATCATCGATGGGTTTGTTTGATCACATACTCGAAGTTATACCTCATACAATGCAAATGTGGTGGATCACTGATGACAACAAACTCGAAGACGTATCCCTCAGTATCCCTGGAAAAGAGACGAGGATCGAGACCGATCAAACTTTAACCATCTCATTGGATATTGGAGCCACTGATTATGAATATTGTAGCCCTTTTGTGGAGTTTGATTCCGATAAGAATGCTGTCTTTATCGCTGCCAGGGTTGAACCAATACACTCCCCTGACCACCCGGGCCCTCGCATCGATAGAATAACCCACGGCAGGATTAATTTAGGCGACCGTATTGTGTACCATGATATCTATGACACCAAGGTCAATGATGATGGACTCCTCGTGATGACTTTTCACAAGAGTCACCACAAAGACGTGCCCCGCTTCAAGTTTCTAAAAGATATAGCTATTATCCTATCAATCATTTTGTTCGTAAGATTATTTATTAATCAATTTTGCTAGTAAACTTATTACCGTGTTCTCTATGTATGCACGCTTTGTCATCTTGTAGCATCAAGTTATAATAATTACTATGCGTTACCGTTATTCTACATCTTGTTATCATTAGCATATACGTTAGTTCCCGAATGGTAATGTGAATGATGGATGATTGTAACTCAAAGCCCGTCCTGCTGTAGATATTTCCTACTGTAGTAAAATAGTAGGATTCAATCAACTGGAACTAGCCCAATATTGCTAGATTCATATGCTTTCATTAGATTATCTGTAAACTTAAAATTAGGACCACTTTGATATACATCATGCCAGTAAATTTAACAGCGATTTGGGTAGTTATACTTTAAAGGCTGCAGCACGCTTCTCAGCCGTCTCCTGACCTTTGTCATGTACTGACACATCAGACACTTCAAAAGTTTACCAAGGTAAAAACATTTTACACTTATTACTTAATATTCCAAACTATGCTCATAAAGCAATCAACTGTGTATGTATGTGCTTTCACACCATATGGTCTGTGATCTAACAATCGCTGCATATAATGTTGTTGTTTTTGGTCAAACGTGTCCAATGGTATGCTCGTCAGCACACATAATTACACTTACATTTGACTACCTATCGATCACTGATATATTTTGATATGTGCGTATGACAGGTGGGAAACTTTGATGCTGGTTATGGGAGTTTGATAATGTAGCGATTAGTGAGCTTTTAATTTAACAGAAAATGATGTAAAAACAAATTGGATTGTTTTTTCATTGTTATGTTTTTCTTGTTAAACAGGCAGGACCTAAGAAAGCTCGTGAGATGTGGGTTTTAGCTCCGCTCAAGAAGCAAATAAGTAAATCCAAAAACTAAGTGATGCATTGTTCCGCATATTTAAGAAGCTTTACCATACGTCCCTTAGAAAACCACATTCAGTAATAACATTATATCTCATCCATTGTTCTGCTTAGCTAATAAGTTGTTGTGATGAGCTTTGTGAAAAAATACCTTAATTCAATAAGCTGATTTGGACCAAAGTACCAAACTTGTTTCATTGTTGTATGTGAGCTAGTTAGACTAGAACTAGGAATAATATATAGGTTGCCTTGCAAGGCAAGGAAGGCCTCTTATGGCCGGTTCATGATATATGATTCAAACTCAAAACATAAGAATAGTTGTCGATTCTAGATTGTCAAAGTGTTGTGCAACTGAGATTAAATACATTTGCATTGTAGACTTGTAGTGCTTGACCTAATGGATTTCATTTAAAGCACTTTATAAAAACAGTGATCAATTATTTAGGTCTAGTTTAGTTCCTGAATCTTGGTTTAGAAAATGAAATGCCATCAGCTTACACAGAACAAACAACTTAACTTCATGATGATATACAAAACCCTCCCCTGTTCAAGAGTCACTCTAATCACTACTAACGTAACTTCCTGACACTGTAATATACAAAACAATCCCAGGTTCATGAGTCACTAATCACTTGTAACATAACTTCCTGGTGATATACAAAAACCTCCCGGGAGGTAAACCGACACACTGATGAAGACGCTCAAACGTGTTTCCACGATCAGCATTGATGTTTAGCTTGTAGTTTTCTGTAATCTTGTAGTCAATGTGGCTGATATCAACTACACGTACCAGATGGAACAGGAATTTGATCTGGTTAACACCCTGTAGAGAGCTGTATTCATAAACAAATGTTAGTTAATACATTAGTCATAGTACATGAAAGAGGATTAGATAAACAATCAATATAGCTACCAAGTAAAGTTCCTGAAGTGAAAATATAGGTCTTGAAATATAAGCCAAGATGAGGCTAAACAAACACTCCATAAATAAATAAAAACATAGACCATAAAGTATAAGATAACCTTAAGGATTATCCATACAAAGACACATCAGAAAACAGACACAAATATCATACACATCAGAAAACAAGAAAACAGACACAAATATTACACATTAGAACACAGACACATCAAAATAAATCAAGTAGAAGCAACTAAAACAGACTACCAAATATCATACACAAATCAGAAAACAGACACATCAACAACTGTCAACCCCATTTTACACAAATTTTCACATGTGGCCACTCCAATTGAAGAATTTGCACTATCAATTAGGGAACAAATGAGAAATGAGTAAATGTACTCCCATATTAATATGTACTTCTTACGTCAGTAGATGTATTGGCAATTCACGCTGTACACCTTGAGACCATAGGTCTTTCACTACAACAAATAAGTTAATTTTTCACACTTATTATGACACTTCTTCACACTTTAAAATGTGTGAATTTAAAAAGTTCACCATATTATTACTGTTCTTGATGTGAACAAAGTGCGTGTAACAAATAAGTTAACAAATAATTTCCAAATCCAAAAAAAAAAAAACAAAAAAAACAAACGAACAATAGGCACCTAAAACGGCTGATTAAACTATTATGCTATAAACTTTTAAGCAATTCCTACTAACCTTTATCAAGAATTGTTAATAAAAATTTTGGATTCCGTTTTCATTGTTGGTGTTAAACAGAGGATGTAATGTACTAGGAGACCATCGTTGTTGTTAAGAGATTGATCAATTTTCATTGTTGGTCACGGTTCAACGGGGTTTTTGGGTCAAAACCGGCGTCCGGTCACTCGACCGGGTCACGGTTCAACCCGGGTTTTAAAACATTGCCTGTGAATAAGATGCATTACTAATTTATTGTGATACTAAAAGATAATGGAAAAAAGCCACCTCCAGTACTACTACTATTCATACTTGCATTCAAACAATATGAGAAGACATAGAACCTGTTTTTTTCCGCAGAATACCAAAACTCTCTTAATATGAACATCGTTTCGATTTTTAGACACAAAATACAGCTATTATAGCTAACGGTTTAAACCCCCCATCAGCTTAAACATGTACTTACTCGTGATATGCAAAAGCTTCCTGATGATATACAAATAAATAAATTCTCTGAGTTTCAAATGCGGCTGCTAGTCTCAAAGTTCTGTTAGTTCCATCATGAAGGTACAAGATTTCTTGTCAAATGAGGTATTTGTTGTTGCTCTGGAGTAATCCACCCCGACTGGTAACTCGATACAAGAGTCAAGCCGCTGGAACTTGCCACGTACAAGACAACCTGCTGTAATCATCAGCTTTGAACTTTCAACAATCTCATACTCTATGTGTCTGGGGTGAGCCACACGCTTGAGAAGGACGAGATACTTCAAGCGGTTCGGTTTTGCTACAAGCTGGTGTTATGCAGGAGGTCCCTTCCAGAATTTAGAGTGCTTCTTCCTTAAACGGATGAGAAATTCTCTAACTTCTTTAACTTTAGGCTGCTTGATTTGGATCACTTTGAGGAGACCTGAGCTCATGAAAAAAGTTACAGTATTCATTAGTTCTGTGAAACAGGAGGAATTAATTTAACAATTAACGTATACAAAAAAGATGAACATAGGCAGTTTACATAAAATATATGCAAAATATCAGTTGTTCACGAAGAAACACAACAACAGCTGTGATAACATCCATGTCCACCTTTTTATACAAATCACTTGCAGCATCCATAAATATCCAGAACACTTTCTTCAGAGAAGAGGAAAATTGATGTGCATCATCATAAAAGTAAACTGGTTAAACTTCATTATGACACTTTTCTAATTTTGTGTGCATTCTTAGTTTCAGCTTTATATTTCGGGGGTGTTTGTTTCGACTTATATGTGGGATTATGACCTTACTTAGTTTGGGACAATGAGCTTACCTAGTTTTGAATTAAAGCAATCAGCAGCATTAATTGTTAAACACAAAAATAGCAAGCTTTCAAAAATGGCATGAACAGTCCCTAACACTGAAAATACATGCACAAAGACAGTCCATATTTAAGAACTGGCAGAATACTCAGGCACATGGTTTCCAGTTTCTGAGACTACCCGTGCAACTTATGAAACCTAAAGACCACAATTGCAAATTTGTGAAATACCACTATGCACAATAACACTATTACTTCATTATCACCATACATAAATTCAACTAATACTATTTAACAAAACAACTACAGTCGATCACATTATAAAACGATTGGGCCGTTATTTTAACGGGGAAAATTTTCCCTTTTACCCAAAAAAAAAAAACGATTGGACCGTCATAAGCATACAACTAGCATTCCGTTACGAAAAGCTTTTGATGTGCATGGATAGTCCCTAAGCACATACACGGTCCCAATCTTAGGGATTATCCATACATCCACTTACTTTAGCAGAGGGTCAGAGCAGTAATATTTCGGGGGTGTTTGTTTCGACTTATATGTGGGCTTATGAGCTTACTTAGTTTCGGTATCTATTTTCATAAACCACATTTTTCTGGCATATAAGCCCAAATCAAAAGAGCCAATAAGCCGACAAACAAGTGAAAACAAAAAGCCCTTTTGAAAAGCCCAAAATTCAAGGCATATCTGGAGACTTATGGGCTTACGTAAGTCTATTATGGTATATAAGCTCATAAGTCCGAAAATAAGGCTTCAATTTTCTGCTTATATTTCATAAGGTCCAAATGAGTGGCTTATTCTGTGACTTATGGGCTAATATATGATAGTTAACTTATATATCTCATAAGCGGACATATAAGCAAAAAAAAACACCACTCATAAACATAAACAAACAAATATCATAAATTAAACATAATAATATTAAAAAAGGTTAATTCTTGAAATGCCCCATGGTATTATCATGTTTCCCTTTTTGCACCCACCAAATGAGATTTTCCCTAAATTCCTATGCAACCTATGTGACTTGATTAAAATACAAAAAGTGTACTTTTAACTTTATGACACATGTCAGAATGTGTCATAAAAAGTACATATGTGTAAGAACTTGTCTCTTATTTAACTTACTTTGTTTTTTATGCGACTTGTATTAAAAAATATTATTTTAATAAAAAGTAAATTTTAACAAAATCTTTTAAATAACTTATTTTATATTTTATTTTTATGCAACTTGTACCTTTATGTAGACAATGAAGTGACATATGAGTAACTTACTTTTTGATAAAATCTATAAAATCTTTTTATGTGACTTGTATGTATTAAAAAATAATATAAAGTACCATGTAAATATATGTAAAATTAGGTATGGTGTGTAAGTCTTTTCTTATGCAACTTTTATTTAAATTTTTATGCAACTTTTAATTAATTATTTAAAAAAATAAAAAAATAAAAAATATAATTTAAAAAAATAAAAAATTTAAATAATATTTGTTAAAAATTAAATTAAATATAATTTAAAAACTAATTTTTTTAAAAATTAAAGTTTATAAAAAATTAAATTTATAAAAATTAAATTTTTTCAAAAATTTAATTTTAAAAAAAATTAATATTAAAATAAATAATTAAAATTTTAATATAATTAAAAAATTTTATTTTGTAAAAAAAATAAATAATATAATTTAATATAATTTAAAAAAAATTTAATTTTTTTAAGAGTTTCATTTATGCAACTTTTTTAGAGATTTGTTTTAACAATAAATTAAAAAAAAAACTTTTTTAAGATTTGTTTAAAAAATAAATTTTAAAAAAATAAAAAAACTTTTTTAAGCGTTGGTTTTCCAACTTTGACTTTAGTAAACTGTGCTTTCTGTCCTACTTCTACTGTTTACTTTTTTAAAATCAGGCTTTACCTTTTATTCCCTGTACGCTTTGATTTGATATTCATAACATTATATGTTATGCAACTTGTACCCCTATTTCATGCAACTAACCCTCATAACTTACATCTTTACCCCAATCTCATCAATCAATTGATCACAACAACAATCAAACCCTTAAACATACACCCTAACCCCAATCTTATATCAATCGTGATGTTGTTTAACCCAATATATTTTTAATACCCAAAACATCAATTCAAACCAAAAACCCCAATTTAGAATGCCCATTTGATTCATGATGTGAAGCTAATCTTGATCTTCTTTAATCTGTATATTTTTTAAACCAAAAACCCCAATCAAAACCAAAAACCCAAAAAATGGAGAATCCCCAAATGATATATGATGTCAAGGTTAGTCTAAGGTGTAAGATTAAAATGTTGAAGACGATTAAAGATAGGTTGCTTCCTTTTCCCAATCGTTTAGCATTGTTTAGGAATAGTGTGTTTGGTAGGTGGTTAGATTATGAAAACAGCCCAAATGATAATCATGTGTTAAATTTTGTTCTTCAACATCAAGTTGTTGTTGATAACCCTAGTCCTGATTGTCCTCTATTGCGGTTCAAAATATGTGATCACGAGTTACAGTTTGGTCGTTATGAGTTTTGTTTAGTTACTGGATTTAGATTTGGCAGTTTAAAAACCGAAGATAAAAAAGTTAGCCCCTTTTGTAAGCGTGTATTCCCTCTGAAAAAAAATAATCATATCAAAAGCAAAGAGCTATATGCTGTGATTCTCAATGAGAAGATTTGGGCAATATTAGATGATTTAGACGCTGTTAGGGTATGCTTATTGTTTGTGGAAGAGGTTGTATTTATGGGTCGGGAAGACTTTTTAAATATACCTTCTCAGATATTGACCCTAGTTGAGGATCTGTATTTATAGAATACATATGCCTGGGGAGAATTGATGTGGGTCAATTTTTATAAAAGAATAGTTAATCATGTCCCCAATCATGTGAAAGCCCACATTGTTGAAAATGGTCCGGAAGTAAAAAACATGGGGACATACAATCTGAATGGTTTTGTGTTGGCATTAAAGGTTAGTCCTTATTTTGTATAAAGTTTGTCTGCCTAAATTTATTGGTTAGTCCGCTAACTTTTTATTTTTTAAATGTAGACGTGGATTTTAGAAAGCTACCCAAACAGCACTTCTTGGTGGACCAAGGAACGGGACATTATTCCTCGAAGTCAATCTTGGAAAAACACTATAACTTTTAGAAAAAGTGATTACCCACTTTTGTTTGGGCAGGTATAAATTTTATTGTTTGTTCATTATGCATAGTTATTTAGCCGCAACTGATGTATGAAGCAATTGTGTTAAATCCTTTAATGAAAACAAATTGTTATGCTCAACTTGTTATTTTTTACGATATGTGGCCATGTGGTCCTGACTTTAAAAAAGGAAAAACCCATTACTTTATTGAAATGGTCTTTTTAACGATACGTGGCCATGTGGGTCTGACTTGAAAGCATACATAAGTGAAACATTTATGTCACAGGCTTCCATTCCAATACTTGAACTACAGCCAACAGAAAAAGAATTGAAGGAACCATGGTTTAGGCGTAGCTTTTTATATATTAAAGGAGAGGAAGCCCTGTTTATCCAAGAAGTTAGGCCGGTGGTAGATATAAACTCAATACCAGTTAGCCCCATGCCTAATGTACGCTCAAGCGGATCACGTGACATATTGAATGCTTACGATTCTCTTTTTAAAGAAATTGTTTTAGTACGGCCAGATTTTACTGGTAGGGTTGTGGATTTGAGAAATAGACTTGTGGAAGAGATTTGTGTACAACCGAGCACTCAAAAGATAGATGGAGCTAGCGTAAGTTCCTATTTAAAAACTTATAAATTACATTTTAGGAATTATTAAGTTGCTAAAATATTTCTGATCTGTTTTTTACAGACATCTAGGCAAACAAATTATGAATAATTTGTTACAGAGAATGGTTATCATAACACACAAGGCTCATTGCAAGATTTGGTTAAAATCTTGGAACCTGAATTTGCACCTGAGATTTCTTGCATTTAAAGCGATAGATAGGAACAACATGATTTCACGACTACAAATAAAGTAAGGCCAAAATACACATGTAGTCTTTGATTTGTTTTGTTTCAACGTTTACGTCGAAAAAAGTAATACATGTGTTTCAAAATGTATAGGAGAATGTTGATTTAAACAGCCTGCAAACCGAAATAGAGGGTGTTGGGACTTAGAGATCTTGAGTTGATATGACAAAACAAGATGAAGGACCTAGTAGTAATATATTAGCTTAGATAGTAAGCTAGGGTTGTGATGTAACCCTAGTCCCTCTATTATATAAAGAGGGTACCACCTTGGTTGTTATTCATTCATTCATAAACAATGTAAACCATAGGTGTGTGTGTGTTCCTCCTGGCGTCAAGCCTATAAGGCGTCAGGACTAGTAGCTTATTAGTAAGCTTATTAATAGTAATCATTTATTATTGAAAGCCTTGTTCTTGGTTATGATTGTGTTCTTTATGATTCTGTTGTGTATGTTACAATCATGATCATGATATCCCAGATGAGTCTAGATCCTAAGACTCAACAAGTGGTATCAGAGCTTGCTGGCTCTCGATCTGGTTGATCTACAAGGTTTTCATGTTATGTTAGTTTCTGTTTTAAATAAATAATGATGTTCCTGTTGATCTAGGGTTTTTGTCCCAACAAACCCTAGATGATTCGTTGTTGGTTGCTGCTGATCTATCATAATTGCTATTGTTCGTGCAATGTTGTTGCTGGTTCTTGATGGTGATTATACTAGCTTTGGTGAGTTGATTTTTGAATCAATGATGAACCCTAGTATGATCATAGGTGTTTGTGGCTGCTTTTATCTACAATCAATTTTTGTTCTAGGGTTTATGTCTCTATAAAACCCTAGATTGATGTGTTGTTGCTGCTTCCAACTTTCTCGAGGGTTTGGTTAAAGAAACATGTACAATCGTTGTATATGTTTAAGTTCTGTGGTCCCGACAGCAGTTCATATGGATGTTTTGACAATGGATACACGTTAGTGCGAAAGTGATAGTATGGTTTGGAGTATTTGTTCATAAGAAAGAAACGAGGGTATTGCTGCTAAGTGGTCCATCTTTCACATGGCCGAAAGATGTGCAGGAGATGTAAAGTACTACTAGCGTTCTTTTTCTCGTCTCTGGTCTTCAAGACATCTGAAAAGCATTCACGTGAGTACTCTTCTCATCTGTACGGTTTGATATTCCTGTACACGGTTAAGCCCAGCAATGCTCATTATATTTGATACTTATATGATTTAGAAATCCATGCGTAAGTTTTGGAAAAAAAAGAAAAAAAACAGATTTGGATTTCAACTTCGTAGGTATTCAATATAACTAACGTGGGAAAGGATATTTTCTTACGTGATTTAAGGGGAAGGTTATTTATCATGTGAGAATTTTGGGGAGAAGGTATGGCCGAAATACATGCTGATTTTTAGGGATATGCACATGTCTCTAATATTTTGGACGTGGGGATACATATGTTGTGTGATTTTGGATGGGATATATTTGCATGGTTTAAGCATCTCCTAATTATTTGGGATAGGATTTCAAACATGAGTCTATAACTTCTGCTAATATGGACGTGGGGTATATTGTACATAGAATATCAAAGTAGTTATTATCTTGATATGGTCAGGCCGAATTTCTTGGAAGTAGTTACCCATAGCGTGAGACATGGAGTCTATTTATTGGGAAGAATACTTTCCATATGCACGATTTGGTAAAACTGCCATATTTTTGAACGTGATTCATGGGATGGAAAGGTCAAAAGTTAGTGATCCTTATTCTTAGGATATATTTACCACACATTGTCGGTCGGGAGACATTCTTTCCTAAATTTCTGATGTCAGCGTGTGGTTATTAAGGCAAGATATATTTCATCACATGGTATGGGATATTATTTTTGGTTGTGCTTGATAGTCAACGTGTATATCCTAAGATAAGCATGTAAAGACGTGTGATATTAAACACATGTACGGGTTATCTTCTGCTCTTCCTATATTATATCCTATACATATTTAATTGGACAGAGATTAGTGACGTCACTAATGATACTGGAGGAAGAGTTTTTGTCTTAGTAACAGTTTCAGCAACAGGTGGTGACAGCATGTGGGAAAAAAAAATATAATATATATATATATATATATATATATATATATATATATATATATATATATATATATATATATATATATATATATATATATATATATATATATATATATAAAAGGAGGTTTGCGATGCTACTGGTGAGTTATGGTTCCTACTGGTCATATATATTCATGTTGGTTGTGTTCTCGGTTCCTCCTGGTAATATTCGATGGTTCCTCCTGGTTGAATCATCGATTCATACTAGTCGGTTTCTACTGGTCCGTACCACTGGTCGGTTCCTACTGGTTTGTTCCTCCTGGTAGGCGTATGTTCTTGCTGACTTGGTTATGGTTTCTGTTGGCTTGTTGTATACTAACTTTCTTTGGTCGGTTTTGGTTCCTACTAGTCAAGTAAGATTGCTACTACTCTGATTTAGTGACTAGTCTGATGTCACTACTGTTACTGGAGGAGGAGTTCTCAGCCATCATCATTTCGTTGGGGAAATTCATTAAAGAAGACATTTTATTATCACTGATTTTTTGTTGTAGTTGATTTTCACAGGTTTTGTGTTCTTATCATATCTTAAAAGGGAATGGGCACCCATTGTAAGATAACTTGCTTGGTTTGTATGGTGACGAAGACTTGACATATCTAGCGAAGGGGTACGATCTATTCACATCTTAAAAGGAGTAGCAGCCTTTTTAAGATAGTTTGCTCTATGCGTACATTTGCTATCGCTTGAAGGGGTTACATTATTGTGCTCAGTGTCTCATTTATTTAAGGATTTTGTCCGAGCTCGACGTCACGTGGTTAGTGCAAGACATAAGACATAAGTTTGGGAGATTCCACTTCTTCATTAAATTCGTTATACTTGATTTTCTTCATCAGTGATCTCTCCATGGGGTCTACTGGATTTGCCGTGAACTTCTTAAGGGGAAGACGATACTTTTTGCGTTGATGTGACAAAAAGGGAAAGAATGCATGGATCAAGGGGAAGCTTAGCCTTCATCTATATTCGCTTCAGGGGAAGCTTGTGCTTACTAGTTTTGTCAAATCAACTAGGGGAAGATTGTTGGGACTTAGAGATCTTGAGTTGATATGACAAAACAAGATGAAGGACCTAGTAGTAATATATTAGCTTATATAGTAAGCTAGGGTTGTGATGTAACCCTAGTACCTCTATTATATAAAGAGGGTACCACCTTGGTTGTTATTCATTCATTCATAAACAATGTAAACCATAGGTGTGTGTGTGTTCCTCCTGGCGTCAAGCCTATAAGGCGCCAGGACTAGTAGCTTATTAGTAGTCAGCTTATTAATAGTAATCATTTATTATTGAAACCCTTGTTCTTGGTTATGATTGTGTTCTTTATGATTCCGATGTGTATGTTACAATCATGATCATGATATCCCAGATGAGTCTAGATCCTAAGACTCAACAGAGGGGCATATGGATAATCTGGATGAAGTTAAAGTAAGTACAATCTACATTGTATGTTTAGTTTTCATTGTTACATGTTAACTGCTATCTGTTTTGGCTAAGTAAGCTCTTCATGGTTTCTGATATATAGATATCTAGTGTTTGGCAGTAGTTTATCTTCTTGAATTCAGTGGCTGTTTTGAATCAGGATGGTTGTAATTCGTAAGTGCAAGTGTAGTAATAAGTAGAGTCATCATAGAAGTCATAAATCCAAGTGTTTGAGCAATTCAATAAGTCAAACATGGTCAAGTTAGGATTTTATAAATGGTTTAACTTAGTTACTGATTCAAAAGGGGGCCTTGGTGATATACTTATAACTAACATGAGATTCCAAACACTGTTGTCAGGAAAATGATGTGATGGAAGACCTCATGGATTATGAGAATCAAGTCAATTATTGTTTAGATGATATTACAGTTGATTATGAAGAAGATAAGTTCAATCGGGATATAAATGTTAGTCTTCATGAAGAAGAGAATCTAGATTTTCCCGATACAAACATTGAACCGGTCGAAGTTACTACATCTGTTATATCTCTGGGGGAAGAACCAATAATTGTACCGGATGAAGATAAGATCAACGGTCAAGAAGAGCCAGTCATTGTTGCGGATGAAGATAAGTTCAACGGTCAAGAAGATCCAACCATTGTTGCGGATGAAGTTATTACACCTGTTAAATAGGTATGGTTATCTTTCACATTTTTATTTCTGTTATCAACATTTTTAATTGAAAAACGCGTTTGTTAACTTGATTTTATATCCATAACTTTTTTTGTAGAATGCAATTGTGGATCTTGACGTTTTCATTGGTGATTTGGAGATTGATGGAATGATGGATTGTCCCATTCATGCTGAGTTACAAGAATTGGTATGCGTCTTTACATATCTTGTTAGAATAAATCGATGCTTGTGATTTGAAATCATTAATCTGTCTATTGTAGGTTGATAAAAAAAATTTCGTCACAAAGCAGAGGGGTGAGAATTAAGCGTCATTCCAAAAAACTAGTTGGTTGTAGAAAGAAGAAACCTGGTCCCCAAAAACAGTCACCTTATGTTGAACAAGATCCAACAACACCGCTTCCTGCCAAAAAATAGAGGACTTTAACTCAAGATTTGAATCTTGTTCAATTCCCGCCGTTGACAACCTGTTTTGATGGTGTAGATGAAAACAACTTGAATGATATCGCATTAAGACGGAAACTAGTTTTACCGTTTGTAGAGGTATATTATCAGCTTTTTTAAATAGTTTTTCATTTATAAAGATAGTTTTCGGTATGATCAATAATCTTGTTTGCCTTTTCAGGATCTAAGGCGTCCCAAAAAGGGAGCGAAGTAACAGTACCTCCCCTATTAAGGATTGGTTGCAAAAAGTTAAAAGTCGTACTACTAGTGAGAAGATGTTCAAATTTTTATGGGATCCATACGGCATTGTGGTTGACGACCGTTTCTTTATTGCATTGTTGGGTTTGAGTTTTGAAAGGAGGGGATGGTTATCTTCCAGTGTAAGTTTCTTAAGTTTGATTATTATTGCTATATGTTACATAAAGGAATAATTAGATTCTTGAGCTGTACATACGTGATTTTCCAGGTTGATTTTAGTAACAGATTCGTAGGAAAAATTAGTATGTATATATGTTTACGTAAATGTAAATGTTGCTAGAACCGGAATTTGTAAAAGTGGTAGATGGAGATGGAAATCGTAGGAACCTTAAACTACTTAGTTAAGATAGAAAGTACGTTACTCTGATTGGTAACAAGATCCCATGCATTTATTATAAGTTGATAATTATTTCCATTGAGTTGTTGTTATGTACACTTATTGAACAACATTTGGAGCTTTGGGTCGAGTTGTTGTGGCTATTTAGGCCAGAGGATGCAGATTGGTCAGTAGCGGGCCCTTATTTCTGTCCTACTATCCTTGGCGGTAGCATGCCTTGTCAGTATGCGATAGAAAAAAATACAGTGCCGCTTGGCTTAATGTGGAAATGGTAAGTTAATAAACTTAAGTCAGAAACCCGTTTAATAAACTTTATACTAACTCTCTCTATTAAAATTGATTTCTAAGTATTTTTTTCCTTTGAACGAACCAAACACTCATTAGGCTCTTGCAGAACTTCATTTCCAATCTGGTGTTATAACAGTGTATGATTCTATGACCCCACGTAAAAGACAAAAAGATGAGCCAATAGCAAAGAGTAGGTTGTGGTGGCGCCAAATGCGTGAAATATTGTCGCAGCAGTTACCTAAATTCCTAGATACTTTGGGATTGTTAAATAAAAGAGGTTTAAATGTTGATGATTATAAGATTACCTTTGAGTTGTGCGAGAAAGTCCCACACCAAGGAGAGAACTACGGAGACTGTGGCATATGGGTTTGTCTATTGCTCCACCGTTTGGTTAACAACATTCCCTTGGTATTTGGTAACCCACTTCAGGTAGCCCTAGCTTACCGTGAACAAATGGATTTGTTCTTTTGGAAATACAAGGTAACTTTCGCTTTAAGCTCCTGTGATGATGACACCAGTTCCAATGACACCAGTTCTAATAACGAGGATAATATGGTTTTTTAGTTATTTATTTGTATGCTTTTGTAAACTATAACCGTACTACTTCTATTTATGTTTAGTTATTTGTATGCTACTGTATTGTAAGACAGACCTGTGGTATTGTAATATATTCTATTTTTGGAAAACAATTTATTAGCTGTTTCAAGGTAACTATTACATTAACGATATCACAATTGCGAATGAACCTAATAGTACAAACACTATGAAAAGTTTTAAGGCGGTTCCAAAGCAAGCTGGATTAGGCGCTGAATCTTCAATATGTGGTATGTTCCTCAAACTCTGCTTCAAACTTCTATTCTCAACATACATCTTGTAAAGCAATTCCTTGTAGTATTGGTTAGGTAGTTCGTGATCTAGAAAACCATAAACTCCGCATTATGCATCCTTATCCTGAAAATTATTAAGTGAAAGATTTTAAAAACAAATATCCAACCAAAAAGCATTTTAGATATCTGTATATACTTACGTAAACTGGGCAACCTTTAAACCTTCTACCTGGATTTTTTCTTGTCCATGATACTTGGACAAACAAGGTATGTGGGGGTTTACAGTTACAATGTGTTTTTGTGGCAATGTCTTGGTCACAGCTCCTATAGTATCGTCTCGAGGAAGACATACTTTAGTTTTATGTGAAAAACAAAATAGATGTATAGGACTATATATATATAAATTTGAAGGACTTTATGTCACCTATTAATTTTGGTTGTTTAGTGTGTATTTATTATTACGTACCTTTTTATGCGACTTCAACCCACTCCAGAAAGCAAAGTAAATTTTCAGTCCTTTTATGCGACTTCTAGTTATAATAGGATCTACTATATATAGATCTGTTCTGATGGTGTAACATACAACTAGAATGAATAATTTGTTAAAAGTTAAACGTAAATTAGTGTTTGAGTCAACGGAAAGTGTTGAGAATGAAGCTAATGTTATAGAGACGAATGCCGGCATGATGAGGCGCGTGGGTGGAACTGGGAGGGGGCAAGTGTTCTGAATGAATCTGGAAGCACTAGTAGTACTAGACTCCGGACGATCAATGGTAAACTAGTTAGAATGAGAGGCAAAGGAGACGGTTCAAGATCTTATAGATATCCATTTGGAATTAGACCGATAGGATTTGGTGTATCTTGGGACCCGGTTGACGGAGAGTCCATGTTAGGAGTAAGTTTTCTACATCACTAATCTTGTATATCATGTATTTGTTTCATACTTGTTATTAATCAATTACAAATAGCAGAATACTATGGGGTTACCTAGACCAGCTTGGCCTCTAGATATTACACCAGAAGATTGTAGGATTCACGCTGAAAGACCCGAACGCGTGGTGTTACAAGAACCAATGCCTGAGCCTATTGAAAGAAGAATTGCAGAATATCAAAGAAGAATGATTTCTCAGCAGAGCCTAACATCGCAGCGGGAACGTCCTGATGATTTGATTAATTAATAGTCTTATCAAAATAGTATGTTGTATTGTCGGAGTGTTTTATGATAGTTTTAGTTTTTAATTATCTAAAAGTTGTATTGTCAAAGAACCAACATATTGTTAACCAACAAGACATCCTTATGTTGTTCAGCTCGTAATTGCTTAATAATACTATGGCGTACCTCATTTGCTTCATTAGTCATGGCTTTATAAACTGCATTATTATACATCTATAAAGGTTGATTTATTATAGTGTACTTTCTTATGCAACTCTTACCTATACGTGTTAAATGGTGTTTCACTTTTGTATTGTAAACTGTGAAAACATTAAGCATTTTGTACTTTCTTATACAACCTCTACCTTTTTATGTTTAGTTAAATCATAGGTGTAGTATTGAATACGTATTTCATTTATGAATTAGTACTGTTTTATACAACAGGTATCTTTATGGAACCTGATCGTATTTAATACTTATCTATATAAAGGCTTGTGTATCCATGCTTGTGTATCCATTACAAAATAACATGAGCAACTCGTCAAAATTTAAAACTCGCCTTGTCTTTCAAACATCAACTCGATCAGTTTTACTTCCTAGACAAATCAAATACAAAAACCTAGTCAAGTATTGCAAGAAGAAGTTTTCGATCCCTGGAGAGGACAACATTGTTTGTGGTATGAAGATAGTTCAGAAAAGATAGACGTAGAGGATGATGATGATGTAGAATGCTTTGTGAATGATGTGGTTACTGGAAACGTGGTTGTGCCTAAATTGTTCATTGGTTACACTGAGGTAAACACCGCTGCTTTGTTTAAAAAAGTTCTTGATTTTGATCTGAATGTTCCAACTTATTTTAAAAAACAAAAACTTGAAAACAACATTCATTTACATAACTGGGAAAACAACACATTTACAAACATGCCTAGTCCACCACCTGCACCAGAACTTTTAATCAAAGACACACCTAGACACAACGATTTAGTTCGATTTACGTTTAATGAGGGGCAAAAATTTGATGATAAGCACGCATGTATGTATGCAATTGCCTTAAAAGCAATAATGGAAGGGTTTGAGTTTCGGGTAATCAAGTCTTGTCCTATAAGGTATAGTGTCCGTTGTGTACATGAAGGGTGTACTTGGTGTGTTTATGCACGCAGGATTAAAAACAATGCATCATTCGCCATTTCTAACTTCGTTAACAATCACACATGTTCCCAAACAAAAATAATACCAATTCATCGTAATGCTACAAAAAATGTAATTGGTCAAATGATTGTAGAAAAAATGAGAGATCATAAAAGGATTTATAAACCACATGACATACAAAAAGATTTCAACATGAATTGGAAAATAGACATTTCTTACAAACGAGCTTGGGGGTAAAAACGTAGCCCTAAATTTGTTGAACGGGACACAAGAGCGTTCGTTCCAGCAACTACCATTCTACTTCCATAACTTAAAGCTGGCAAACGAGGGGACAGTTACGCATATAGAGACAGGTGACGCGGGATGTTTTAAGATGTGCTTTGTAGCATTTGGTGTAGCTGTAAGTAAATTTCCATTCATTTAATTTTTTATTTGTATCTATGAAAGAGATAGATAATTTAAATTAAATTAAATGTACAGGTTCGTAGTTTCTTGTCATTCATGCGGCCGTTAATAAAAATTGACGGAGCACATCTAAAAGGCACCTACCTTGGTACTAATTTGGTTGCAGTTGCCATGGATGGTAACAATCAAATAATACCAATAGCTACGGGTGTTTCGCAGGGTGGGACAGTTGAAACATGGACATGGTTTTTGACAAAGTTGAAAGAGTGCATCGGTGAGCCACGTAACATGGCAATCATATCCGATAGACACTACTCTATAGGCGTTGCATGTAAAAATGTTTTCCCCAGTGCTTTTCATGGTTTTTGGTTCCGTCATCTGTTGATGAACTGCAAACTGAAATCAAAAAAACATAACGCTTTTTTCTGGAAAACATGCAAAGCTTATTTGGTTTCAGACTTTGAAAAAGCAATAGCTGATATAAGAGCGGTCAAACCTGAAGCATACAAAAAACTAGAGAAAGCCGGGTTTGATAAATGGTCAAGAGCAGATTGCCCTGCTAAGAGATATAACTACATGACCTCAAACTGCGTGGAATCTATAAATGCTTTAACGAAGACAGTGAGGAAACTTCCAATCACAATGCTAATGGACTGGTATAGAGACCTACTACAAAAGTGGTATTATGAGCGTCGATACGTTGGTGAAGGTAATTATTTATAAATATATTATATTTAATGATTTTTAGTTTATCTTTTGTTTTAAAGATGAACCGGAAGCAGGCTATTCCTTTTTAAACACAATATTGTATCGTTAAGAAGATGAATTATTGTATCAGTAACTTTTCGTAACTGTAAAGCCATTTGATCCATTATGTTATCTTTTCGTAACAGTAAAGCCATTTGATCCATTATGTTTTAGTGATACATTAATTAATCTTTTGTTTTAGATGAACCAGAAGCTCATGAATTATCAAGATGGGCAACAGCAAAGGTAAACACCAGAATGCTAAAAAGTGCAACATAGAACGTCTTCGGTGTTGAACGGTTCAAGGTTTACCAAGTGAAAGATAACAAAACAGTACACACTGTTGACTTGGTCAAGGGTGAATGCACTTGTTTAAAATGGCAACTTTCGGGATTACCTTGCGGACACGTATGTGCAATGTCTAAGTTTCTAGGTCTGATTAGTTGTAACAGATGGGCAAAAGCATGGTTTTCTAAAAGAACTCTTAAAGGTATATACCAAGAGTTGGTGAATCCTATACCTGATCAGTCCGTATGGGAAATTCCTAACGATTTACAAGTTGTTTTACCACCTGCGTTGGTGAAACCACAACCTGGTAGGCCAAAAGCTAACGATAGAATAAGATCACAAGGAGAGGAGCCCAAATATAACCGTTGTTCTAGGTGTGGTACAAAGGGACACAATCGGGACGCTTGTCAAGTACCATTGCAATCACAATTTTGGTGTAAGTTTTTATACGCATTATGAAGAGTATTTGATTTATATTATAACAAATGTAGATAACTTGCTTAAAATTTGCAGGAAAATACTCAAGAAGATCATGTTAATTCCAGCAAACAAGAACAAGTTTATGGGGAAACACCATTCGCTTCACACAAGATGCACTTACATGATATTAGCATGTAATATTTCCTTTCCTTTTAACTATGCAATGTCTTTGGAATTTTATGTAACCAGTAAACTTGATGGATTAGTCTAATTCCATGATTTCATTCCAAAAATTTAAGTGCTAAACAACAAGTATTCAATTATTACACGCATTAAGTCTACTGATGAGCTAGAAACTAATTCTAATACTTGTGATTAAAATAAAAGCGTGACATACGCTCACGATAAGCAAGGGCAGTCTGGGTAGGATCCTCCACATCCAATGATATGCCGTGCGCCAAACGATACAGAAAAATACACACCCAAACACCACAGTCACCAAACACCCCCTACTTTGGCACGTTTTCTGCAATTTCAAATGTAATGTTGTAAGCAGTTTTGTCAATCCCTTTCTTATCAAATACATCTAGTAGCTCTAAAACTTCAGGCAGACGATCCTAAACATATGGTGGTCAAAAGTCTTAACAGATTATCCCTAACAAGTATTAACTGAAAATTAAAAACAATGGTTAAGAAAATCTAACCTTTAAGCAAGTCCTCATCCCGATATACCAAGGGCGACATTCAACCTCATAACTGTTCCCACTATCATAGAAAGTAACCACACCAGACACGATATCAAAAACTGCTAGACACCAATGTGCTCCAGGTTCATTGATAGGCATAAATACCTGTATTGGAAAAAAAAAATAATCAAACAAGCACCTTATATATAGAAAACCTCTATATATACTACCATGTTTAATGCCAATCATTTACGTATAAATCATTTACGTGTTTTAATTTCTACCTTATCAACTTCAGTCCATGTAATAGGATAGCTCTCTCCATTAGCGTACGATAATGGCATTGTATTTTGTAGCAGGAGTTGTACAAAATAAGCGCTAACCATTGCCCAATTAGCATCCTGTGGACGCACATGCCACATGTACTCTACCCACAAGTCAATGTGCTACAAAAGACCAAAAAACGAAGACATTTTTAATAACCAGAAAAATTTTAAATGAACTTAATTTTTTGATTATAACTGATAACTTACTTCATCCAATAGATATCCCTGTCTTGGAGGGTCTAAACAAACTAAAGACTCCCAAAACCGACGATCCACACTCACAACTTTAGACCAAGGAAATTTACATCGAAGATTGTCGGGACGAACAAGAAACTCATCCAATTCATCACATATCCAAATATGATCTATGGATCTGTTGATCCTGGTAAGATCCTAATTAAAGGTGAAACAGTATTAGAAATCTAGGTTTTTAGGAAAGAATAAATGTTTTTGGTAATGAGAAATAGATATATACCTCAGACCAAGGTGTAACATTTTTTAGGAATTCTGTCATATCCGGATCACCCAAAAAGAATGCGCCTTGTTTCTTTTGAAACTTATCACATACTTGCAACCAACTACCGGTTCTAACAGCTGACATTTGTGATCTCTTTTTAGGTAAGCAACGAGACATAGCTAGTTTCATATGATCTGAGTTCATAAGGGCGTATGACCTTTTCCTTCTATCAGCGTCAAACCTTTTCTGTTGTTCACGCGCCCTTTATTCTTCTATCTTTAATTTTTTTTCCTGTTCAGTCCGAAACCTTTTCTCCTCAATAATTCTTCTTTCCTCTTCTAACAATAATCTTTCCTCATCTTCCGCCCGCATCCTAAATTCCTCTAAAAGAAGATACTCCTGTGGAACGCAAAAGAATTTATAAACCTACAAATTGATTAACATAACTAGGAATAGTATAGTATGTATGAGTTACCTCATCAATCTTGTCTTTGATATTAACATCTAAAGGGGTACCTAAGGTATAACCTACTGGGGATTCAAACAACTCCATGTATATTTGATTAAGTTCTTCATAAAAATCATCCCCAAGATGACGAAATGCCTCACTGAACTCAAGTTTTTGAAAATCTATACCAACATTTCTTTCTCGACCGATAACCTGCAAAGTTGATATCCTCGTATGTTATATTGGTATTTTTTAAAAAGAGATACTTAGTAGTTATACATAAAAAGAATACTTACCTGAATAATTGCCTCAAGTTTGAATGTACGAGAATTTAACTCTTTAATAACGCAATCTTTAACCGTGCTTATCTTGCTCCTAACAACGTTATTAGTCGGAGTACTCAGTATTTCACAAAACGTATTACGTGTGCGCCTAGCAGAAAGATTTTGTAGATAAGCATCATAAATATCCGGCTGTCTAGTAGGAATCCTTGGCACGTATTGTTGAATAAAATCTATGTTACTCGTCCACCAGTCAGTATGGTACTCGTCTAATGTTGGTATAAGATTAAAAGTTGTCTTCGAATCCTGCAACATGGTAATACATGAATATAAAGTATTTGATAAAACTATACCTAACATGAGTATAAATTAAATATAAATTAAGTTATTGCAATACACGTTACCTTGGCAAATAGGCTGGAATAATCTGATCTTTTAAATAATTCCTTCCTAGACCATCGTATACCTCTGGGTATAACTCCGGTATCTTTATTCCACCATCCGTTGCTCCTCTCAAACGACTCCAGAATCCAAACCTTCGATTAAGTCAAATGATTAATTAAAAATAACCTTCATAATAGTTACCATCATTATATGAATATAATGAACATAACACTTACCTTGAATGCCCAAACAAAACCAGAGATTTTATACGTAGGAACATAGTGGCGCGATTTATGCAATCCTTCAAGGTGTTCATCCTTATGCTTAGATACTACGTTCATAATTTCAGCGTACAAATGCATCCAAATATGCTCTCCCCATGGAAAGGCATTCCATGATTCTAAACAATCAACCAGACTCATAAGGGGGTCGTTATTTCTTTAACCAACAACTGACCCATAAATACAACCTCTAAACACAATAATAGGCTGAGTCTAACAGCATCTAAGTCAATTAGTTTGTTAAAGTACTCTTCATTCTCAATTACCCCAAACAGATCTAAACTTATAATTGGAACGCCAACCTTATTTGGGAACACCTTGTTTCTAAATTCCATTTCACCCGAATCATACAAAGAAAAATTTATTGTGCCAAACCTAAAACCAGTGATAAGAGAAAACTCCCGCCAGCCAAAATGTAGCCCGCGCCCATTGACATAATATGTTAACGGCGTATCATAGCGAGAATCATTTACACGACATCGTTTTTTAGCATATAATCAATCAAGTGTGGTTCATGATCAAAATAAATAAGATCTAACCAACTGCCGAAACAAGTTTTCCTAAACAACTTCCTTCTTTTGTCATCTAGTTTGTCTTTGATCAACCTCAAGTAGTTCAATTTGCTTCTTATAATAACTTTGCCCTCGTATTCCTAAAAGAAATTAAACAACTCATTAATGTTTGCTAACATAAACGACATAACTGACATAAACCACAAACAGGTTCATTTTTAAACCAAACACGACTTTCACTCTATCCAAATTAAAAGTGCAATATCACGACTAAACAAAGTGCAACATATAATTAACTAAGGGGGTGTTTGAGATTGCTTATCCAAAACAGATTATCCGTTTTGAGAACGAATAATCAAATATAGTGTTTGGGTAGGATTATGTTGTTTCATATCGTGATAATCAGATAATTAGTTTTCTAGTGTTTGACAAACAAATTTATTTAATCGCTCAAAAAGGTAAAAAGACTAAAATAGACATTCGAATAATATGAAACAAACTATGAATTGAAAGCTCGTACACAAACATACGTTTTCCAGATAATTATAACTATGTAATATAATTTTTTAAGCCTTTGCTTTTTATTAATTTGTTACATCAACATACATTATGTTTTTTTATCTATCATCTCTCAAAACCAAATATTGAATCTTACCGAACACCCTTTATCCTCCATAACCCATATCATCCTAACATAATTGTATGTGAACAAATGACCAGTAACAAAAATATGATGAGGGAAAGTAATTAACATTTTGTAATTTGGTAATTTGGTGATTTTACAGCTGTAGGTCCTCTGGTGCTTTTTCAAAACTACGTTTTGAAGCTATGCAAATGGAGAAAAGCACTTTTCAGACTTTGATATCCAAACACCAGCTTTTGGTTTTTTCAGTTTTGAAGTCATAATAAGCAGATAACTCGGCTGCAAACGGAACCCCAAACACCCCCTAAAACCCAACTAAAGTGCAATATCACGACTAAAGAAAGTGCAACATCTAATAAACTTCCACCAAAGTGCAGCATATAGTATTTCAAAACAATCAATCATGAAAAAAAGTTATGAGATTAAAAGAATAAGATTGAAGAATAATTTACCTTAGCCAACATCAAGGACATGATTGAATTATGTAAGATGCCTAATCTACCGCAATAACACGAATTCCTAATCCACCATCAACACCAAAGCTCACTGGGTTTAATCGAAAACTATAGTTTGAAAAATGATAAATTGTTATGATCGACTAATTGAAACAGGGGTTTGTGTGTGTGTTTTTGTTGGGCTTTTTTTTTTGGGTTTCAAATATTTAACAGTTTAATGTACTTTAATGGGCTATGTTTTTTTTTGGTTTCAAATAAAAGTTTGATTTACTCTAAAAAAAGTTGCATAAATGAAACTCTTAAAAAAATTAAATTTTATATTAAATTATATTATTTATTTTTTTTACAAAATTTAATTTTTAAATTATATTAAAATTTTAAATATTTATTTTAATATTAAATTTTTTTTAAAAGTTTTTAAAAAAATTTAATTTTTATAAATTTAATTTTTTAAAAACTTTAATTTTTTAAAAAAATTAATTTATAAATTATATTCAATTTAATTTTTTAAAAATTTTATTTAAATTTTTTACTTTTTTAAATATTAAAAAAATTAATTTATAACTTTTATTCAAATTTTTTAAAAAAATTATTATTTAAGTTTTTTAGTTTTTAAAAAATATTAATTATATTTTTTTTTTATATTTTTAAATTATTAATTAAAAGTTGCATAAAAATTTAAATAAAAGTTGCATAAGTAAAGACTTACACCCTACCTACCTTTACACATATTTATATGGTACTTTATATTATTTTTTAATACATACAAGTCGCATAAAAAGACTTTATAGATTTTATCAAAAAGTAGGTTACTCATATGTCACTTCATTGTCTACATAAAGGTACAAGTGTATAAAAATAAAATATAAAATAAGTTATTTAAAAGATTTTGTTAAAATTTACTTTTTATTAAAATAATATTTTTTAATACAAGTCGCATAAAAAACAAAGTAAGTTGCATAAGAGACAAGTTCTTACACATATGTACTTTATATGACACATTCTGACATGTGTGATACAGTTAAAAGTACACTTTTTGTATTTTAATCCAAGTCGCATAGGTTGCATAGGTTGCATAGGACATTTAGGGAAAATCTCATTTGGTGGGTGCAAAAAGGGAAACATGGTAACACCATGGGGCATTTCAAGAATTAGCCCTATTAAAAATGAATAAAAGCTCACCATCGTCATGGCTTAAGGAACAATCGATCGTCTTACATAGATCTGTAAGATAAGAAAAAAATAAGCTTATTAAAAAAAACAAATAATAAGCTTATTGAAATTGATTATTATTATTGTTAGATTATACCTTCGATTTTTCCCCAAACCAAACCAAAGAGAATCAACTCAGCAGCAAAATGATGATTCTAGTTTGCTTAAACAGAGGAATCTAGGTGTAATGTGGATGTAATGTACTAGGAGACCGTTGTAGTTCCCACTAGGTAGATCCACACTCTTATGAAGGCGTTCAAACTTTCTACCAACCTGCCTATCTGCATTCACGATTAGCTTGCACTCGTCTGTGATCACATAATCAACATGGATGTAATTTGGAACGCCTGATAGATGAAACAGGAACTTCATCTCGGTTGGCCTTGAAACTAGCTGAGAAACAGCAACCTGTCTGTCCCTTTCCATCAATCGGGACAACTAATATTAGTTAATGAGATTTAGATATACCCCTCGTTGATGAAGCAAATGAGGGAGTAACATGTTTAAATAGAGGAATCTGCGTGTCGTGTGGGATGTAATGTACTAGGACACCATCCTTGTTGGTGAGAGGTGGATGAGATCGAAGATGATAGCTCTGAAAAGTTAGGACTTCCGGCATGCATGGGTTTGTAAGTGAAAGAAACAAAATCAAAACAAGAACGAAGATCTTGATAAACTAGGGTTTCAGAATTTTATTTAGGTCACTAGGTCAGCATCATATGGGCTTGATGGGCTTAATATTAGGTTGTGGTTACAATAATTTTGATGGTACAAAATCACTTCTCATGTAACTAACCAATAGTTGAGCCCATTACAAACTAAAGGCCAAGCTTTGGTTCATCCCTAGAGGAGCCTTACACCATTTTCATCTACAAAACTTATCGTTTGTACAACATTTAAACCCATTTACACAAAGGACGACCTTCGACGTCCTTGAATCCACAATAAGGGCGACCAACGGCGGCCCTCAATGACTTTATGGTCCAACCCCTTGTAGTGCCAAGCCTAATGAGATTGAGGCGTTACATAGAGGTTTTGTTTTGTGCCAAGGATACATGAAGCGTAAAGTTAGACATCATGCAAAATAACTACTAGCAAAAGGATACTCCGTAATAAGTAATAACCATATAGATGCTTACAATACTAGATATAACCAGGAACGAAGCCAGAACGAAATATTACCGGGTGCGCAGATTTTTTTTGAACCTTAATATAATATATGTAGAAAGTGAATTAAAACAAAGAGTAGAAACACGTTCCAATTGACCGGGTGCATTTAAGATGCATTTAGGAAAAACCGATGTTTTCTTCACAAATTAACACTACATAGAAAAAATCTATAAGGGTCACGGGCACCCGCGAGAACCCCTAGCTCTGTCCCTGGATATAACAACAGTTTTTGAAACTTAGCGGCCTCTTCCAAGACCACGTCCACGCCCACTACCTCTTCCACGACCACATCCGCGCTCACCACCTCTTCCACGACCTACCTGTTTTCTGTTAAAATTTCAAGAACATACAACATTTGGGCAGACATGTGACATTTGCTCATTTGATTTTAATATCGAAGTCGTTGTAGTATAGTGGTAAGTATTCCCGCCTGTCACACGGCTGACCCGGGTTCGATCCCCGACAGCGGCGTATTTTTGTATTTTCAATTTTTCTTTGTTTTTTTCCTATTTATTCTTCATTTTTCGTTTTTCAGTTTTCAAATTTGAGGGATACAAGAAATCGATATAATCTAATATTCTATATACCCTATAAAGGGTGTATGTCAATTGTTGAAAGTTGAATGTTGAAAGTTGAAAAATGAAGATATTATGGAAATGTTGAAGAAAAAGCGTGTAAATGGAAATCTGTTCGGTTGACATACGCAATCAATTACTACACAAAATCTATATTGTTGAAAAAACTCTCAAATTTGGAAATGTTTGTATCAGTAGAATTACAAACGATAAACTTCATTCTCTCAAATCTCATTCCTATCACACACAACTTTCATTCTCTCAACCCTAATTCATAAAAAAAACTGTGCCGCCATCATAATCTTATCACCACTGCCGCCACCATAATTTAATCACCACCGCATCTGCCGAATCCACCCCATCTCTTGATAGTTTAGATAGTTTCAAGGTAGTTTCGACTGGTGATAGCGGTTAGTGGTATTGGTGGTTGTTTTTTGTTGATTTCGAAGGTATAGAGTGGTCAACCACCCACTTTGAAAAGTGTCACATACCAAAATGTTACCGAGCTACTACCATTCAACAAGTTTTTTTTTATTTTGCAGTTTCGGTCCATTCACATTGATGGATAATTTGGGTTGATTATATCAATCAATTTCTGTTCATAAAAGTAATTACTTTTTCTTGATGATTTCTATTTTGGTTTCAGTTGTGATGTTGATTTTCTATTCCGCAACGTAGTAGTTGACAACATCTCTTCCATGTTCTGTCAAGGTGGGCTACATTACAAAATTATTATTTGCTGACAGTTATTATAATATGTATGTAACATTTAATTTTCTATTTGCAGAACCTAATTGAAACATAGAAAACTTTAGCAAAACGTATCTTATCCATTAAGTTTCATCTTATATTTATTGTTTTTTGCTTAATGTTTACAGATTTAATTTTGTTTAGATAGCATTGCCCTTTAGTAATAAGGGAAGCTTTAGTATTGTACAAGATTCTAGCTACCAGTAGGCATGATTCTAACGTGAAAGGAGCCATATTGCAACTTTTTGATTACGCGTGATTATGATGGTGATGGGTTGCTATCATTTTTTGAGTTCTCATAATTAATAAACGCAGTTGGAAATCAAAAGGCTACATAATTGTATTATTGAAAACATAGACAAAAGGTTTATGTTATTATTAGGTTTACTTGAATTTGGTTTGCGCTTAGTGGTAGGGTAAAACTACATAGGCGGCCGAACCTAATCGTGTCAGATATTCATACAATGTTTTGCCAGCTTTAAAATTTCATATTTAAGTAATGTTGAAATTTCTTAATCTTATCCCTTAGGCGTGTATGAATTTTGACAGTGTAATGTTGGCTTTCACATGCATATGGAGGCGTATAACATACACAAACACATATTTTTCTCTCTAAACCTAAAAGCCTAAAACACATACAAGAATCACAAATCGCCGTTATAATATCACCGCCTCCATTTGCCGAATCCGCCTCCATCTGCCGAATCCGCCACCATTTATTGGTGGCTTAGATGGTTTCAGGTAGTTGTGATTGGTGGTATTGGTTAACGGTTTAGGTGTTGGAGATTAATTTTATTAATCTTTGACATGAATAACAACATGTTATTTATGTGTTATACGGCTGCAAGAAAGACACAGGAAGACAACAAGAAGACAACAGAAAGAATAGAACAGGCCCAGAAAACATAAGCCTGTACATACGGGTTTGGGCAGCAGGCCAACAAACCCATACCCTAGATAGGATAGCAGTTAAGAACGGTTATTATAGAAGAGGCACGGCTGTTGGTTTTGATGAACCATCACAATGCTTTATTCATACCGATTCAGTTTGTATATATAGTTAGGATTCTGTAAATCACAATGTAACCCATTCATTCAATATATCAAATATATTAGGGTTCATACCCCAATCTTCTTTGTTCTTATTTGTATGATGATACGATGATTGTTTCATGATGTTGCTTGATCATTCGATCCTGTAAATCCCCAAGCAAGACCTGTGCAATGTTAGGTGGTTTCAAGAATCAAACGAACATAGTGGTTTCCCATGTTCATCTTTATAACAAAGCAGTGGAAGGCGAATGATATCCCCTATTCGTCTCTCAATCAGTAAGCAATTCTCAGTCAGTAAAGATAGTGGTTCTTTTCCGGTCACAAAGTTGAATGATCTTAACGTGTTTTCCATGATTGAAAGGTGAATTTGTGTTATGTTTTTTTACAACGGATCATTTTAAACAATTTTGGCTTTTTATGTCCGTTTTTTCTACCATATAAATAGCAACAATGCACTCAGTTTTGCATTTTATTTTTGCGGTAAGTATTAGTGTGATATTGAATGATCATTGATTTATTTATGATTGAAAATTTTGTTTAATTTATGCAGAAAGTTTGCATTCAAGGCTTCCTCAAAACATGCTGAGAGGTATTGATGTTTCCTTCAATTTGTGATTTAAAGCAGATTACTTTAAAGTGATTAGTGTGTTTATATGTTTGATTAGATTGCTCTTTTGTTTTTGCAATTTTATACTATTATTCTATATTTTTTAGATTTTGATCATTCCCTCAAGGTTGTTTTTAATATGTCGTAACCTGTAGGCATCGACGTACGAGATTGGGGATGTGGATAACTTGATTCCATGCTCTGGACTTAGAGATTGTGTACTTTCATAAACTCCTTTTAGTAATATGTGTTACCAAGTAACATATCTGAAATATTGTTATCACATACACATTCATACACCATGACCCTTTAAGATAGGTTCGTAAAAAGTTATAACTTTACACGCACAAATTTTATGCACTTTGAAATATCGTTCACTTGAAAGTAAATGTTAATTCTACTTTGACATTGTTTTAGATTGGGATTTAATTGAACAACTTGCTTTTTAGTAGTAGAAGTTTTTTTTAATGGTCAAAGAGTAAAAATTTGCATTAACAATATGTGGTGTATTTTTTGTTTTGTAAGTTTGGATTATCTTTTTTGAATTTATGCAGAATTGAATTGTGTGTGCTATATCAGTAGGTTGTTAGCTGGTGAAAAAGGAGGATACATAGCCACTTTACTTGCGCATATTGTGCCTCAATAGCTTATTTCCAAGAGGGATAGATGATATGATGTGCTTGGGTCTGAAAGATTTAAACAACACTTTTTAAACATCTTATCTTCTTTTACTTTTGTTTTTATAAACTTTAGTTATGAGTATGTTTCTTTATATGAGTGGTTAGTTAATAAAGGGTGTTATGGATTGATTATTAGCAGCAACAGTAATATGGGCATACAAAGAAAACGAAACCATGATTATTGGCTATAAGAGAAACACAATATGGGCGTGAAAGGATTTAGAGGTGGTATGCATAAAGGTAAGATATTTATTAGAAACCAAACAAAATTAACAAGAATATATAAATGAAATGTGCAGACATTGTAGTTGATTTTTTTCCTTCATGTGCAGGGACTCCGTTTGCTGTCAATTAATATGACGAGAGCTTTAATAAAATTGATCATGCTCCTCGTGTTGAGGAGGCAACATTAGGGTCATCTTTAGATACTATCTTAGATGTAACGCCACATGTAAGTAGATATGCACATTGTAAGAATCAATATCTTCTCGTGTAACTTCTCTCCCTTATGGTGTTGGGGTTCACATGACATTTTTGCCCTTTCGCGAAACACTCTTGCTGTAACAGGAGTGTTTGGTTGTTAAACTAGGAACCAAACACCTTTCTGTAGCAAAAGGGGTGTATGCTGCTGTTAAACAAGGAACCAAACACTCCGTTTGCTGCAAAAACGGGTGTTTGGTTGCTGCTTGTATTACGTCGATGTAATCAAGATGAACATCATATGTATTAACATCTAATAGAAAGATATGTGACGCTAAGCTATATTTTAATGACCTCAAACTACGTGGAATCTATAAATGCTTTAACGAAGACAGTGAGGAAACTTCCAATCACAATGCTAATGGACTGGTATAGAGACCTACTACAAAGTGGTATTATGAGCGTCGATACGTTGGTGAAGGTAATTATTTATAAATATATTATATTTAATGATTTTTAGTTTATCTTTTGTTTTAAAGATGAACCAGAAGCAGGCTATTCCTTTTTAAACACAATATTGTATCGTTAAGAAGATGAATTAATGTATCAGTAACTTTTCGTAACTGTAAATCCATTTGATCCATTATGTTATCTTTTCGTAACAGTAAAGCCATTTGATCCGTTATGTTTTAGTGATACATTAATTAATCTTTTGTTTTAGATGAACTAGAAGCTCATGAATTATCAAGATGGGCAACAGCAAAGGTAAACACCAGAATGCTAAAAAGTGCAACATAGAACGTCTTCGGTGTTGAACGGTTCAAGGTTTACCAAGTGAAAGATAACAAAACAGTACACACTGTTGACTTGGTCAAGGGTGAATGCACTTGTTTAAAATGGAAACTTTCGGGATTACCTTGCGGACACATATGTGCAATGTCTAAGTTTCTAGGTCTGAGTAGTTGTAACAGATGGGCAAAAGCATGGTTTTCTAAAAGAACTCTTAAAGGTATATACCAAGAGTTGGTGAATCCTATACCTGATCAGTCCGTGTGGGAAATTCCTAACGATTTACAAGTTGTTTCACCACCTGCGTTGGTGAAACCACAACCTGGTAGGCCAAAAGCTAACGATAGAATAAGATCACAAGGAGAGGAGCCCAAATATAACCGTTGTTCTAGGTGTGGTACAAAGGGACACAATCGGGACGCTTGTCATGTACCATTGCAATCACAATTTTGGTGTAAGTTTTTATACGCATTATGAAGAGTATTTGATTTATATTATAACAAATGTAGATAACTTGCTTAAACTTTGCAGGAAAATACTCAAGAAGATCATGTTAATTCCAGCAAACAAGAACAAGTTTATGGGGAAACACCATTCGCTTCACACAAGATGCACTTAGATGATATTAGCATGTAATATTTCCTTTCCTTTTAACTATGCAATGTCTTTGGAATTTTATGTAACCAGTAAACTTGATGGATTAGTCTAATTCCATGATTTCATTCCAAAAATTTAAGTGCTAAACAACAAGTATTCAATTATTACACGCATTAAGTCTACTGATGAGCTAGAAACTAATTCTAATACTTGTGATTAAAATAAAAGAGTGACATACGCTCACGATAAGCAAGGGCAGTCTGGGTAGGATCCTCCACATCCAATGATATGACGTGCGCCAAACGATACAGAAAAATACACACCCAAACACCACAGTCACCAAACACCCCCCTGCTTTGGCACGTTTTCGGCAATTTCAAATGTAATGTTGTAAGCAGTTTTGTCAATCCCTTTCTTATCAAATATATCTAGTAGCTCTAAAACTTCAGGCATACGATCCTAAACATATGGTGGTCAAAAGTCTTAACAGATTATCCCTAACAAGTATTAACTGAAAATTAAAAACAATGGTTAAGAAAATCTAACCTTTAAGCAAGTCCTCATCCCGATATACCAAGGGCGACATTCAACCTCATAACTATTCCCACTATCATAGAAAGTAACCACACCAGACACGATATCAAAAACTGCTAGACACCAATGTGCTCCAGGTTCATTGATAGGCATAAATACCTGCATTGGAAAAAAAATAATCAAACAAGCAGCTTATATATAGAAAACCTCTATATATACTACCATGTTTAATGCCAATCATTTACGTATAAATCATTTACGTGTTTTAAATTCTACCTAATCAACTTCAGTCCATGTAATAGGATAGCTCTCTCCATTAGCGTACGATAATGGCATTGTATTTTGTAGCAGGAGTTGAACAAAATAAGCGCTAACCATTGCCCAATTAGCATCCTGTGGACGCACATGCCACATGTACTCTACCCACAAGTCAATGTGCTACAAAAGACCAAAAAACGAAGACATTTTTATTAACCATAAAAAATTTAAATGAACTTAATTTTTTGATTATAACTGATTAACTTACTTCATCCAATAGATATCCCTGTCTTGGAGGGTCTAAACAAACTAAAGACTCCCAAAACCGACGATCCACACTCACAACTTTAGACCAAGGAAATTTACATCGAAGATTGTCGGGACGAATAAGAAACTCATCCAATTCATCACATATCCAAATATGATCTATGGATCTGTTGATCCTGGTAAGATCCTAATTAAAGGTGAAACAGTATTAGAAATCTAGGTTTTTAGGAAAGAATAAATATTTTTGGTAATGAGAAATAGATATATACCTCAGACCAAGGTGTAACATTTTTTAGGAATTCTGTCATATCCGGATCACCCAAACAGAATGCGCCTTGTTTCTTTTGAAACTTATCTCATACTTGGAACCAACTACCGGTTCTAACAGCTGACATTTGTGATCTCTTTTTAGGTAAGCAACGAGACATAGCTAGTTTCATATGATCTGAGTTCATAAGGGCGTATGACCTTTTCCTTCTATCAGCGTCAAACCTTTTCTGCTGTTCACGCGCCCTTTATTCTTCTATCTTTAATTTTTTTTCCTGTTCAGTCCGAAACCTTTTCTCCTCAATAATTCTTCTTTCCTCTTCTAACAATAATCTTTCCTCATCTTCCGCCCGCATCCTAAATTCCTCTAAAAGAAGATACTCCTGTGGAACGCAAAAGAATTTATAAACCTACGAATTGATTAACATAACTAGGAATAGTATAGTATGTATGAGTTACCTCATCAATCTTGTCTTCGATATTAACATCTAACGGGGTACCTAAGGTATAACCTACTGGGGATTCAAACAACTCCATGTATATTTGATTAAGTTCTTCATAAAAATCATCCCCAAGATGACGAAATGCCTCACTGAACTCAAGTTTTTGAAAATCTATACCAACATTTCTTTCTCGACCGATAACCTGCAAAGTTGATATCCTCGTATGTTATATTGGTATTTTTTAAAAAGAGATACTTAGTAGTTATACATAAAAAGAATACTTACCTGAATAATTGCCTCAAGTTTGAATGTACGAGAATTTAACTCTTTAATAACGCGATCTTTAACCGTGCTTATCTTGCTCCTAACAACGTTATTAGTCGAAGTACTCAGTATTTCACAAAACGTATTACGTGTGCGCCTAGCAGAAAGATTTTGTAGATAAGCATCATAAATATTCGGCTGTCTAGTAGGAATCATTGGCACGTATTGTTGAATAAAATCTATGTTACTCATCCACCAGTCAGTATGGTACTCGTCTAATGTTGGTATAAGATTAAAAATTGTCTTCGAATCCTGCAACATGGTAATATATGAATATAAAGTATTTGATAAAACTATACCTAACATGAGTATAAATTAAATATAAATTAAGTTATTGCAATACACGTTACCTTGGTAAATAGGCTGGAATAATCTGATCTTTTAAATAATTCCTTCCTAGACCATCGTATACCTCTGGGTATAACTCCGGTATCTTTATTCCACCATCTGTTGCTCCTCTCAAACGACTCCAGAATCCAAACCTTCGATTAAGTCAAATGATTAATTAAAAATAACCTTCATAATAGTTGCCATCATTATATGAATATAATGAACATAACACTTACCGTGAATGCCCAAACAAAACAAGAGATTGTATACGTAGGAACATAGTGGCGTGATTTATGCAATCCTTCAAGGTGTTCATCCTTATGCTTAGATACTACGTTCATAATTTCAGCGTACAAATGCATCCAAATATGCTCTCCCCATGTAAAGGCATTCCATGATTCTAAACAATCAACCAGACTCATAAGGGGGTCGTTATTTCTTTAACCAACAACTGACCCATAAATACAACCTCTAAACACAATAATAGGCTGAGTCTAACAACATCTAAGTCAATTAGTTTGTTAAAGTACTCTTCATTCTCAATTACCCCAAACAGATCTAAACTTATAATTGGAACGCCAACCTTATTTGGGAACACCTTGTTTCTAAATTCCATTTCACCCGAATCATACAAAGAAAAATTTATTGTGCCAAACCTAAAACCAGTGATAAGAGAAAACTCCCGCCAGCCAAAATGTAGCCCGCGCCCATTGACATAATATGTTAACGGCGTATCATAGCGAGAATCATTTACACGACATCGTTTTTTTAGCATATAATCAATCAAGTGTGGTTCATGATCAAAATAAATAAGATCTAACCAACTGCCGAAACAAGTTTTCCTAAACAACTTCCTTCTTTTGTCATCTAGTTTGTCTTTGATCAACCTCAAGTAGTTCAATTTGCTTCTTATAATAACTTTGCCCTCGTATTCCTAAAAGAAATTAAACAACTCATTAATGTTTGCTAACATAAACGACATAACTGACATAAACCACAAACAGGTTCATTTTTAAACCAAACACGACTTTCACTCTATCCAAATTAAAAGTGCAATATCACGACTAAACAAAGTGCAGCATATAATTAACTAAGGGGGTGTTTGAGATTGCTTATCCAAAACAGATTATCCGTTTTGAGAACGAATAATCAAATATAGTGTTTGGGTAGGATTATGTTGTTTTATATCGTGATAATCAGATAATTAGTTTTCTAGTGTTTGACAAACTAATTTATTTAATCGCTCAAAAAGGTAAAAAGACTAAAATAGACATTCGAATAATATGAAACAAACTATGAATTGAAAGCTCATACACAAACATACGTTTTCCAGATAATTATAACTATGTAATATAATTTTTTAAGCCTTTGCTTTTTATTAATTTGTTACATCAACATACATTATGTTTTGTTATCTATCATCTCTCAAAACCAAATATTGAATCTTACCGAACACCCTTTATCCTCCATAACCCATATCATCCTAACATAATTGTATGTGAACAAATGACCAGTAACAAAAATATGATGAGGGAAAGTAATTAACATTTTGTAATTTGGTAATTTGGTGATTTTACAGCTGTAGGTCCTCTGGTGCTTTTTCAAAACTATGTTTTGGAGCTATGCAAATGGAGAAAAGCACTTTTCAGACTTTGATATCCAAACACCAGCTTTTGGTTTTTTCAGTTTTGAAGTCATAATAAGCAGATAACTCGGCTGCAAACGGAACCCCAAACACCCCCTAAAACCCAACTAAAGTGCAATATCACGACTAAAGAAAGTGCAACATATAATAAACTTCCACCAAAGTGCAGCATATAGTATTTCAAAACAATCAATCATGAAAAAAAGTTATGAGATTAAAAGAATAAGATTGAAGAATAATTTACCTTAGCCAACATCAAGGACATGATTGAATTATGTAAGATGCCTAATCCACCGCAATAACACCGAATTCCTAATCCACCATCAACACCAAAGCTCACTGGGTTTAATCGAAAACTATAGTTTGAAAAATGATAAATTGTTATGATCGACTAATTGAAACAGGGGTTTGTGTGTGTGTTTTTGTTGGGCTTTTTTTTGGGTTTCAAATATTTAACAGTTTAATGTACTTTAATGGGCTATGTTTTTTTTTGGTTTCAAATAAAAGTTTGATTTACTCTAAAAAAAGTTGCATAAATGAAACTCTTAAAAAAATTAAATTTTATATTAAATTATATTATTTATTTTTTTTACAAAATTTAATTTTTAAATTATTAAAATTTTAAATATTTATTTTAATATTAAATTTTTTTTTAAAGTTTTTAAAAAAATTTAATTTTTATAAATTTAATTTTTTAAAAACTTTAATTTTTAAAAAAAATTGATTTATAAATTATATTCAATTTAATTTTTTAAAAATTTTATTTAAATTTTTTACTTTTTTTAAATATTAAAAAAATTAATTTATAACTTTTATTCAATTTTTTTAAAAAAATATTATTTAAGTTTTTTAGTTTTTAAAAAATATTAATTATATTTTTTATTTTTATATTTTAAAATTATTAATTAAAAGTTGCATAAAAATTTAAATAAAAGTTGCATAAGTAAAGACTTACACCCTACCTACCTTTACACATATTTACATGGTACTTTATATTATTTTTTAATACATATAAGTCGCATAAAAAGACTTTATAGATTTTATCAAAAAGTAGGTTACTCATATGTCACTTCATTGTCTACATAAAGGTACAAGTTGTATAAAAATAAAATATTAAATAAGTTATTTAAAAGATTTTGTTAAAATTTACTTTTTATTAAAATAATATTTTTAATACAAGTCGCATAAAAAACAAAGTAAGTTGCATAAGAGACAAGTTCTTACACATATGTACTTTATATGACACATTCTGACATGTGTCATAAAGTTAAAAGTACACTTTTTGTATTTTAATCCAAGTCGCATAGGTTGCATAGGTTGCATAGGACATTTAGGGAAAATCTCATTTGGTGGGTGCAAAAAGGGAAACATGGTAACACCATGGGGCATTTCAAGAATTAGCCCTATTAAAAATAAATAAAAGCTCACCATCGTCATGGCTTAAGGAACAATCGATCGTCTTACATAGATCTGTAAGATAAGAAAAAAAATAAGCTTATTAAAAGAAACAAATAATAAGCTTATTGAAATTGATTATTATTATTGTTAGATTATACCTTCGATTTTTCCCCAAACCAAACCAAAGAGAATCAACTCAGCAGCAAAATGATGATTCTAGTTTGCTTAAACAGAGGAATCTGGGTGTAATGTGGATGTAATGTACTAGGAGACCGTTGTAGTTCCCACTAGGTAGATCCACACTCTTATGAAGGCGTTCAAACTTTCTACCAACCTGCCTATCTGCATTCACGATTAGCTTGCACTCGTCTGTGATCACATAATCAACATGGATGTAATCTGCAACGCCTAATAGATGAAACAGGAACTTCATCTCGGTTGGCCTTGAAACCAGCTGAGAAACAGCAACCTGTATGTCCCTTTCCATCAATCGGGACAACTAATATTAGTTAATGAGATTTAGATATACCCCTCGTTGATGAATCAAATGAGGGAGTAACATGTTTAAATAGAGGAATTTGCGTGTCGTGTGGATGTAATGTACTAGGACACCATCCTTGTTGGTGAGAGGTTGATGAGATCGAAGATGATAGCTCTGAAAAGTTAGGACTTCCGGCATGCATGGGTCTGTAAGTGAAAGAAACAAAATCAAAACAAGAACGAAGATCTTGATAAACTAGGGTTTCAGAATTTTATTTAGGTCACTAGGTCAGCATCATATGGGCTTGATGGGCTTAATATTAGGTTGTGGTTACAATAATTTTGATGGCACAAAAATCACTTCTCATGTAACTAACCAATAGTTGAGCCCATTACAAACTAAAGGCCAAGCTTTGGTTCATCCCTAGAGGAGCCTTACACCATTTTCATCTACAAAACTTATCGTTTGTACACCATGTAAACCCATTTACACAAAGGACGACCTTCGACGTCCTTGAATCCACAATAAGGGCGACCAACGGCGGCCCTCAATGACTTTATGGTCCAACCCCTTGTAGTGCCAAGCCTAATGAGATTGAGGCGTTACATAGAGGTTTTGTTTTGTGCCAAGGATACATGAAGCGTAAAGTTAGCCATCATGCAAAATAACTACTAGAAAAAGGATACTCCGTAATAAGTAATAACCATATAGATGCTTACAATACTAGATATAACCAGGAACGAAGCCAGAACAAAATATTACCGGGTGCACAAATTTTTTTTGAACCTTAATATAATATATGTAGAAAGTGAATTAAAACGAAGAGTAGAAACACGTTCCAATTGACCGGGTGCATTTAAGATGCATTTAGGAAAAATCGATGTTTTCTTCACAAATTAACACTACATAGAAAAAATCTATAAGGGTCACGGGCACCCGCGGGAACCCCTAGCTCTGTTCCTGGATATAACAACAGTTTTTGAAACTTAGCGGCCTCTTCCACGACCACGTCCACACCCACCACCTCTCCCACGACCACGTCCGCGCTCACCACCTCTTCCACGACCTACCTGTTTTCTGTTAAAATTTCAAGAACATACAACATTTGGGCAGACATGTGACATTTGCTCATTTGATTTTAATATCGAATTCGTTGTAGTATAGTGGTAAGTATTCCCGCCTGTCACGCGGCTGACCCGGGTTCGATCCCCGACAGCGGCGTATTTTTGTATTTTCAATTTTTCTTTGTTTTTTTCCTATTTATTCTTCATTTTTTCGTTTTTCAGTTTTCAAATTTGAGGGATACAAGAAATCGATATAATCTAATATTCTATATACCCTATAAAGGGTGTATGTCAATTGTTGAAAGTTGAATGTTGAAAGTTGAAAAATGAAGAATTTATGGAAATGTTGAAGAAAAAGCGTGTAAATGGAAATCTGTTCGGTTGAAATACGCAATCAATTACTACACAGAATCTATATTGTTGAAAAAACTCTCAAATTTGGAAATGTTTGTATCAGTAGAATTACAAACGATAAACTTCATTCTCTCAAATCTCATTCCTATCACACACAAATTTCATTCTCTCAACCCTAATTCATAAAAAAAAACTATGCCGCCATCATAATCTTATCACCACTGCCGCCACCATAATTTAATCACCACCGCATCTGCCGAATCCACCCCATCTCTTGATAGTTTAGGTAGTTTCATGGTAGTTTCGACTGGTGATAGCGGTTAGTGGTATTGGTGGTTGTTTTTTGTTTATTTTGAAGGTATAGAGTGGTCAACCACCCACTTTGAAAAGTGTCACATACCAAAATGTTACCGAGCTACTACCATTCAACAAGTTTTTTTTTATTTTGCAGTTTCGGTCCATTCACATTGATGGATAATTTGGGTTGATTATATCAATCAATTTCTGTTCATAAAAGTAATTACTTTTTCTTGATGATTTCTATTTTGGTTTCAGTTGTGATGTTGATTTTCTATTCCGCAACGTAGTAGTTGACAACATCTCTTCCATGTTCTGTCAAGGTGGGCTACATTACAAAATTATTATTTGCTGACAGTTATTATAATATGTATGTAACATTTAATTTTCTATTTGCAGAACCTAATTGAAACATAGAAAACTTTAGCAAAACGTATCTTATCCATTAAGTTTCATCTTATATTTATTGTTTTTTGCTTAATGTTTACAGATTTAATTTTGTCTAGATAGCATTGCCCTTTAGTAATAAGGGAAGCTTTAGTATTGTACAAGATTCTAGCTACCAGTAGGCATGATTCTAACGTGAAAGGAGCCATATTGCAACTTTTTGATTACGCGTGATTATGATGGTGATGGGTTGCTATCATTTTTTGAGTTCTCATAATTAATAAACGCAGTTGGAAATCAAAAGGCTACATAATTGTATTATTGAAAACATAGACAAAAGGTTTATGTTATTATTAGGTTTACTTGTATTTGATTTGCGCTTAGTGGTAGGGTAAAACTACATAGGCGGCCGAACCTAATCGTGTCATATATTCATACAATGTTTTGCCAGCTTTAAAATTTCATATTTAAGTAATGTTGAAATTTCTTAATCTTATCCCTTAGGCGTGTATGAATTTTGACAGTGTAATGTTGGCTTTCACATGCATATGGAGGCGTATAACATACACAAACACATATTTTTCTCTCTAAACCTAAAAGCCTAAAACACATACAAGAATCACAAATCGCCGTTATAATATTATCACCGCCTCCATTTGCCGAATCCGCCTCCATCTGCCGAATCCGCCACCATCTATTGGTGGCTTAGGTGGTTTCAGGTAGTTGTGATTGGTGGTATTGGTTAACGGTTTAGGTGTTGGAGATTAATTTTATTAATCTTTGACATGAATAACAACATGTTATTTATGTGTTATACGGCTGCAAGAAAGACACAGGAAGACAACAAGAAGACAACAGAAAGAATAGAACAGGCCCAGAAAACATAAGCCTGTACATACGGGTTTGGGCAGCAGGCCAACAAACCCATACCCTAGATAGGATAGCAGTTAAGAACGGTTATTATAGAAGAGGCACGGCTGTTGGTTTTGATGAACCATCACAATGCTTTATTCATACCGATTCAGTTTGTATATAGTTAGGATTCTGTAAATCACAATGTAACCCATTCATTCAATATATCAAATATATTAGGGTTCATACCCCAATCTTCTTTGTTCTTATTTGTATGATGATACGATGATTGTTTCATGATGTTGCTTGATCATTCGATCCTGTAAATCCCCAAGCAAGACCTGTGCAATGTTAGGTGGTTTCAAGAATCAAACGAACATAGTGGTTTCCCATGTTCATCTTTATAACAAAGCAGTGGAAGGCGAATGATATCCCCTATTCGTCTCTTAATCAGTAAGCAATTCTCAGTCAGTAAAGATAGTGGTTCTTTTCCGGTCACAAAGTTGAATGATCTTAACGTGTTTTCCATGATTGAAAGGTGAATTTGTGTTATGTTTTTTTACAACGGATCATTTTAAACAATTTTGGCTTTTTATGTCCGTTTTTTCTACCATATAAATAGCAACAATGCACTCAGTTTTGCATTTTATTTTTGCGGTAAGTATTAGTGTGATATTGAATGATCATTGATTTATTTATGATTGAAAATTTTGTTTAATTTATGCAGAAAGTTTGCATTCAAGGCTTCCTCAAAACATGCTGAGAGGTATTGATGTTTTCTTCAATTTGTGATTTAAAGCAGATTACTTTAAAGTGATTATTGTGTTTATATGTTTGATTAGATTGCTCTTTTGTTTTTGCAATTTTATACTATTATTCTATATTTTTTAGATTTTGATCATTCCCTCAAGGTTGTTTTTAATATGTCGTAACCTGTAGGCATCGACGTACTTGGAGATGTGGATAACTTGATTCCATGCTCTGGACTTAGAGATGGTGTACTTTCATAAACTCCTTTTAGTAATATGTGTTACCAAGTAACATATCTGAAACATTGTTATCACATACACATTCATACACCATGACCCTTTAAGATAGGTTCGTAAAAAGTTATAACTTTACAAGCACAAATTTTATGCACTTTGAAATATCGTTCACTTGAAAGTAAATGTTAATTTTACTTTGACATTGTTTTAGATTGGGATTTAGACATTGAACAACTTGCTTTTTAGTAGCAGAAGTTTTTTTTAATGGTCAAAGAGTAAAAATTTGCATTAACAATATGTGGTGTATTTTTTGTTTTGTAAGTTTGGATTATCTTTTTTGAATTTATACAAAATTGAATTGTGTAAGCTATATCAGTAGGTTGTTAGCTGGTGAAAAAAGGAGGATACATAGCCACTTTACTTGCGCATATTGTGCCTCAATAGCTTATTTCCAAGAGGGATAGATGATATGATGTGCTTGGGTCTGAAAGATTTAAACAACACTTTTTAAACATCTTATCTTCTTTTACTTTTGTTTTTATAAACTTTAGTTATGAGTATGTTTCTTTATATGAGTGGTTAGTTAATAAAGGGTGTTATGGATTGATTATTAGCAGCAACAGTAATATGGGCATACAAAGAAAACGAAACCATGATTATTGGCTATAAGAGAAACACAATATGGGCGTGAAAGGATTTAGAGGTGGTATGCATAAAGGTAAGATATTTATTAGAAACCAAACAAAATTAACAAGAATATATAAATGAAATGTGCAGACATTGTAGTTGATTTTTTTCCTTCATGTGCAGGGACTCCGTTTGCTGTCAATTAATATGACGAGAGCTTTAATAAAATTGATCATGCTCCTCGTGTTGAGGAGGCAACATTAGGGTCATCTTTAGATACTATCTTAGATGTAACGCCACATGTAAGTAAATATGCACATTGTAAGAATCAATATCTTCTCGTGTAACTTCTCTCCTTTATGGTGTTGGGGTTCACATGACATTTTTGCCCTTTCGCGAAACACTCTTGCTGTAACAGGAGTGTTTGGTTGTTAAACTAGGAACCAAACACCTTTCTGTAGCAAAAGGGGTGTATGCTGCTGTTAAACAAGGAACCAAACACTCCGTTTGCTGCAAAAACGGGTGTTTGGTTGCTGCTTGTATTACGTCGATGTAATCAAGATGAACATCATATGTATTAACATCTAATAGAAAGATATGTGACGCTAAGCTATATTTTAATGAGCTAAGGATTTTGTTAGTTTACAAGCTCATTTCTAACTCATGAAAACTTTTTTGTAGGAGCTATGATGTAAGGTCAGTTGTAGGGGGAAGGATTTTTCAAAGGTGCAAATGAAAAATCAAGACATAAACTTTTTGGGTCATTATCAAGGAGTAACGTGCATATGGTGTCAAAATTAAACATTTTGAAAGATATCCTGCAAATCCATCTCGACACCATTTCCAGAAACGGATTCAAGTATGGGGCAGGAGGCTGCTTTCAAGTTTGTTCCAAACAATGGTTTCCATCATAGTTTGAAATTCTGCATGATTGAGTACGTGCATAGCGACCTTGTCGCTTCTATCCCATATACCACCATCGGAAGTGAGGATGCCCTTTCCTATGACATCAAATATCTTATGAAACTTTTCACCTTTAGGATAACTTTTGAAGTTTTTTTTCTTAGAATGTGGTGGTTGTCTAAAGGATTTGTGGTCAGCAACATGTCCATGTTGGTGAGCCAATGGCCTATGAATATAAATGTACCACCACTATGTGCCAGAAGTTCGGTTATGAAATCATGAAGTCAGTGGCTGTTTAAAGTGGCACCTAGAAGCATACAAACAATTGGCCAGTTTGTAGGGGAAGTCGTTCTTTGAATCTTGAATATATAAATATGAGAAATTTCATGAATATAAAATACAAAGAGAGCCTGAAAGCGTATTCAGGGAATCCCATGGAAAAGATAGGATTACAATCTATATTGGTATGTAATTGTGATGTTAATGATCTACTGGTATATGACTATGCTTGTTTGTTGGTTCTTTACTCCTTTGAGTATGGTTACAAAGTTACCTCCTACAAACATTAGTTATTGATATATTTGATTCTCGAATGCTTAATTTGTTGTTTTTGTTTTGTTATTTTGTTATTTTCTAATTGTACTCCTTTTTAGTCATGCACCTTCGATATATTACGGTCTTTATCTACATCAATTGTATACGTACATGAAGCTTGGTATCAACGTAAAATCTCTCAGCGGAACGCGGGCTAAAACCTTTTTGCAGGTATAGGTGACAAGCAACTCTTTTCGGATATGACAAAGTAGGTGAGCAATTGCAGTACCTTTCAAAAAACTAAAATACATTCCGCTAAGATCAAATAGGTATAAATAGGGTGCCTCTATTATGAGCCTACGATCAAATAGGCACAATAACATACACCTTTTGATATGAATGAGAAAAAATCGGGTTATGGTGTTGTGATTAAGGGTTGTGTTAGAAAAATGACATGTATGTCACTAATGTACAAAGTGCCTTTAAAAAATATAAAATACTACACAATGTTAAATACAATGACTTAAGTGTTGTGATTAAGGTTTGTCTAAAATTGACAAAAATAATTCAAACTATGATTATGGTTTATATACTAACTTAAAAAAAAACACGCAAATAAGCTTAATTAAATGACTAGGTTAATTAAAAGTCTCATGTTTTTCATAAAATTTGTCAAGCCACATTAATGATTATTAATATGATTATTAATGAATGACCGGTTGATCTCAATTTTTTGTTGTAAAGAAATTTGATAATTCAAACTTTCATAGCAAACTATCATATCAAACTATCAAAGTATAATGTTCTCATGGCTGTTATTTTATGACTTTTGGATCACTAAGAAGGTGTGACTTCTCCTATGTTAATAACGTTTATTGTTTTGAACTATGTGCATGTTTTAAGTATGTTTTTTGAATGTGGATTTGATGTTAAGTAGTATAACAAAATTGAATCTCTTGTTTACAAATTCTTTGCATGCTTTTAGTATGACACCATATTCAAGTTTTTCCTCAAACATTTTATAAAATCCGTTAATAAACTTTTATCTCATAATTTGAGAGCCGATGTAATATTTTCCCTAAAGTTTTACTAAAAGCTTTTTATATTAGTATTACATGGTTATTTGAGATTTTACGTGAACTTGAATTATCATATGTTACGAGACTTTTCATTGAACTTTTGACTTCTTCGAAATATCGTATCGTTAATAATCTGTCGTCGGGTAATTCCGCAGCTATGCGCGGGTAATCGCCTAGTGTTTGATTGAATGACTTCTAGTACTGTTTAAAACTTTAAAGAAATTTTGAAGTTTCAGTTTAACATCGAAGCTATGTGGCATGCCAAAACGCAATATATAGCACACTGGTTACGTTTACATCAGGCATAATCTGTGTACAGTTAGTCAAATTCACTTGATTGGTGTAACTTAAAAACACGATGTATATGTACGTGTTTGAGATAAAACAGTAGTTGGATATTCAAAAAGTGTTGCACGATCTTAGTTATCTTGCCTCAAACTGGCCTCGAGGTTATCTCTTGCCCTTGATAGTCCTGATATAATAAAAACTGCATGTTGGCACATTGCGGGATCCACCAAAACCATGAATCTGCAATCAAAACCCTGTTAACAAACTTGTCATGTGTGTGTATGATAGCTTTGGTGACAAAAGCCATATGTCACTTGCGTCCGTATCTATGGGGCAGTAAGTTTCATTCTCGAACCGATCACTACAACCTTAAGTATCTCTTGGAGCAACAATGTTGGTTATGCAAAGCTTGTGTTGTGGGTTATCACTTTACTGTCATTCACAAAACTGGTTGAGACAATGTGGTTGCTGATGCGATGTCACGTCAGTTTGAAGGAGCAGAAACAACCATCCTAGCCATTTTCGGGCCTTTATTGCACTTGAACAGGAGGCCAACATAATTCCCGAATCACAACATCTTGAGACAAAATAACAAAAAGGTGAAGCCGTGGGCCCTTGGCAAATTCGTGATGGTCTGGTTCATTTCACAATAAAGTTTTCTTGTTACCTCAGTCTCCATTTGTGTGACTCTGTTATAATTTCGCTTCACAATATGGGTCATGAATGTTACCGAAAAACTCTTGGCCGTGTAGCTGCAGATTTTTATTGGACAGGCTTAAAGTCATCAGTTCGGTACTTTCTTCGCACTTGTCAAGTGTGTCAACTTAATAAGCACACGAGCTTACTACTGATTCCAGAGAAGATTCTCATGGACATAACGAGAGATGGCAAAATGGACTGGTAAGGTAACGGTAATTTTTGAATGGGTCGAATTGGGTGGACCACACATTTTTTAACTCATATGAGTTTGAAAATCTGAATAGTTCGGAGGTTTTATACTTTTATGCAATAAAATGATACTTTGGCAGACTTTTATTCTATTCAACCTTCTCACGTTTACTCATTAGCTAAACTTTTTCTTACGTGTTTAGCATCAATATTGGTTTTACAAGAGAAAAAGCAATCAAAATTTTGTTTGAGAAGTTGTTTTTTTTTGCTAAGTTTATCCTTTGAGGTCTTTTATTAAAGACGCCATGCCAGGCTCCAAGTCTGCAGCAGCAGTATATCTGGACCAAAATTTGCCAGTATTAGTACTATACGCGAAACAAACTACATATTCGTACATATTCAGTACTTGATACAAAGAACATCTCATGTGCAACACTTATTACAGAATTAATACCTGGAATGTCTGCATCGACTACTTCATTATTAGATGGAGAACTTGTTGAATTACGGATGGTGTTAATTTGTTTAAGCTTATACATGGCCTATAAGTCGAAACTCATAAGCCATGTATAAGCTTGAACAAACACCCCTAATATTTATAAAAAAACCCAGATCATACATAATTCAATTGCAAAAAAAGTTAATAAAACTATTATCAATGAAAAAACAACTAAAAACGCAGATTTACCTAAACGCAAATTACTTATGAACCTTTTCAGGTTCTGTGATCATATTTGATACACTAGCTAATTATAAAATGTTCTTGATCATACCAACCTGACCCATTTCAACCCGTTCCAAAAGTTTACCCGCCTTGACCCATTATCCAACCCATCATTACCGAGCAACCATAACCTCATGGAATCTAGTGTCTAGCAACATTTTGACTTCCAAAACATCATCTCTTTACTAGAGTACGTGTATGCCACTCCAATGTTACTAGAGTACGCGTGCCACTCCAATGTTTCCCAGAATTTAAATCTTAATCACCTATATCTAGAATTAGTCTTGCCTCAAATGCCAAATAGTGTGTGTTGTAGAAAATGTTACCATAGAATAATAGCATATATGTGATTTTAGTGTGTAGTAGAAGTGTTACAACATTATAGGAGCTAGCTACTGAATGCAGATAGGAGTCGTTAGAACTCAAGTAGTTCGACGTCAGTGACCAAGTCGAAGTTCTTATTTCTACAACGGCGGCTGATTAGGTTAAATAGGAAAATAGCTATAGCCTATGGTTTATGGTTTTTTTTGTGAATGTGTAAATCGCCACATGAAAGCTCATGTGCTAAAGGCTAGGTAAGTCCTCGTGTTTCTTACTGAATAAGTGATACCCTCGTTGCACTAAGAAGTGTGCCGGTTGTTTCTAACTAAGAATACGAAGAAAAAAAAACTCTACCGTGTACCTGACCACTGTGGTAATAGCGTTCAAACAAATTTTGGTCTTCTCGCCTCCATGCATATATGACATCAAACATACTCGTTTCAACATGATTCAACGACCTCAAGCCAAAGTGGGTCACTTCACTTGTATCAAGGAGTACAAATTTTAAAACAAAAGAGAACAATGAGGTTGACGACCGTTCAACAAGTTCTTCATCTAATAATAAAGTAGTCGATGCATACCTTCGAAGTATTAATTCCGTAATAAGTAAGTGTTGCACATGAGATGTTCTTTATATAAAGTACTTAATATGTACTTTGTTCCGTTTATAGTACTAATACTGGCAAACTTTGGTGCAGATATAGTACTGCAGATGCGGCGTTTAAAACAAGACCTCAAAGGATGGACAACAAAGAAAATAACTTGTTAAACAAAGTTTTGATTGCTTTGTCTCTTGTAAAACCAATGTTGATGGTAGGTATATGTTTGCCACATACAGGTGCCGACTCTTTCTCACGTGTTTTACCTATTATGTTTTATACTCCGTATCTAATAGGTAAAACACGTGAGAAAGACTTTAGCTCACGAGTAGTAAACATGTCAAGTAGGTTGAATTCAGAAATGGAGACTGACGTAACAGGAAAACTCGATTTTTGAACTGAACCAGACCATCGCGAATTTCCCAGTAGTGATTGGCTTGAATCTGAAACTTACTGCCCTATGAATACGGACGCTAGTGAGATATGGCTTTTGCCAATGCTATCAATTCCTCCTCATATGCTGGTAGCTGACGATGACGTTCAACAAGTGGACGAGAGAAGAAGGCAATTGGTTTGAAATATCCAGAATGGGGGTTGTCTTATAATACACATAACACTAATGTATAGTATGCAATATTCAGTGATAACTTATATGTTTTAACCTAGGTAAACTTTTTAAGTGTCTGAAAGCAGGATGATGTGTCAGTACATGACAAAGATCAGGAGACGGACCCGACAAATGTAGCTGGTGGAAATCATGATTATGATTATTGTTGGTAAATCGACTGTCTACTAGAGGCAAATAAGGTATAATTGCTCATGACTCGTGTTAGGATTAGGGGCTGCTATCATTAGGCATAACATCAGCAAATCAAACACCATGGCAGAAATCACAACAATATCAAACGCCCCAAATATGACCCGGATAATAAGTCAAACGACCCACTTATGCAATATAAGGATTACGGTCCAAATTTTAAATTCCAAACTAATGGCCCACGTATCACATACGAATTACGGCTCAAATTCAAAACAAACCCAAATTCGAATACCAACCAAACCTATTCAAAGAAACCAACACCACCCATCGATGATCTCATATTCCCATATCATTACTAATAGCCAAATTCCAACTTCAAACACTAATCCCAAGTTCAAAGTCCTTCCCTAATTCAAACAAAAAAACATAAGTCTAACGGGGAGAACATATCAAAAAACGAATACAAAAATATTGAATCGGTCGCTCCACCATACCAAAAGAAGTACCAAGCCCTCTGCCATATATAGGGAACAAACGGGATTTTCTTTGTAACAAACAACTTCCCTATCTAGGACAATCCTATGAAGCAACAAGCTGTAAAACCAACAAGCACCCAATTCACAAAACCTAATTTGTGATTACTAACAAATCCTGATCAACAACCCCTTTTCAATCTATCTAATAAGCGGAAGCAACAAATGATTGAAAAAGGGAAAATCCTAAAACCACAAAACAAAATAGCAAACCTCATGTGTTTCTAATCAAATTAGCAAGCCACCAAATCACCAAATCAAGAAACTGATTCTTGAAATCAACCGCAAGCTGAAACCGATTGACCAAATCAGGAAACCCAAAACGAATTCCAAAAAACCCACACAAATTCAGCTTGATTTTAAGATCGAATGGCTCTTAATACCAATTTGTTAGGATTAGGGGCTGCTATCATTAGGCATAACATCAGCAAATCAAACACCATGGCAGGAATCACAGCGATATCAAAACATGTGAACAAAAATAGGTTACAAGATCAAAAGTTGGGGTGTTTGGGAGCACAAAAAGTTGCTGATTCTTTTATTATCAAAGCTCCAAGTTACAAAATACAATCTCCTACATATTATAGAGTACAGAAAACCGACACACAAATAACTTAAGCTTAAAGTACTTTCTAACTAAGATACATAGACCAAACTACCCTTACTCCCGAAATGGCCAAAACACCCTTAGGACTAGAAGCCAACATATCCAACAACTTGTGAATGCTAATGTGCATATATGAAGGTATATATAGAAAATGTGAGAGTGATTCAAAGAATATGTTGTGGTTTGTTTAGATTTTCATGTGATTGGTTAGGAACTAAAAAGATGTAGGTAAACAACACTAAGCTTATGTGGAATTTGGTAAACTAATATATATGCCGAATTTGGTAAACTAACATATGATGAACCTTGTGTTTTCTAGACTAAACAACATTAAGCTTACTAATCGAGCATTCCAAACTACTTGTGATTTAAGTGAGCTTGGACTAAAGATGGCACGTTTAGCAACATCGCAATCTTTTTTAAATGCACAAATTCTTGGAGTATGAGTGACCGAATCTTTTTTTAGTGAACAAATATTTGTGTTATCATTGATTTTCTCCTAAAAAACAAACATAGAAGAGAGTAAATAAACCAAGCAACTACCATTCTACAAAAGATAAGAGTACGAGTACAATGAACACGCACATGGTATAAATTAGAAAACTGATATGGGTTTATGTCAACAAAAGTCTACATGTCCACAATTAGTCTAGTCGATATATTTTTATGTGACAAGCTATACAATAAAATGAATTAAAAGCAAAACCATTTCTCTGAGGTGAGGAGACTTGATAAAAAGAAGAAAGAAACTAAAAAGATTTAACAAAAAGAAGGATAATATTAAAGTCAACCTAAAAGTCAACGAAAAGTCAACGGAAAATTCAACAAAAAGTCAACTTTGCTACAGCTCAAAACAGAAAGCTTTTATACAGGATAACTACACATGATTAAGCAATACAATTACTTGTCTTGGATGGAATTTGCGTTTATTTGTTTTGGTCGATACAATGTACTAGCAAGTACCATAATTTCATGTTATGATGAGTTCCTTTTGATAGATCAAGTAAAACTTAAATGGGTATTTTTTGTGCTCAGACTTTTTAAAAGTCAACAAGTTACCTTACCAGTCCACTTTGCCATCTCTCGTTATCTCCATGAGAATCTTCTGTGGAATCAGTAGCAAGCTCGTGTGCTTACTACGTTGACACACTTGAAAAGTGCTAACAAAAGACCGAACTGATGACTTTAAGCCTGTCCAATAGAAATCTGCAGCTACATAACCAAGGGTTTTCTGGTAACCTTCATGACCCATATTGTGAAAGCGAAAATATAATAGATTCACATAACGGAGAATAAGGTAACAAGAAAACTCTATTGTGAAATGAACCAGATCATCACGAACTTGCCAAGGGATCACGGCTTCACCTTTTGTTATTTTTGTCGCAAGCTCTTGTGGTTTGGGAATTATGTTGACCTCTTGTCCCAGTGAAATGGCTAGGATTGTTATTTCTGAACCTCCAAAATGACATGACATCGCATCAGCAACCACGTTGTCTCAGCCAGTTTTGTGAATGACAGTAAAGTCATAACTCACAACACAAGCTTTGTTTAACCAACATTGTTGGGGAATAGTGATGATACGTTGCTACAAGAGATACTTAAGGCTGTAATGATCGGTTCGAGTCTCAAAGTTACGGACGCAAGTGACCATATGGCTTTTTGCCAAGGCTATCATACACGCACATGACAACCATCACCTAACGGTTAGGATATGGCATCTGACATGTTAAGAGTATTTTTGTCTTCCTCTTTATCTCACTTTTCAAAAAAAGAATGATTAATGACATATATATGGAGAAGATTTAAGCATCTGGCACCAGTGGTCTAGTGGTAGAATAGTACCCTGCCACGGTACAGACCCGGGTTCGATTCCCGGCTGGTGCAAATTTAGATTGCTGTGATGTCATCTGCGCTTAATGTGATGTTGGGTCATCACTAACAGTTTGATTCTTCGAATAACAAAAGGCGTTTCTGAGCAATTCTTTTTTTTCCATATAAACCTTTAGCTTATTGCCTGATATGAAAAAAAAAAACCGATAATTATTGCAGCTGGGTTTCAAACCCAGATCTAAACGGTCACGAGGTGCATCTATTATCACTAAACTACAGCCGCGAGATGCTATCCTTCGTGCAAATGTATTTTAGTATTTCTAAAACTAATTTATGTATAACAAAAAGGAACTCGATAAAATGTATTCAAATTCAATGATATATTACAATAAAATAAGTAGAACATGATAAAAATACATAATGTGAATGCAATACATGAGAATGTGGCTGTAGTTTAGTGGTGAGAATTCTACGTTGTGGCCGTGGAGACCTGGGCTCGAATCCCAGCATCCACACAATATATTTTTGTTTTTCTACAATCCTTATTAATCTAACTTTAAGGATTCTCCATTAAATAAGCAAGTCAATTTATTGGTTTTAACTTTCAAGTTTCATCCACAAAACAATGGAAGTCGTTACTAATATCTCGTACTACGTACAATACTTGGTGTGCAGATATCAAAGGGGAGCATCCAAGCAACAACAGTTAAGGTGATAGTTTACAGTAAAACTTGGTGTACTCGGATGTGTCCTTCACGCGTTTTTATCATAGCTAAAAAATTTCATTTTGACGCGTTAAGGATAAAACATAACCCAAATCACCCCATTCATACATAAATGGCGGCATGGCACGACACTGTCACGACCAACATTGATCTAATATAGAGTGTGGATATCAAAATGGAAATACTATATACCAACGCTCATTGAATTGGCTCCGAGATGTTTTAGCCCATTTGACATGTATCAGTCAACTGGTTACAGGAATTTTAACCCAACATGTTGACATATTTTCACGTAACTGAAATGGTGAGTATGTTGGTAACATGTTAAAATGGTTACATATAAGACATGACCCAGATTTACCCATTTCATCAAATTAGGTAAGTAGAGAGGTGTTATAAGTAGTTTAGCGTTTTGCATGTGTTTAGTGTGTTAGGAAAGACATATTGGCGTTAAGACTATTGCTACTATGTGTGATCGGTTGGCGCTAGTTGCAACAATAAAGGACTGTGCTAATGAGATATTCAAGAAGGTACAAGACCAGAAGAAGCCCAACAGAGGATGATACTGTTATGATCCCACATCGGCCAAGTATGGGAATGGTTGATGGTTTATAATGTCCAGGTGTCCCCTCCTCAAACAAGCTAGCTTTTTGAGTGAGTTCTACGTTTGGGACTTATAAACCGATTACGAGCCTAGTATGGGATAGGTTCGTATCAATTGGTATCAGAGCAATCGATTTTAGGGTTCTGTGAAAAAAAAAAAAAAAAAGAAAAAAAAAGAAAAAGGAAGTGATCGTAATGGCCGCCACCATCAAGAGGGTTGAGACCATTGAAGGAGATATCGCTCAGATTAAAGAACAAATGGCTGAGGATAGGAAGAATATTGATGAAAAGTTTGTTGCTGCTAGGTTAGAATCACAAGAACAATTTGCAGCAATGGAACAGAGAATGGAAAAAATTCTAGAGGCAATTCTAAAGTCAACTGAAAGTGCAAAGGGGACAAATTCAGTGATCAAGAATACTTCAGGAATTCATCATCATGAAAGTTCATCCGAGTTATTTGCCGACCAGACGAAGGGGGTGAACAAACCAGAACAGCAGTTTGATGATCTCGGGTTCCCTTACATGACCAAAAAATTCCCTGGTCATACTCAACCAGATGACAGGAGTAAGCACACTGGAATGGATGGCATATTTTTTCAACCTGGTAATGGTAGTGGAGGAGGCAGAACTAATGGATCTGATTACCGAATGAGGAAGCTCAAGATGCCAATCTTTGAGGGTGATGATGCTCATGGGTGGATTTACAGGGTGGAGCGCTATTTTGAGATTCATGGTATCACTCGTCGGGAACGACTTCGAGCAGCCACACTATGTTTAGAAGGAGAAGGATTAGCGTGGTATCGATGGTATGAACAACATGAACCATTTGAGTCTTGGGATCACCTAAAGGAAGAATTACTAGATCGGTTTCGGTTTACAAAAGGTGATTTATATCAGCAACTGATATATCGTACTCAACCAGTTACAACCAAGGTATCCAATGTTATGATCCCACATCGGCCAAGTATGGGAATGGTTGATGGTTTATAATGTCCAGGTGTCCCCTCCTCAAACAAGCTAGCTTTTTGAGTGAGTTCTACACTTGGGACTTATGAACCGATTACGAGCCTAGTATGGGATAGGTTCGTATCAATTGGTATCAGAGCTAGCCCTACCTTACGAGGTTCCAACACTCGGAGTGGTGGCCTATGGAGTGGTGGCTTGGACCCAAAGGGGGTGCCAACCGTGACCAACATAGCCGTGACCAACGAGGACGTTGGTTCTTCAAAGGGTGGGGTAATGTTATGATCCCACATCGGCCATGTATGGGAATGGTTGATGGTTTATAATGTCCAGGTGTCCCCTCCTCAAACAAGCTAGCTTTTTGAGTGAGTTCTACACTTGGGACTTATAAACCAATTACGAGCCTAGTATGGGATAGGTTCGTATCAATTGATACGAACCTATCCCATACTAGGCTCGTAATCGGTTCATAAGTCCCAAGTGTAGAACTCACTCAAAAAGCTAGCTTGTTTGAGGAGGGGACACCTGGACATTATAAACCATCAACCATTCCCATACTTGGCCGATGTGGGATCATAACAGATACCAAGATCCTACCTTGGCTGCTTGTCTTTACATTGCATGTCGTCAAGAGAACAAACCACGAACTGTAAACAAAATCTTCTCTGCTGCTAATGGAGCTACAAAGAAAGAGATTGGTCTGGCTAAAGAATATATTGTCAAACTACTTGAGCTTGATATGGGTCAATCAGTTGAAATGGGGACAATTCATGCCGGGGATTTCATGAGACGTTTTTGTTCCAATCTTGGTATGGCTAATCAAACTGTTAATCAGTGCAGAAGTCAGAAGCTTTTGATATCCGGAGAAGCCCAATTTCTATCGCTGCAGCTATTATTTACATAGTAACTCAATTTCTAATGATAAGAAGCCCCTCAAAGATGTGGCACTTGCGACTGGAGTTGCACAAGGGACGATCAGAAACTCATACAAGGATTTTGTATCCTCATTTGACAAAAATCGTACCCACCTGGTATGCCGGTGAAAAGGATATTAAGAACCTCAGCAACCCTTGAATAGCCATATTTATAATCGAATAGATATTCCCAGGAAGAGGATAGTCGACACTTTGCAGTGCAAAGTCATGATATTTTCATTCTAGCTAAACTTCTCCATTTGACCCGTTAGGGATAAAACATATCCCAACTCCACCTGTTCATTAGGAAATGTGTGAAATTGTAATGTACAAGATTCATCTACTCGTTTTGCACATGAATGGAAAAACTAGTTGAGCTCCTTTAAATTCTGTAATTTCCATACGGCTTTTAGAATGTCTTTCGACTTGGGCTTTTACCCATATGGGAGGCTTTAGCTTGTTGGAGAAATAAAAAAAATTGGGAGATCAACCTGAGTTAGGGTTGAGGAAAACGGACCGAGAAACCGGCCAGACCTATTTCAGTCCGGTCCTCGGTCCATCCTTTCCCTTATTTTCGGTCCTCGGTCTTACAAAAAACCCGTAATTAGGCTTTGTTGGACCGGACTGTAACGAATCGACCCGGACAGGACCAGACCATTCCGGTCCAGTCTTCGGTGCGGTGTTTTGGCCAGATCCATTTTCAGTCTGGTGTTGGTCGGTCCGGTTTTCGGACCTTGAGTTAGATGGATATGTCATGAGGTCAAAAGCTCCATCAGGAGGAACAAATGATATTGTCTGATCATTTTTCATAACGGGCCAAACGCACACAATCTACATGTTTGTACATTGCGTGAAAACTAATTCTGAGTAACAGCTAATGATAACAAAAGAAACTTAATCATACAGAATGTACCCATAAATGCTTTATACGGGTCACAACAAGCCAGGTCAGTTGGGTTTACCAGCAAAAAGTATTCTAAACCTTTTTACATGTTTCCGTTGCATCTAAATAAACTTTGGCTAACTTTCAACCCGTTTGACATGTTTCCGTTGCAGCTAACCTTTACAGTGCTACCCATTTGACCCCTTAGACATAAAAACATAACCTAAACTGACCCATGTATATCTCTGAGTAGTTAAAGAGCTGACACCTCTAATTGGCATATTACCAAAATAGAACAGCAAATAACACGAAAAATGACTGGTCAATGGCTTACATTTCAGCCATACGACTGCAAGCAATAAAGATCAACATAACAAATAAAAACTCCAGTACTTCTTGGACGTGGGATACATTCTAACGTGTTTATCACATTGCATAAGACCACAACCACCCTTCCTTAGTACCGGATTTGGAAGAAGGTTCTCTTCTACCACATTTTCCTCTACCAGTTGACTTGGAAGGACGAGCAGCTGACAAACTATGGCCATCAACCATAGAAGCGAACCCAACATCAGGGATTCTGCAACAAAACTGATGTACCAAATTCAGTTTTGCCATTACAAGATGATAATGACCCATAACAATAGGAAGTCAATTAAGACATAGATATCTTACTGATTAAATTTCAGTTAAGTGTTCATTTTGTGACAGGACAACGAAATGATGGTAACCGTAAACCCTAAACTTACTTGAAAGTAAACATTCCTTAAAAAATTCTCGATTGAAATCCTAACCAAGAACACGGATCTTAAAACACAGCTCATTGTTTAACTAATCGACTTTAAGCCAATAAATATTTTTTGGCAGACATAATCCAAATATGTGCAAATTGACTCGCTGTTATATGCAATGTAAAACAAATAAGAAGTGAGATGGAAGCCAATTCTTTGGCTCAATTTAAGTTTAGTAATCCGTAATTGTTATTCCCGCTAACCTAGTTGCCACTAAATATTATCTTTACATGTCTACTCTCACTTAAAATGTTTTTTCTCTACTTCTAGAAATATATGTTCTAAAATGGTACAAATTAAAAACATAATGCATTCTTTTAAATATGTTGCTTAAACATTTTATCTACAAAACACAAAACAAAAGTCAACTTTATTTGACTTTCGTAGTCTGATCAAAATATTATTGTATTGAATGAATGTCATGATATCAAGCATCAGAGATATTTTATTCAAGTGTAAGGCAATGTTTTGATGAGTTACTTTTGATTGAACAAGTAAAACTTAAATGGGTATTTTTAGTGCTGAGACTTAAAGTCAACATGTTGTGTACCAGTTTGTAGTCCTTTTGACTTTTTAAAAGTCAAAAAGTTGTGTACCAAGTTGGGTATTTTATAACTTGATTAAATACATTTGTACTCATGGATAACAAAATACCATTTGAAAAGAAAATTAAAATATACAAACAACATGTAATATGGTGCAAAACATTAGCCACATCAACAGCAGGTTGAAATAACTTCAAACGACATGGAGAAAAAGTCAAGCCATAAACTAATGCATATAGGGCTTGGGTAATTCCAATGATAAACTTATAAAATATGAATACATGGGGACATGGGGTAATTACGAGAATAGTACAATACGCACTAGCTTTGAGAACAAATCAGCCATATTCACAGTCGAACTTACAGATTTTGTTGTCAACGAAAACTTTTAGTTCCAAAGATTTCGTTGTCAACAAAATCTTTTAGTTACACTGTGAATATGGCAGACTTCTTCTCAAAGCTAGTACGGATTATACTATTCTCGTAATTACCCCGGGCGGTAATGTACCAGGAGACCATCGTTGTATCGTTGTTGTTGAGAGGTGGTGTCCACTTTAGCATTAGCATAGTTCCCACTAGGTAGATCCACACTCTTATGAAGGAGTTCAAACTTTCTACCAACCTGCCTATCTACATTCACGATTAGCTTGCACTCATCTGTGATCACATAATCGACATGGCTGTAATCTGCAACACCTGATAGATGAAACAGGTTCATCTCGGTTGGCCTTGAAACCAGCTGCGAAACAGCAACCTGTCTGTCCCTTTCCATCAATCGGACTGCACGCTCCCTCAGATAATGCATCACAAGCGGTGCGAAGAATTTGCTGCACATCTTGTACATTGCTGTGTATTCATGAGAAGTTATTAGTCAATACATCATTAATAGCACGTGAACGAGGGAATAAATACACAAGTCAATATAGCTACCAATCAATGTTCCTGAAGTGAACACATATGGCTTTACATAGAGCATGAAATACGATGGAATCTGGTTGAGGCCATTTGTGATCATCTCTTTTGTATCACCCAACTTTTGACCAGCAACATCAAGAGTGTGTGCAAACAAGTTATTCAAAGAATTTGGAATTTGCTGCATAATGAAACAAGGATTTACGTTATTGTTGTATAGTTCATATCGTATAAACCACTTTCAGAATGCAATGCCATACATGACCAATTGAGCATCTAATACTAATAGATGCATGAATGCAAACAATAGGAAATGAAGCTACATATTATGTTTCTTCGTACCCTGAATTTTAGATTGTGAGATTCCTGGCAAAATACCTAAGGGGTTATTTATCACAAGTATTTAACATTTTACTTTTAGGCTAGTGTGAAACTAAATAAGCCAAATTCTAGCTAATGCATAAGTTAGAAAGAAGCACTAAATGCAAAAACAGCTTAAAACAGAATTTAGACACTACCTAATCTATTAGTGAGGCAAAGATCAACAAGTGTTCTATGAACACTTTGGTCAAATAACCAATAAAAGTGAAACTAAACACATGGGTTGTTTATAACACTGCTCGAGTTAAAGAATTTGCACAAAATAGCTTATTTTGAGATATGTGGGCGTATATAAGTTTAGATAAAAAGAAAGAGTGATTGAGTTTTGATTTATACCCTTGTTAATGAAGGGAACGTTTTGCTCCCAAACAACCAAGAAGCAAATGATGGAGCAGCCGTGGGAGAGAGTAGAGGTAGCATGGTTAAACAGAGGAATCTGGGTGTAGTGTGGAGACCATCCTTGTTGTTCAGTGCTGAATTAGATGGATGATGAGGGCTTAGGACCTCCGGCATGGGTGGTTTACGAGTGAGATCTTTCATGTAAGATTTTAAAGTGAAACGAAACAAAGATCTTGTTCCAAAAGTGTGAAATGCGGCGTGTGAGTTACATCTGAAGATTGACATAGCGTTACATGTGAAGATTGATATACAAAAATACCATTTTGTTCATGAGGTCACTCTCAATCCACCTGCCACTATTAATAACCTCATCAAAAAAGTAAACACCTTTCACTGCACAAACCTCGCCGGATCAGAAACCACTATCATCAAATCTCATTTTGAAGATCCCTTACAAAGTTTTTCATCACCACCGTGAAAATCCCTGAAGACCTCTCAAAACTGGTGTCCACGGTAGCATTAGCATAGTTCCCGCAAGGTAGATCAACACTCTTCTGAATGCGTTCAAACTCTCTACGAACCAGCTTATCTGCATTCACTAATAACGTGCAATCTGTGATCACACAGTCGACATGATATGAAACAGGAATTTCATCTCGCTTGGCCTTGAAACTAGTTGAGAAACAGCAACCTGTTTGTCCCTTTCAATCAACCGGACAGCACGCTCCCTCGGATATTGGAACACAAGCAGTGTGCACATCTTGTACTTAGCTGTGTATTCATGAGAAGAAGTTATTATTAGTCAATACATCATTAATAGCACGTGAACGAGAGAATGAATACACAAGTCAATATAACCTACCAACCAATGTTCCTGACGTGAACACATATGGCTTGACATATAGCATGAAGTGCTTGAGAACATCCGTGATCATGTCTTTTGTATCACCCAACTTTTGACCAGCAACATCAAGAGTGTCTGCAAACAAGTTCTTCAAAGAATCCGGAATTTGCTGCTGCATAATCAAACAGAGATTTATGCTATTGTTGTATAATTCATATCGTATAAACCACTTTCAGAATGCAATGCCATACATGACCAATTGACCATAATGTTGAAACGATTGTAAGACTAACATCTAATACTAATAGATGCATGAATGCAAACAGTAGGAAATGAAGCTACATATTATGTTTCTTGGTACCCTGAATTTTAAACATTTAACTTTTAGGCTAGTGTGCAACTAAATAAGCCAAATTCTACCTAATGTATAAGCTAGAAAGAAGCACCAAATGCAAAAACAACTTAAAACAGAATTTAAACACTACCTAATCATTTTTTTATTTTTATTTTTTGCTTATTTTGAGATATGTAGGCGTATATAAGTTTAGATTAAAAGAAAGAGTGATTGAGTATTGAGATATACCCTTTGTTGATGAAGAGAACGTTTTGCTCCCAAAGCAAGCAACCAAGATGGAGCAGCCGTGGGAGAGAGTAGCAGTAGCATGCTTAAACAGAAGAATCTGGGTGTAGTGTGGATGTAATGTACTTGAAGACCATCCTTATTGTTGAGAGGTGGGTTAGATGGATGATGAGGGTTTAGGACAGATTTTATGTAAGATTTCAAAGTGACAGAAACAAATATATCAAAACAAGAAGAAGATCTTGATCCAATTTATCAAATTTGGAAGGTAGGTGTAAAAGGAGGCGTGTATGTTTTGACACAGCTAGGGTTAGAAAATTATTTAGGTTAAAGTCTATATGGATTTGATGGGCTTTAATATTATGGGCTTTAATATTATGGGCTTCATGGGCTTTAATATTGTAGGTTCTACTGTTCTAGCTTCTATCAACAACAAGGTGCGTTGCACGGATTAATGCTTATTTATATGTTAAAAAAATGTTATAACATATCAAATTAAAAAAAAACTTACTAAGCTTGAAATATTCTTTTGATAAATATGGTTTATGCTAGAACCTGTATAGTTTATAAAAAAAACTCAATAAGCTTCAAATTTCTGACATATAACAATTTGATAATTGCAAAAGTCAATCAAATACTTGTGTCATATATTGTCAAAACCTATTAAAAACTACATTGAAAAATGTTGATTGGTTTTGTACTTTGCAATGTTTCATTTCTTAAAAGTGGCTAATATATAATACAATACCTCATTATTCACTAAATTTAAGGTATTGAAATTTGATTAACCCCTCAATGGTCAAAATTGTTTCACGCGAATAAGGTATTGAAATTTAAGGTATTGAAATTTATTATGCATTATTTAAGGTATTGAAATTTATTATGCATTATTTGCTATTTAAATTTCCAAATAATGCATAATAACATTAATGGTAAATTCTTGCTATCTAATTTTTAAATAATGCATAGCAACCTCAATGGTCATAATTGTTTCACGCGAATAATTTCAGTCGCATGTTTCCTTCAATGTTTAAAATGATGACATTGACTTAATTTTCCAAACATACATAAACATAAGCTGCATATACTTGCAGCCATTTAAATTTATTATCTTGTGTGAAGCTGTTATATATGTTTTAAACTATTAAATGTGTTATATTTCAGCCAATAATTTCGAAAAAAAATACTGCAATTGTTCGTTGTATATTTTATCTGGAGAAAAGGTCAAATAAATATTTGTTCATTTGTAACCAAGCAACAATCAATAAATGCACAAAATAATGATGCGATATTTCCGAAATATTAAGTGGATAAAACCCTTTAAATATCGAGTTGACTAAGTCTAATGTGGTGTTCAATGCGAATTTGATACATAAGAAGACCACGTACATATCGAATGTACAATCTTCATGTTGATAAACAACAAAGATTCTACATTGGAAAAACCTATAACTCGGTAATCTGTTAGCACAACCGCATATCAAAACTTTTATGGTCAAGCTATTCTGATGTAGAAGGGTCAATCTTTTGAAACAGAAATACAAACACCCAAGCAAATGAACTAAGCCAACAATACGTTTGAAACACTACAACAAAATCAATGTTTAGGGTCGGACCTAATTTAGGATCGAAATTTTCGACCCTAAATTAAGGTGGGGCCCACATTTTTTCAACCCAAAAGGGCTGGTCAAAAAGCAGGTGGGACCCACGAAATTTAGGGTCGAAATTTCGATCCTAAATTAAAATTTTTATATAAATTTAATTTATTTATTATACAATATATTTTTAATAATTAAAAATAATTTTAAAAGAATTTATTTTTAAATTTAATATTTTAGGTTCAAAATTTCGACCCTAAATTTAAAATTTTAAATAGTTTTAATTTATGTATTATATAATATATTTTTAATAATTAAAACTAATTTAAAAAAAAATTATTTTTAATATTTAATATTTTAGGGTCGAAATTTCGACCCTAAATTTAAAATTTTAAAAAATTTTCACGAAAAATTTAAAATTTCACACGAAAAATTTTCACGAAAAATTTAAAAAATTCGCGGTTTATATTTAGGGTCGAAATTTCGACCCTAAATTATTAAATATATTTTTATAATTTTCTTTTAGTGTGAATGCTTTTAAAATATTATGTATATAGTTAGATAATGCAGTAATAGCTAAAAATAATTAAGTCTAAGCAGAACTAAAGCTGTGCAAACAACTTAGCAACTACAAGAACATAACAAGTTCATCAATTACATCACAAATCCAGAAAGATCAAGCTGGTTACCAATATGAAAAACCAACTAGACTACAAATGACTGTACCTATTGTTTTAGTGCTTTCATTAGTCCCACTATTGATGGTACTAGTTTTAGTGCTTTCATTATGTACCCATTGTGAACAGGAAGATGATAATAGATGTATGTGTGCCATCCATATTGGGTAGTTGTTTTGCTATTTAATGGTTTGTAGTTTGCCTCCAATTATCACTCATCTGAGTTTTTCAATACTAAAAAAACAACAATAATGGTCTGGTTAGAAAGGTTAGAAGAATTAAAAGAAGTTGTTGGTTCAGATAATTGGACTGATCGAATGGTAGCATATTTTGAACAATCTGCCGAAGCGGACAAACGTTTTGGTCTGAAACTTGAACGTTTACATGAGGTTTTAGATGAAGCTGTTGAAGAAAGACAACAGTTTATCCAGGAATTAGAACGTGCTGGAGATATATATCTCTTAAAGAAATGCGCTAAAGTATTGAAAGATACTCAAAAGAAGGATAAGAAAACCTCAAGTCGGTTGGAAGGTTTAATTAAAGATACGGCAGCAAGAATGACTGAGAAGGAGGAATTCGTTAAGAAAATGAAGGATCAATAAATAAGCATTCGTAAATGCTTAGAAGGAGCCTTTATTTATGAGTTTGAGCAAAGTTTAATGAAGGAATTCGTTAAGAATGTGTCTCTTTTAATCTAATTAATAATTTTTGTTCATATAGAATAAGAACCATACTAACACATGTTGTTGTGTATAATGATGCTTCTGCATCTTTTATGGTTTTTGTGTTTGAAATGTACTTGTATGTTTGTATGAATAAAAAAGGCTCCTTTATTTATGAGTTTGAGCAAAATTTGATTGAAGTAAAATGCTTTTGACTGAACTTTTGACTGCAAAACCTAACACAACAGACTTAAACTAAATTTTGTGACTCAAACAAACTAAATTCTCACAATGATTCAAGCTAGAATACTAATTACTCACAGAACCAAACACTCCTAAACATAATTTTATTCGTCACGGACACTTAAACACGCGCTTAATTAAACATTGATATTACAACGATACTAGACTCGTAAACACGAAAAAAAAACACATCACAAACTAGTTCAAACTAAGGTTCCCCATGTCATCGTAAAGGTCGTGAAGTAGTGCAGCTGAATCCAATGTGTGCCTATCGGAGTTGTGGTACAACTCTATCGTACGCTCAAGTACCATTATCATTCCATTCAAGCGCACACAGTTTGCACACGCTGAAGAGCTTGGAGAAGAAACTGGAATCGTTGAAGGTCTAGGAGAAGAGCTTGGAGTCGAAAAGCTCGTTGAAGGTCTTGAAGAAGAGCTTGGAGGAGAAAAGCTCATTGAACCTCCAAGAGAATTGATTAGTAGTTGGACGCGTTCGTCTTTCCACAAAAAAATTTGCATCCATATGAAACTGGAGGTTGAACCCGTGAACGTGGATAATTGTCCAGAGGATAACAAAAAATTTGCATCCATATTGGGGATCAGAGGATAACAAAAAGAGGGATAATTGTCCAGTCTGTGGAGAGAGTAGATATAAAGACCCCAAGAAAACAAAGGGGAAGTTGGTTGCAAACAAGTTGGTGCGTTACTTTCCGTTAAAACCTAGACTTCAACGCATGTTCAACACAAAACACATAGCAAAGTGGATGACTTGGCATGCTACTGGACAGTCTAAGGATGGCAAGTTGAATCACCCCTGTGACGGTAAAACATGGAAACATTTTGACATGATGTTACCTGATTTCTCTAGTGACCCTAGAAACGTTCGATTAGGGTTGGCTGCTGATGGTTTTAATCCTTATGGCATTATGAGTCAAAATTACAGCATGTGGCCGGTCATATTGACAGCATACAACACACCACCGTGGATGTGTATGAAAGAAACTTATTTAATGTTGACGATGTTAATTCCTAGCCCTAAATCACCTGCAAAAGATATTGATGTTTTCCTGGCGCCTTTGATTAAAGAACTCAAAGATTTATGGAAAGGAGTCAGGACGAAAGACGCTGCTACGGGTACTTATTTCGATATGAAAGCGGCACTTTTATGGACCATCAATGATTTTCCAGCTCGGGGTAGTCTTTCTGGGTGGGTTGGGCAAGGCTACTACGCATGCCCCACTTGTAACAAGGACACTCCATCGATGGCTATCAAGAACAAAATCGTTTATGTTGGTCATAGAAGATGGTTAAGAACAAATCATTATCTAAGGAGTAAAACTAGGCAATTCCATGGTAAAGCCGAACGGAAGCCTAAACCAGGAAAGTTTACCGAAATGGATATCCAGTTACAAATTAATAGCCTCTTGAGTCGTAAGCCGGGGAAGCATCCAGAAATTAAGAAAACCAACCCATCTCCTAATAGAAATGTTGAATTGAATTGGACTAAGCGTTCTATCTTTTGGGAGCTTGAGTATTGGCCCTTTCTTCTACTAAAACACAATTTGGATGTCATGCACATCGAAAAGAACGTGCTTGAGGCAATACTGAATATCTTGTTACAAAACGATAAATCCAAAGACACGGCAAAGGCAAGGCAAGACTTGGAAAAATTGGGAGTTTGACCCGAGTTGTGGTTAGTTCCAAAAGGAAACGGGAAGTTTGAGAAGCCTCATCCAAAGTACTCTTTCACCAAAGCTAACAGGGAAATTTTTTGTAAATTCATCAAAGGAGTTAGACTACCTGATGGGTTTGGATCCAACTTTAAGCAAAAAGTCAACGCTAATTATGACAATATAACGGGCATGAAATCTCATGACTGTCATATAATGATGCAACGGTTGCTTCCTTACGGAGTACAACAATACTTGCCCAAAAATATTGCAGATCCTATAATCCAGCTTTGCTTGTTTTTTAAGCAGCTTTGTTCTAGAATTTTGACGGAGGAGGACATGGTAAAAGCTAAAAACCAATTGATCAGTGTGATGATTAATTTAGAGCAAATCTTTCCTCCTGCTTTTTTTGACATAATGCCTCATTTGGTTGTACATCTACCCGATGAGGCTATTCTAGGTGCCCTCATTCGCTGCAGGCGGATGTATCCATTTGAAAGATACATGAATAAGCTAAAGAATTATGTCCGAAATAAAGCAAAGCCTGAAGGTTCTATTGCGGAGGGTTATGTTGCAGAAGAAGCATTAACTTTTTGTTCGCGTTATCTTACTGAGGATGTCGAGACGAGATTTAACCGTCTTGACAGGAATGACGACGGTTTGCCTGAACAAAAAGATAAAAATTCCAGGTGTTCCGGTCCGCATGCAAACTGATGGGTAGAGTCAAAGATATTCATATGAGTTTAGATGTTACGCGGGCAGTTGTATGGTATATACTTAACAACAGTCCTGAAATCGAATCAGACATCTTGGCTTACAAAGAGTATGTTTCTTCCTTATCTATATTTTAAAAAATCTTCTTTCGGGATGACTTATCCTAATATCATGAACTTTTGCAGAGAATCGCCTGATAACGTGGAAACGAGGTTTCCCACCTGGTTTAGTCACAAGGTAAATACATTAGATATATTACCTTGGAGTTATTGCTTATATATCTAAATATGTTTGTATCTCTTTCGTAGATTCGTGAAAAAAAACGACAGGCGACTGTAATGAAGAGTTGAGCTCTTTGGCATGTGGACATACTAGTGCATGTACATATACCCGCTTGCGTAGTTAACGGTGTGAGGTTTGTGATACATGAACGCGATAAACTTTACACCACTCAATGCAGCGGTGTTTCAACAGCCGGGCTTGATGGAGAGATGTATTATGGTCAACTCGAAGAAATTCTAGAGCTCACTTATATCGGGAACCGCAAGGTTGTGTTGTTTCGATGTAAATGGTTTGACACCATTAACCCCCCAAATTGTACGAAACGCAATAGACGTTCTTACATTGAGCAGGGCATACATCATATTTTGACTAATAAGGAATTTCACAAAAATAACCAATACATTCTTGCGACACAAGTATCACAAGTATTTTACCTTGAAGACCTTGCTAGAAAACCAAAGGGTTGGAAGGTGGTCGAACATGTTTATCATGGCGATGTTGAAGAGTCCGATCAAGATGTTATACATGGTAGCAGTTCATCAAATTTTACGCTGAATGTTGGTTTGACTTGTTTGGAGGATACAAATTTGAGTTTGAATGACGAATCGAAAGAAGTGTCCGCCACACAGGTTAATGAAGACGATGATGATCTAATCAATAATGAAGATGATGACGTTGCACATGCCCTTGATGATGATGATGTTGAAATGTCTGATGATGATGAAGTGAACCCTAATAATGTTGTTGAAGAAGTTTTATCTAGCGATGATTCAGATTGTGATAATTGATCTTAAGTTGTAATTTGAATGAAACAATGATTTAATCTTTAAATGTGTAATTTTTTTAATGGAATTGTTCTTATATGTTTAAATGTGTAAATTTTTATGAATTTGTGTATTAGCATTAACCGGTCCACGAAATTGTGTGTTCATATACTTGTTATATTACAGATGGCGTGTGTAGGTGGTAGATCACACGGTGGGGATGCTGGTGGTACTCCACCTAGACGACCTACAAAGTCCGTACCTGGCAATTGCGAAAGTAAGAAATTGTGATTTATTTTTATTTTATGTCAAGTCTTATTGTTAATTAAGTGTGTTTGAATTTTCACGAATCAATAACTTCAATAACTAATCTTTGCAGGTGACCCGATACCACATATGGTTACGGTTAATACGAGCCTAAGGAGGAAGCATAGGGCGCATGGAGGACCTTTGCCAGTTACATTTGATATTTATGATCTTAATAGCTTCCATCCGTTAGGCGATAATGTTGCAATGTTGAGCTCTCTGATGGGGGAAAAAGTCCGACCACTTCCACTTGCTTGCGAGTGGGAAGAGATACCATTGCACCTCAAAACCCATATATTTCCTACACTTGAGGTATTAATTGTTTGCGTTACATCTAGTCTTATTAACTGTTTTGGTTGAAAATTGATTGTTTATTTAAATGCATATGTTTACATGTAGACCTATTTCAACCTGACGGGTTGGTTGGATAGTCGTGAAAGTGTGACTTATGGTGGGATAACATATGTAGTGGGAGAAAGGATAAAAACTAGAATTAACTGTAAGTTGAGGCTACTTTGGCGCAAGAATAAGAACAAGCTAAAGGCTGACTATTATTCTATCCATGATTCGCCCGAGGAAGCGGCGCTTGTACTGCCCCCATCGAGTTCTACGTGGGGCAACAGATCAGCAGGGGAGTGGCTTGATTTGTGCCGGTATTGGTCCCACCCGAGTCGTGTGAGCAGAAGTGAAGTTAATAAAGTTAACCGCTCGAAAAACAAAGTTTCTACACATCAAGGGAAAAAATCATTCGCTCAAGGAAGGAACGAATATGTAAGAATCGTTATAATTTTTGTGATCATTTAAAAGTTTTATATTGTTTATTTGTATCTTTTTATTAATTTTTTTTGATAAAGATCTTGTTATTAATTTATTTGATATTGTACAGAAAGTCACGCATGGGGCTTACGAGGACCTTATACAAACTTGGAAGAGGGCACGCACAAACAAGAATGGCATTATGTCCGAGGAAAATCAAGACAGATATGTAAGTAATTTAATTTATACATGCTTTAATAACATATTTTTATTTGTTTTTAACTTCTTTTTTTTCTTTCTTTTTCACAGTCGAGAATGATGGCCATAAAAGAAGCGATTTCTTGCGGTGCTGAGCGGTACAAAAGTGATAAAGAGATAATTGATCTAGTAAATCCGAGCCGCAACACTCAAAATATCGTCGGCAGGGGCAGAAAGTTGCCGGGTGGTGGTACCTCATATGGATGCGGGAGTAGTTCTTATAGTGAGGGAGTGACTCGAGAACATCTCTCGGAGGTACTTAGGATTCATGAGCAAAAAAAAGAGCTGTTGAGGAAGCAAACCGAGGAGGCGCAGCAACGGGCTAATTTGGCCCATATGTATGCTAGTGTGGCGCAACAAAATGCTGAGGTAAACAACGCCCGCCTAAGTCATTTAATTTCTCATTATACTTCACATGTGGGTCGAGGGTATACCGGACCTAATAACCCTTTTGTACCACCACCCCAATTCTCTTCTATGCCTGGCATGTCTATGCCTCAGTTCCCTGGTATGCCTCAGGTCCCTGTTATGCCCCAGTTCCGTGGTATTCCTCCCCCTCCCGGATTTCCATATAATGCTCCATTCAACCCACTCCAACCTCCATTTACCCAAAATAACAGTTTCAACAACTCTAATCGACCCGTTGTCAACACCACTGGCCCTTCGAGTTCTAACTCTCGGGAAAGTCCCAACTATACCGTCAGCGTAAATCCTCATCAAAATGATACTCGGACCGTCGACGAGTTGGCTCAAGATCTTGAGAATGCCAACAACATGTCTGATAATGAGCTAATTAACTCGGATGCTGATGAGGGGGATGATGATCAGGCCGGGGACTATTCAGATTAGGAGTTGTTGTTGGTTTTAGACTTTTTATTTTGTGTAATAACTTAAGACTTGTTAAATTGTGAAACATGGATTTATTGTGATGTGTAATAATTTTAGACTTGTTACATTTGTGAAATAAGGATTTGGTGAAATGTATTCTAACGTTTTGGCTATTTAACGTAATGTAAATTATTAGTATTGTACTGTTTAGTGATTTGTAATATTGTGGATTTGTTGAAATATATATTTTTTTCCGTAAAAAATACCAGAAAAAAATCTGGAAACAAGCTGCTCAATGCAGGTTTTTTTTTTGCCCAGGCACCATTTAGGGTCAAAATTTCGACCCTAAACATATAGTTAGGGTCAAAAATTTCGACCCTAATATTTAGGGTCGAAATTTTTGACCCTAAATTTTGACCCTACTTTTAACCTGCACAGGTTTTTCTGCAATTAAAAGTAATATAAAATGTTTAGGGTCGAAATTTTCGACCCTAAACTTGAATAAAATTTTGACCCTAATTTATTAAATTAAAAAAAAACGTCTTCACAATATTTTTTTATTTACACGTGGATAATATTTAGGGTCGAAAATTTCGACCCTAATTTTGAAAGATTGGTTTGACCCTAATTTAATAAATTAAAAAAAACGTTTTCACAATGTTTTTTAAATTACACGTGGATAAAAGTTAGGGTCAAAAATTTCGACCCTAAATTACAAAGGCTTTCGACCCTAAATGTTGGTCAAAAGCTTTGCTGAAAAGTGGTGGGCCCCATTTTTTCGACCCTAAAATACATAGGGTATTTCGACCCTAATTTTTTAGGGTCAAAATTTTGGGGTCGAACAGTTAGGGTCGAATATTTCGACCCTAAAATTTAGGGTCGAATGCCCTTTGTATTTAGGGTCGAAATTTTCGACCCTAAACCTTGATTTTGTTGTAGTGAAAGAACATTAGCTAGATTAATAAGCTATTATACTTAGAAAAAAACTGGAATAAAACCATGAAAAAACCATAGTACATATACCTTAATACCTAATATTATTAGCAATTACATTCATTAAAGCTTAAGCATGTCGAAAAGTTTTTCATCGTCTTCGTCCTCATAAAGTAATCGATACAACCCTTTCAAGCATAACAGTAACCGATGGATCCTCATGTTCATTAACATTGTCCTTTAAAAGTGTTCCCTTAAAATTTGGACTGGTTTCTTGAAGAGATATAATTTCTGTTTTATCGGTGTTCTCTACATCTTCAAGAGAATCTTCCTCAACATCAGATTGCAAGGAAAGAACTTCTTCCTCAATATCATCTGAAAGTCCCTCACTCAATTCAGGTAGATAATCACTCAAATCACTAATGACATTAATTTCACTCTCAAAAACATGACAAACGATATCCGCTTACTATTTCCAGCTACTACCTCTGTAATATTTCCTCATCAGTTCTATATCCTCTTTCAATTATTTCACAATCACTTGCCTGACCTGATCTCCATTAACACTTTCCCAAACTCGGCTCTCAATTTCTTCGACTACCTGATCATTTTCCACTACCTCCTTATTTTCGGTACCTCGTCATTTTCACCAACTCAGAAGCATTGCCAAAGCAGAATACTAAACTCCCATCACGGTTTAATGCAAAATAAAATAAAATTAACTGATATTGAATCTTTATATTCGTAACCAAAATAAATGACCCTACACTAATTGTAACACCTATGTTGGAAATGACATTGTCAGTTCCAAACAGCAAAATGAAAATGTAGTAGTATCTAATTTCCATGTTCACCGCCTAGACACTAAACCAAGATAAACAAACATAAAAAAAGCCTTTGAAAATAACGCTCTCTCGTCCAAAAATAATCATCTTCAAGATATAAACAAACAATCTAAGAAAACTGCAATCACTATGATTATACGTTAGCGGAATGACATTTTTTTCCTTTTGACCAACAATTAAAAACAATGACACCATCACACTTCCAGCTTGGTTTTTTATTGTTTGTCATGTTTCGATATACATATATTTGTTTATATATTGAATTATTGGTGTCAAGTGAAAGTCCTCATTTTATGGAAGTTAGTTAAAAGAGATTTGTACTTATCTCTTTAAGTTAACTACATATAAAAACGTGGGTTAATCAATCAAGAATAAGGGGGTGTTTGGATGTGCGGTTTGGAGATAATTTTCTCCAAATCTCAGTTTCAAACTGAGATAAGCTAAAACAGAGTGTTTGGGTAAAAAAAGGGCTAACCGGGCTTATCTCCGTTTTCGAGGGACCAAACGGAGTTTTGTAAAAGTTGGTCAGGGAGTCCAGTTGCAAAACTCCATCTTCAATTTCATCAGAATCTAATCTTTTTCAAACCTTAAAAAATCAGATCTCCAAGATTTCTGGGTATGAATCTCTCTCTTTTTTTTCATTTATTTTATTTATTTATGATTATTTGATAATTCATGAATAAGCAAGAAAAATGAGGCTTATTCATGTATAAGCCAAAATCGTATAAGCTCATAAGCCTAAATAGTTATGAGCTTTTTATGTGATTTGAGGGGGTGTTTATTTAAGCTTATATGTGGGCTTATCAGCTTATTTCATTTCGGCTTATATTTTCATAAGGGTGTGTTTGTTTATAGGCTTATGAAACATAAGCTCATTTCTGCTTATATTTCATAAGCCCCAAATTAATGGTTTGTTTTGAGACTTATGGGCCATAAGTCTAACAATTAGCCATAAAAATTAGGCTTATGAAATATAAGACGAAATTTGCCTTATGAAACATACGCTCATTTTTCAGCTTATATTTCATAAGCCCCAATTTTCTGGCTTGTTTTTAAACTTATGGGCTTATATAAGTTTATTATCACAATTAACTTATATAAGTTTATTATCACAATTAACTTATATAAGTTTATTATCACAATAAACTTATATAAGCCCATAAGTCTAAAAATAAGCGACAAATTTAGGGCTTATGAAATATAAGCCGAAATGAGCTTATGTTTCATAAGCCTAAACAAACACCCCCCTAAGCCTCAATTTTTCGACTTAATTTAAGCTCCAAACCGTAACACACGAGCATAATCAGCCGTAACACACGAGCAGACGAGCTGTAGGGGATAGTGTTTGGATGTTCTTTCAATGTTTAAAGATGTGCTAGTTATATAACCAATTTTCTTAACCCGTACACTGCAACAACTTTATAATAGGCCACCCAAGTACGTGTATGCGTCTCAGCCTAAAACATGTTGGATGACAAATATACCTAATGATATAGCCTATATATCAACCAAAATTATAGCTGCATTATACATATTTAGGTGATATATATTGTTCCGAACACTTGCTAACTTATGCAACTAATCAGAGTCAGTTTTGTTACGGACTTACAACTATTTTATAAATTCCGAGAATTCTAAGGCTTAAATTGAAAACTTAACGCGCCAAACATCAGACAAAACTTATATTGTATATGAAATAAACGAACCATATATACCACATACCAGTGATCCAAGAAATCCACATAGAATCTACAGAAGAAAGTGCCAAAGCAATCTGCTCAGGAAAATTTAACGTAACATTCTTCCTTAACCTTGTATGATTCATGGGCAAGTCATCACTACCCAGTCTAAGCGACTTGTCGAATTTTCGTGTCACTGGCTTAAAAGGACCATCCAATGTAGTAGGTATATGTCCCTTAACACTTACGAGTATGACCATGATCATGATCATAGTTAAGGATTTCATAATACTGCTAGTATTCATGGCAGATGTTTTATGTGTTATGTGAATGGTATAAAATATTTAGTTTGACAGAATTGAACTTTATTTTATTTTAAAAAAAGGTCTAAAATGGAATATGATAAAGCATATTCAATGGACCTGTTCTGCCTCATATTTCGCAGCTTTACTCCAAAATCAGCAACCTTTGCATTGAGATATCCTAAGATGGAGATGAGATTTTTATGCTTGTAAGTGGAAAGCATCCTGATTTCTTTATAGAACTCGGGGTCTCCTTGCCCGTATTTGCGATTAAGACGTTTGAAAGCAACCTCTATTTTTCCCTCTGGGAGAGACAGTTCTCCTTTATAAACTTTCCCAAAACCGCCAGCTCCAATGAGTCTGCTGTCATGAAAGTTGTTGGTGGAAGACTTGATATCATCTAGCTGGATTTCAAGATATTTAAACACCGACATAAAGGTTGCCATTATTTTTTGATCGAATAATGATAAATTTATTAAACTTGGTGTTTTTCAAAAGTGCAAATGCAGAACACACTAATAGGAAAATCTGAGTTTTATGCTTGTGCTAGGTGAGGACCTGTGACCACATAATTATATATCAACTTGTTATTTATCTCTAGGCATTTGTTGTAATTTATGTGAACGACACAATCCCGGTGGCCTAGTAGGACTATTCATATCGTGATAGAAAGATACCACAAATTTTTTGTTATAACATTTTAGTGTTACAATGTTATAACATAATCCACACACATTTTCCGGTCTTTAGAGCTTATTTGAATATAGAAAAGATCACCGAGTTCAGTTTTTTCATCTTAAGAGCTTATATAATTCAGCTTAAGTAAATAAATAAGTAGATAAGCTCAGCTTTAAAAGCTCATGAGCCAGAAAATTAGTTGGCAAGTTTATATAATACAACATATGCAATTAGATAACTACATAAGCTCATAAGCCAGAAAACTAAACTTATAAGGTTCTTCAAATTCAAATAAGCATATAAGCTCAAAAAACAAGCTAATCCAGAAACCCCCAAAATACTTTTAACTTAATAATACACTGATAACACACAGTATCAAAATAAAACAAATCAGATAGATTATCCTATCACTTTTTTAACTTTGAATGTGAACATGTTGGATTTATAAAAATGAAATGGGGGCGCTTAGGGTTTTTATAGCGATAAAGTTCGGGAAATTAAAGATTAGCCCTCGTGAAGTTATTAGTTACCTTGAAATTCTTCCAGATCTTTACCTTGAACAAGACCAAACCCGACATGACTTACCGGCTTATCAGCATTATTAGTTACGATCAACCCTGCACTTTTAGCAGCAGTGATGCACATTTCAATTTTGTCCCGTTGCCCTACATCAGCCACATGCACTATCCGGTCTGCTTTTTCTTTTTCAAGTCCATGCCACAAAGCTGCGAGATCCAAAAGAGGTAACTTTTCTCCTTCAAAAGATATCGTCTCAGCTCCTTCACTTTCTATAGTCAAACCCTGTTTCGTCAATAGACGTTTAGTCTCGCTGATGTAGATGTTATTATGTTCTTCACCCTCTACTTTCACATCGACTCCTAGATGCTGATATACTTTCTGGTAACGTTCTCGGCTTATCTTACAGATTTTCTCCCATGCAGTTTTGTGCCTTTCATCCAAATCCTGCACCTGCTGTGTTCTCTCTCTGAATTCGGCATCTTCATCAAACCTCTTCTTTGATGCCTCATACAACATCTCTAGTTCTCTAATAGCATGATAGTTAACTTCCCCATTAGGGAACCTATCAAAAAGGAACTCAGTTAACTTCCCCATTAGGGAACCTATAAAAAAGGAACCCAGTCATCATCATTATTGACTTAACATCCAGACGATCCCCATAATGGAATCTTCGGTGAACACAAACTCTAGAATACGCAAGCATACGAGCTAATGTAATTCCATCTTTCAGCCTCGAAAATGCAGATAATCTCACCTTTTTCAAATGGTCTGTCAAACACTGTTTTCTGATTATTCAGTAATTATAGATACTGTATATCGTTGTGCAGTGATACGAAACTTTGTAATATATCATATGGAGTCTAGTAAAGATAAGATCCAATTTGGAATAGCAGCTAGTGATATGTTTTCGCCACTGTTGAGAGCTAATGCTTTTTTGTATTAATTTCCACAGATAAATATTATGTTGTTGACGCTGGGTACCCAGATACTAGGGGGTATCTTGCTCCATACAAAGGAAGTGACATACGTTATCATGTACCTGATTTTCGTAGAGGTCAAACTTCCGTCCAACGTGCTCCAAAAGGTAAGAAAGAGACCTTTAATTACTATCACTCTTCGTTAAGAAATGTGATAGAACATACTTTTGGAGTGTGGAAAGCTAGATGGGCAATATTAAAGGATATGCATGTAAATTATACGTATGAAACACAAGTTAGCATTGTATTAGCGTCAATGGCCATCCACAATTATATAAGGAAGAAAGGTCAATTCGATGAAGCATTTCATATGGCACAACGAGAAACTTATAATCCGAGTCAAGATTTCGATAAAGAGGTATCTAATAGCATTAACCAAACACAAGATGGTACAAGTTCAAATGGTAGTAAAGATTTATATATGAGCACGGTAAGGGATGCGATTGCAACATATCTAATGAAGAACAAGTAAAGCTTATTTATGTATTATTTGTGTATTGTTGCCACTAGTTTATTTTTCTATTGTCTTATAATTCTAAGATCGCATCTTTAGCGTGAATGATTCTAATTGTAAGATCACATCTTTAGCGTGATTAATTTTAAGATCACATAATTGTTGAAAGTATGTAATTTTTTCTTTTATCTTCGGGAAAAACTTGGAACAAAAAATGTTTGGTCAATTTTACAAAACAATATTTCATATGTCAAATTTAAATAATTTAATAAATAAAAATAATGTCTATATTACTTCTCAAATAATCAAATAATCAAATTTGCCAAACACTCAAAAAAGTGATTATTTGATTATTGCGATTTCAAACCGGAATATCTAATCCAAACACTATTTTTCAAAATGGAGTTTTCAAAATGATGATTTTTCAAAATGGAGTTTTCAAAATGAATAATTTGTTTTCAAACCGCACATCCAAACACCCACTAAGTCGGATAAAAAGCACCGAAAATTTATGATGAATTTATGTGGCTGGGATTGGTTTTCATAATGGTCGTATGGTTTAGAGCATATGCCATGTCACAATTCTTTCTCACTGCAGCGCCAACAATAAATAAGATAAATTTTCAAAATTTTATTTAACTGCTCGATTTATTTAAAAAAAATTATTTAAGTTTATTTGGATACAGACTACTCCATCATCTATATCAATTTTAATCCGATGAATAAAATTAAACCCAAATTCAATTTTTCTTTTTTTTTCAAGCAATAATCTCTTAAACCGTTAATCTTATGCGAAAAAATTACCATCACGACACGCATTTAATTATCTTTCTATAAATATGTTATATGACATACTCTAGACAAAAAAAATATTTTTTCACGCTTTTTTCATTGTCGAAAGCTATCATATATGATATAATTTAAGCTTATTGGTGACTTATGAGCTTATATAAGTTTATTATATCCAAACAAACTTAGATAAGACCATAAGTCTTTCCAAATAAGCCACCAAACTGAGGCTTATGTAATATAAGCCGAAATAGGCTTATGTTATATAAGCTCAGGCTGTAACATAAGAAAAACAATAACTAAACGAAATCAACTCAAAAAGAAATGTTGATTAATAAGATTTAAATAAAAATAAATAGTGATTTGACACGACTATATGTCAAAATATTTATTTGTATAAAGTGAGAATAAAGTGCCTATATTCCACACGACTATAAATACAAAAAACATATTCGTATATTTGTCTTAGCTTCGAGACTCACGAGTAACCTACGAACGAAATTGCAAGATCCGGCTGTTGTCTTATTAGAGCATATGCAATGCATACACCTATTAATGACTTTTTCATTTATGATAATTAATGTTATATTAATTTTCAGATTTCAAAAAGTCATTTATATAAACTTTCTCTAATTGTTAAAAGCTTTCTAAAAGCTTTTCTTATACCCTCATTAAATGAAAAGCTTGTAAATTTGTTGTCAAACACTTGACATCTATCAAATCATCTTTATAAAAGTCATTGTAAAAGCTTTTGTTACAATGGAATAAGTTATTAAAATGACTTTTTCAAATAGTAAGAAGTCATGTTAAATTGCATTGCATATGCTCTTATAACCTGTTTATAAGTGACAGTAACCAATGTTTAGTGCTCGGATAAAATGGCTTAATCATTGTTATTAGTACACATAGATAAATGTCTTCCTCATACGTAAATCACAAAAACCTTGAGCAAATTGATGTATATGCTTAAGTAGAAAATGAACTCGCTTAATGGATGCTTAGTGCTATATCAATTTCACACAAATGGATGTATAAAAAAGTTCGGTCACTAAAAAGGTAACATTTTAACACAAGTTCAATACTCACTTAATGAATGTGTAAGAAATTTCGGTTCCTATTTTAACACAAGTTCAATACTCACTTAATGGATGTGTAATAAATTTCAATTCCAATCGGGTAGAAACCAAAATACCCGAACTGAACCGAGAACCAAAGCGGAACCGAAAACACACTTCGGTTCGATTCGGTTCTCGGTTCTTATAATTTTCATTTTTTGGTTCGCGGTTCTTGCGGTTTCGGTTCGTTTCTGGACGGTTCGGTTCTTTAAGCCCATTACAATCTAAAGGCGAAGCTTTGGTTCATTTCTAGAGGAGCCTTACAGAATTTTCATCTTCAAAACTTATCTTCAAGAGTTGACAAGAATAGGGGTGGAAACGAGCCGAGCCAAGCTCGAGCTCGCCAGAGCTCGAGCTCGCCAGAGCTCGAGCTCAGCTCGTTTAAGTTATATAAAGCTTGAGCTTGGTTCGTGTCGAGTCTTATTATTTAGGCTCAGGCTCGACTCGTGGTATGGTAGACAAGCTCAGACTCGTCTCGAGTTCGGCTCGTTTATATAGTTTGGCAATGTAAAAATAAAACTAAGCTCGAGCTAGGCTCGTAATATGTATAAATCAGGCTCGTTGATAAGCTTGTTATTAAGCTTGTTAAGAAGCTCGTATATAAAACATTAGGCTCGTTTAGGCTCGCGAGCCCAAACGAGCTTTGTACGTAAATCTCGGGCTCAAGCTCGTTTAATAAACGAGCTGCAACTTAGGCGCAAGCTCGTTTAGGCTCAGCTCATTCAAGCTTTTACCGATTCGATCTCGAGCTTTTCACAAACAGCTCGGCTCGTTTCACCCCCTATTTAGTACTAGTATCTAACAACTGGTAATCATCAAACTTGTACCTCATGCACATAAAAAGATGAATTGTAAACGATTGTTTATCACAACAAGACGGCGTACACTAAAAAAACATACTATACAAAAATGCATTTTAATTATTAAAACACACATACAAACAACCACAACCCCACTCAACCTAGATCGTATTTACGACCTTTAGACCCATTTTTCGCAACCAAAGACCTTTGAAGACCTTCACAACAAGGGCGACCAACGACGACCCTCAATGACCTTATGGTCCACCCCCTTGTAATGCCCAGCCTAAAGAGATTGAGGCGTTACATAGAGGTTTTGTATTGTGCCAAGGAGAGATGAAGCGTGTATGCAGTGAAAAGGGCAAGTTAGACCTCATGCAATATAAAGCAAAAGGATAATAACCGCACTCAGTATACTACTTCAAAAAGTATAAAACAAATGAACAATACATTTGAGTTTTTAAAACTTAACGGCTTCTTCTAGACTTCCAAGATCCAGTTGGCGGAGCCAAGGCTTGGCTACCTGTGGCACGTGCCACATATGGATTGATCATACGAAGTGTATATATTTCAACATTTTATTTTCAAGTGTTTTCATGTGTATTGTCAAGAATAGTGTGTGATAGGTGTGAAAACACCCATCCTTTTACCACTTATTTCTGGCTAAAACAAGACCAAAACACGTATTTAATATCATTTGTTTGGAATTATGCGTGGTTTTTGTGTTTATTGTGTTTTCAGAGTCAACCGGATGAATATTGAAGAAAACATGGGATTGCACGGGTTTTATCGAGGAAAAAGACTCAAGACGAAGTCTATTGTCCAAGAGATGCAAAAGATTTGAAGTCATTGTGCCTATTTGAAGATTTATCGAAGAATAGAGCCAAAGATGGAAGATTCATATATGTCGAAGAACTCGAGTCTATTAAATAAAAGATTATAAGACGAGTTGGAATTATTCACCGACACTTCTCAAAAATCCAAAGTCGGAAACGTTTAAAGAGACGAGAAGACTAAAGAAGGAAGAATAAAAGAAGCCCAAAACCAAGCCCATTCACAAAGCCCACAAGACTTGCCTATTTATAGGACTTCACTTCACAAATTTCACACACTTAGTCTTTAGGTAGTTTTTAGTTTTAGAGAGAGAAAGTTCTAAACTTTCTCTCACTAGATTTCATCTTTTTCTCTTTCAAGATCAAACTTTTGTATTATCTTTCATTAATCAAGTTCAAGTTTTTAGCTTTTAATCTTTAATCTCATCCTTCCTTTCTTTGATTTTGATTGATTTTGGTACAAATCTCGTATGATCCGTGTTGTTCATCAATGATTTGTGCTTAAAAAGTTGATTTCTTTTATGTTTCCTTAAGTTTATACACAAATAAGCTTTGAGATCCTTGTTCTTATTGGCTTATTTGTTGATTTAGCTTATTTACTTTTGAAAGTTTTTATGAAAAGTTCATCTTTTAATTAATTCGATTTATAAGTTGTTTATTTTGAGTTTAGAAAAGTTGTTCTTAGTGCTTATTTGATCAGCTTATTGTTGGATTCGAGCTAGTTTTGGGAGTTAGCTTATTCCATAAGCTTATTTCCTTTGCTTTCCATTCGAATTTGCACCATTTTCGGAAAGGGCAAAGCCCTTTTCCGATCGGATATTCCGACCAAACAGCACCCTCTATTCCGATCTTCATATCGGAAAAGGGTTTAGTGCATTCCGATGGTGAGTAGTTTCTCCATATTCCGATTAGACTTAGCTTTTGGGTATTCCGATCTGCATGTTTTTAGACATTCCGATCAGTATTCATCTCCTGCATTCCGATTGCATCATTTCATGTTATTCCGATCTGGACCCTTATCCCTAGTATTCCGATTGTGCACGTTTAGAAACATTCCGATTTGGCTCATTTGTTCAATATTCCGATCACCTGCTTTTTGAATATTCCGATTAGCATTATTTTGTGTTATTCCGATTGGTCATTTTGCCCATATTCCGATTAGACAATTTTTGATCATTCCGATTGGAATTGATGTCAGCATTCTGATTACCCTATTTTGTGATATTCCGATCTAGCCTATTTTGCTTTACTCCGATCTTACTTTCTTTTAGTACTTGTCAATTAAGTTTATATTTTTACAAAGTTTTCCAAGTGTTAGTTTTTATTGAATGTCCATCTATTTTTCTAGTATAATCTTTAAGTTTTAGAGCATTTATTTTTAAACTTGTCTTTTTAGTTTAATCTTTTAAAGCTTTAAGTTTACTCTTCGACAATTAATTAATTGATATTAGTTTAAAATAGATAAACAAACCAACATCTTTTTATTAACCAAGAACAAATCATTCCACTTAGAGCCGAGATCAATTCGAGAGGATACCGAGAACACAATAATTGAACCTAGCAAATCCCCAGTATCAAATGGCGCCGCTGCCGGCTCTTCTCGTTAAGATCAACAGTTTTTTGTGAGAACTTGGATTTTGGGATCCGTTCCCCGTGAACGTTACTTTTTCATAAAAATTTTCAAAAACACTAAAAAATATAAAATTTTCAAAAATCCTAAAAAGTAAAAAAACATAAAAAACCAAAAATATTTTTGCTTTGTTTTTTCTCTTGTTAGTTCTTTTGCAGGTGTATGCGCACTCGATCAACGTCTTATCAAGAGCCCGAGCCTCTCGATAACTTAGACATGGCCGGTGTACAAAACAACAACAACATACCACCTCCAAACAACAATAATAACAACAACAACCCACCTTTCAACAACATGAATAATAACAACCACAATGAGCCTCTACCGGATAATCGTCCGATGATTGAACTGCTGCAAGCCCATGTAGATGGCAACACTGATCCAATTGTTACACCAGCGTTTGCAGCCAACAACTTTGAGCTCAAATCAGGCTTTATCCAGATGGTCTCTGCTCAACCATTCTTGGGGCGTACCATTGATGATCCACATGACCACATCAAGAGATTCTTGCAACTCACCAATACGGTCAAATTCAATGGTGTTCCACAAGAGGTAATCCGTCTACAACTTTTTCCCTTTTCTTTAGAGGGACAAGCCCGGCATTGGCTTGCTAAGGAACCGCCACAGAGTATTCTTTCGTGGACGGATTTGGAAACCAAGTTTATCAATTACTTTTTCCCACCCTCTCGTACTACCGCTTTGCGGAATGAAATAATCAACTTTGAACAAAAGTACGATGAGTCGTTTAGTGAATCTTGGGACCATTTCAAAGATCTTTTAAGAAAATGCCCACAACATGGTTTTACCAAAGTGCACCAAATTAACACTTTTTACAATGGTTTAAGCATGAATGACCAAGATTCACTAAACAGTGCCTCGGGGGATAATCTTTTGGCTAAGACTTCCAATGCTGCTTGGGATATCATTGAGAATAAGTCTCGTGTGCAAACCAAGAGTGTGCGGACCAATGTCGCTAGTGCTAGTACTAGTGACAGCGACAAGCGAATTGACAAAATCACTACGCTTCTTGAATCGCTTGCTACCCAAACCGCCAGCAACACCAACAGCATCAACGCTAGAAACGCTAAAGACGCGCAAGTCAATGCTGTTAGCCAACCATGCGGGATATGCGGGGTTCCTCACTCTTACACCACGTGTACTGCCACCCAAGACTACCCTTCTGAGAACGTAAATGCAGCTTATGGCACCTATCCTCAAACCGCTTATCAAGCTCGTCCTCAAGGTGACCGTAACTTGCTTAGCTACCGCTCTAACAACTATCTCTCACCACCTGGTTTTAATCCTAACAACCCAAACCAACAACAAAACCTCAACCGCCCTCCTCAACAACAACAATCTCGTGGACCATACATACCACCTCACAAACAACAACAACCACCTCAACGAAACAACCAAGTTTACCAGCAACCTGCTTATCAACCACCCGCATACAATGCTCCTTCCAACCAAACACCCGCATCACATCAAGACATTGGAACCTACATGAGGACTAACGATGTGATCGTGGATAATCTCCAACAGGAAGTGCGCAACTTGAAAGCAGACCTGATGAAACAAGGGAATGATCTGAGAGCTGATATGAAAAACACTATGGATAGTCAAATGAATGACTTAAGAAACATGATGGCTAGTTTCTTCCACGGTAATCAACCCTCTTCTTCGGGTACTCTTCTGAGTAACACCGTTGCGAATCCAAGAGGGGAGATGAAAGCAATCACCACTCGTAGTGGCAAAGGTACCAAGGAACCCGAGCTTCCTATACCTCCACCGGTGGTTGTGACTAAGGAGAACGAGTCACCTGCTCCTATTCCCCAACCTTCGCTTTCCCCACCTCTTACTTCTACCCCTCCTCCACCCAAGGATGTGAGTGATCCTATTATCCTAAAGCCTTCCTCTTCTTCCAATATACCTTATCCATCTAGGTTGAGGAAAGAGAAGCTCAAAAGCAAGGACGATATTCAGGTTTCAAACTTTCTTAAAATGTTTAAACAACTGAATTTCAATATCTCCTTCGCTGAGGCTCTCGCTCACATGCCTAAGTACGCGAAAATGTTTAAAGATCTTCTGAGTGACAAGGAAAAGCTTCTTGATATTGCCAACACCCAACTTAATGAGAATTGCTCTGCAGTGTTCTTAAGGAAATTGCCAACCAAGCTTGGTGATCCGGGTCGTTTCTTAATCCCTTGCAATTTCCCGGGAGTAGAGAATTGCATGGCCCTAGCCGATCTAGGTTCCAGTATTAATCTAATGCCTCTAAGCGTTTGGAAGCAATTATCTCTCCCTGAGCTAGTCCCCACCAAAATGACTTTGGAATTAGCTAACCGTACGGTTGCTTATCCAGTGGGGATAGCCGAAGACGTCTTTGTAGGAGTCGACAAATTCATTTTTCCCGCCGATTTCGTCTTCGTCAACTACGAGATGGACCCTCGTGTTCCCTTGATCGTGGGTCGTCCATTCCTGAGGACCGGTCGCACTCTCATCGATGTTGAAGCCGGTGAGCTTATCATGAGAGTGGGTGACGATAAAATCGTCTTCAATATGGGAAAGTTGTCTAAACAACCTTATTCATACGAGAGTGTTAATTGTATTGACGTTCTGGATGAGGCTTGTGAAGAACACTTCAAAGATGCTTGTAAAAGTATTCCTACCTCTCTTCCCAATGTTGAAACCGTTTCCTCTATTGATTCATTGTTGTCTCTATTTGGAGAAAGTGATTTGTTTTGGAACAATCTTGAAGCCACCATGGGAGATCTGAACTTAGCTAATGATGATTCTCCCACCGATGGGGATGAAGCCATGCATTTCTTTGATAACCTTCTCAACGAAGACAAACTTTCTCCACCATCTCCCACGGTTATTGCTATCGATACGCCGACTTTGAATACGCCTCCCGTCGAAAATCCTCCGGATTTAGAACTTAAGGAGTTGCCGCCCCATCTCGAGTATGTGTTCCTTGAAGAAGAGAAGAAGTCGCCCGTCATCATCGCAAAGGTTTGAAAGATGACGAGAAAACTCGCCTCATCGCCGTGCTTAAAGATCATAAGAAGGCAATCGCTTGGAAAATCTCCGACATTCGCGGAATTGATCCTCACTTCTGCACACACAAAATTCTCATGGAGGACGACTTTAAGCCCACAATTCAAAGCCAACGAAGGGTGAATCCAAAAATCCATGAAGTCATCAAAACAGAGGTTATCAAACTTCTTGATGCGGGTATGATTTACCCTATTTTGGATTCACCATGGGTTAGTCCAGTCCATTGTGTGCCCAAGAAGGGCGGAATAACCGTTGTTCCCAATGAACACAACGAGTTGATTCCACTCGTCTCGTTACTGGGTGGAGAGTTTGTATAGACTACCGCAAACTCAATGATGCCACGAGAAAGGATCATTTCCCTCTACCTTTTATGGACCAAATGCTTGAACGTTTAGCGGGTAATGAATATTACTGCTTTCTTGATGGTTTCTCGGGTTATTTCCAAATACCCATCGATCCCCAAGATCAAGAGAAGACAACATTCACTTGTCCCTATGGCACATTTGCTTACAAAAGAATGCCTTTTGGCTTATGCAATGCCCCCGGGACTTTCCAAAGGTGCATGTTAGCTATCTTCCATGACATGGTTGAACAAACCATGGAAGTCTTCATGGATGATTTCTCGGTCTTCGGGGATTCCTTCTCTTCTTGCCTTGCCAATTTGGAACGTATGCTTAAGCGGTGCGAAGACACTTGCCTTGTTCTGAATTGGGAAAAATGCCATTTTATGGTAAAAGAAGGCATCGTGCTAGGACACAATATCTCGAAAGCCGGTCTTGAAGTAGACCGTGCTAAAGTCGATGTTATCGCTAAGTTGCCTCCACCTTCAATCGTGAAGGGTGTGAGAAGTTTTCTGGGTCATGCGGGCTTCTACCGTCGATTCATCAAAGATTTTTCTCAAATTGCTCGCCCGATGACCCACCTCTTGGAAAAAGATACTCCTTTTATCTTTTCCAAAGAGTGTCTTGAAGCCTTCAACTCGCTTAAGGATAAGCTAACTAAGGCACCCGTCTTGGTTACCCCTAATTGGGAGCTTCCCTTTGAGTTGATGTGCGATGCTAGTGATTTTGCTATTGGAGCGGTTCTGGGACAAAGAGTGAACAAACACTTCCAACCAATCCATTACGCTAGCAAGACAATGACGGGGGCACAATTGCATTATACGACAACCGAAAAAGAGCTTTTAGCTGTTGTCTATGCCTTTGAAAAATTTCGCCCCTATCTTGTCCTTTCCACCACAATCGTGTATACCGATCATTCCGCGTTGAAGTACTTGTTGACAAAGTAAGATTCCAGACCAAGACTTCTTCGCTGGGTTTTGCTTCTCCAAGAATTTAAAATCGAAATTCGCGATAAAAAGGAGCTGAAAACCTAGCCGCGGATCATCTCAGCAGACTTGAGGATCCTTACCAAGGGGATCATCCGAACAAAGAAATCAATGATTCTTTTCCTTTGGAGACCTTAATGTCTATAAATTCGAATTCTGATGAAACCCCGTGGTTTGTGGACTTTGCAAACTACTTGGCGGATGGAATTCTCAAGGAAGGGTTGACGTCCCAACAAAAGAAAAAGTTCTTCACCGACATTAAGACTTACTTTTGGGACGACCCTTACCTATTCAAACTATGTGCCGACCTGATTATCCGCTGATGTGTTGATGGACCGGCAGCTTTAGAAATCCTTGATGCTTGCCACAAAGGACCCACCGGTGGTCACTTTGGTCCCAACTACACCGCCAAAAAAGTGTTTGACTCGGGATTTTATTGGCCCTCCATATATCGTGACGCTCACAATATGGTTAAACGATGTGATGTTTGCCAAAAACAAGGCAAGATCACACATAAAGACGAGATGCCTCAGAATTTCATACAAGAATGTGAAATCTTTGATATTTGGGGTATCGACTTTATGGGGCCATTCCCTTCCTCTAAAGGAAACAAATACATCCTTGTAGCCATTGACTACGTTTCTAAGTTGGTTGAAGCCAAAGCTTTACCTACTAATGACGCAAGGGTGGTTTGTAACTTTTTAAAAGCTCTTTTCCCTAGATTCGGTGTGCCTCGTGCCATTATTAGTGATCGTGGGACTCATTTTTGCAATGACCATTTCGCAAGAGTCATGGCTAAGTATGGTGTAAATCATCGTCTTTCCACAGCCTACCACCCACAAACTAATGGCTAGGCTGAAATATCCAACCGAGGACTAAAGCGAATTCTGGAAAGAACCGTGGGAGAGCATCGTGCCTCATGGGCTGATAAACTTGATGATGTTTTGTGGGCTTTCCGTACCGCATACAAGACTCCGATTGGTTGTACACCATATCATCTCGTGTACGGGAAAGCGTGCCACCTCCCCATTGAGTTGGAGCACAAGGCTTACTGGGCCTTGAAGTGGGCTAATTTTGATATCAACAAAGTCGGTGACCTACGCAAGATCCAACTCAATGAGCTGAATGAACTCCGTAATGAGGCTTATGAAAATTCTTTGATCTATAAGGAGAGGAATAAGCTCATTCACGACTCTAAGATTAAAAACCGAGAGTTCCATGTTGGAGATAAAGTTTTACTCTTTAACTCTCGGTTGAAAATCTTTTCGGGCAAGCTCAAATCTCGTTGGTCCGGCCCATTCACCATTGCCCAAATTTTTCCATATGGTACTCTCGAGCTCGCTCAACCTAATGGACCTAATTTTAAGGTGAATGGCCAACGAGTGAAGTTGTACTTTGGTGAGGACACCTCTCTGGAGGTGATTCCATCCCTCACCACGTTTCCCATGAACTAATTTTGGGTCGAGTCAGGCTCGTGACTCGGTTATAAAAAACAAGCGCTCCTCGGGAGGCAGCCCGAGTATCTATCCTGTTCTGTTTTAACCTCCTAAGTGTAGGGGGACCTCTATAGGTTCCTTGTGTTTGTGTGGTGATGTGATTACAGGGATAAGTGCACTTTTGGAACCTTTGAAGAACCGTGCTCCCATGTTATCCGAAATCCGGTTCTATCTCTCAACTATCGTGATTCAATTTTCTTCACACTCACATTTGAAATTGATCACTTTAGTCGTCTCTTCCTTAACTTGAGTTAACTAACGTGCACAATGTCATAAGTGTAGGGGAGATTTTCCCCACATGCTTAAACATTGAGGACAATGTTTATCTTAAGTATAGGGGAGACTTCTATCGAAGTTTTAAGTGGACTTTTCCATGAAATGCCTTCATTTAACCGGAAAATCATCTTTTTCAACATTTTTCAAATTTTTAATTAACTTTGGCCATTTAGTCGTAATTTTTAAATTTTTCTCGTTGCTTTCATATGTATATATCCCGTAATAAAGTCAAAAATATTAATAAAGTGGTGTGGCTAGTTTAGAAGTCTTTGACATATTAGGCCCGTTGCGATTATTTTGACTCAACCCGAATAGACTTATTCAAGTTTATTCTAGCTAGTATCCTTAACCATGTAGACCTTAATTGGTTTATTAGGCTAAGTATCCACGATTCTCATTACTTGAGATTTTAAATTGTGGAGAACGAGAAATGATAGAGTCAATTATAAGTCGGTATTCTTGCACAAGCTCACTTGGTTTAATTATTTGCCTATTCTCCCATCACTTGTTAATAATTTATCTGCAATAAGTAAGGTCGTACGATTTGAAAAGTTACTTAGCTTCTAGCCCAAGATCGTTTAAAAGTTTCTCGGTAATGATAAGAGTTCATAGCCAAGGCATAACTTATGAAGCGGGGCGCGAAGATTGGCGAGTCCGAAAAGGCCCTAACAAGGCATGAGGATTCCGTTTTATTGCTGAAGATCCAAAGTGGTGTGAAAAGCATTATTCCTAAAATCAATATGAAGGATCAAGACTCACGACGAAAAGCAATCAACTCCCATAAAGATCATGGAGAAGTCTATCCGAAAAGACCCTAACAAGGTATGAGGATAAAGAGATCCAAGTCCGAAAAGGAGGCGGATCGTTGTATCTCAAAATCCCAATTAGAGATTGAAGAATAATCATGAAGTCATGGTCAACAAAGTTGGAGTACCCCTCAAAAGTCTCCAAGTGAAGAAACTCTATTACGATGAGAAGACCATTATCTCAAGAACGTCTCTCAAGATATGAAGTATGAAGTACATGCAAAATATCGGCCCGAGAAAGGTCTCAAATCGTGAACCAAGTTATGCCAAGATATGAACTTTTTGATATCCCGAGAAGCAGTTTTAAGAGATTTTGTCCTTTAGCTAACTATTGATCAAATCGTCCTACTTTGCTTTCAGCCTAAATAAACTAACGAAATAAGTCCAAAAATGCATCTTCATGATCATTCTAAGACAAAAATAAAATATAAGAGATACACCTAGGAATAAGGGAGTTTAAGCATTTAATTAAGCCATGTGTGTAAGTGTTTGATTTGCTAACTTATAATAACAATGATCTCGTTTTTAAGCTTAGTTTGGGGAACGTGAAACTTGAGGGTGATAAATCTTCGCAGCAACAAAGCCCTAATGTAAGTCCTTGATCTCTTTGCAAGTTATTTCCATCCTTTTGTTTACTTTAAAGTTTTAATTTCTCTTGGTACTTTCATTTTTGTTTAGTAGTATATTAATAAGGCCAAGGTTGATTGATTATGAGAAAAGTGTAAATGTGCTTTGTCACTAAGCATTGCATGAGGGCATGGCAATGGTTAAGTATAGGGGATTTGATAGGTGTGAAAACACCCATCCTTTTACCACTTATTTCTGGCTAAAACAAGACCAAAACACGTATTTAATATCATTTGTTTGGAATTATGCGTGGTTTTTGTGTTTATTGTGTTTTCAGAGTCAACCGGATGAATATTGAAGAAAAAATGGGATTGCACGGGTTTTATCGAGGAAAAAGACTCAAGACGAAGTCTATTGTCCAAGAGATGCAAAAGATTTGAAGTCATTGTGCCTATTTGAAGATTTATCGAAGAATAGAGCCAAAGATGGAAGATTCATATATGTCGAAGAACTCGAGTCTATTAAATAAAAGATTATAAGACGAGTTGGAATTATTCACCGACACTTCTCAAAAATCCAAAGTCGGAAACGTTTAAAGAGACGAGAAGACTAAAGAAGGAAGAAGAAAAGAAGCCCAAAACCAAGCCCATTCACAAAGCCCACAAGACTTGCCTATTTATAGGACTTCACTTCACAAATTTCACACACTTAGTCTTTAGGTAGTTTTTAGTTTTAGAGAGAGAAAGTTCTAAACTTTCTCTCACTAGATTTCATCTTTTTCTCTTTCAAGATCAAACTTTTGAATTATCTTTCATTAATCAAGTTCAACTTTTTAGCTTTTAATCTTTAATCTCATCCTTCCTTTCTTTGATTTTGATTGATTTTGGTACAAATCTCGTATGATCCGTGTTGTTCATCAATGATTTGTGCTTAAAAAGTTGATTTCTTTTATGTTTCCTTAAGTTTATACACAAATAAGCTTTGAGATCCTTGTTCTTATTGGCTTATTTGTTGATTTAGCTTATTTACTTTTGAAAGTTTTTATGAAAAGTTCATCTTTTAATTAATTCGATTTATAAGTTGTTTATTTTGAGTTTAGAAAAGTTGTTCTTAGTGCTTATTTGATCAGCTTATTGTTGGATTCGAGCTAGTTTTGGGAGTTAGCTTATTCCATAAGCTTATTTCCTTTGCTTTCCATTCGAATTTGCACCATTTTCGGAAAGGGCAAAGCCCTTTTCCGATCGGATATTCCGACCAAACAACACCCTCTATTCCGATCTTCAGATCGGAAAAGGGTTTAGTGCATTCCGACGGTGAGTAGTTTCTCCATATTCCGATTAGACTTAGCTTTTGGGTATTCCGATCTGCATGTTTTTAGACATTCCGATCAGTATTCATCTCCTGCATTCCGATTGCATCATTTCATGTTATTCCGATCTGGACCCTTATCCCTAGTATTCCGATTGTGCACGTTTAGAAACATTCCGATTTGGCTCATTTGTTCAATATTCCGATCACCTGCTTTTTGAATATTCCGATTAGCATTATTTTGTGTTATTCCGATTGGTCATTTTGCCCATATTCCGATTAGACAATTTTTGATCATTCCGATTGGAATTGATGTCAGCATTCCGATTACCCTATTTTGTGATATTCCGATCTAGCCTATTTTGCTTTACTCCGATCTTACTTTCTTTTAGTACTTGTCAATTAAGTTTATATTTTTACAAAGTTTTCGAAGTGTTAGTTTTTATTGAATGTCCATCTATTTTTCTAGTATAATCTTTAAGTTTTCAAGCATTTATTTTTAAACTTGTCTTTTTAGTTTAATCTTTTAAAGCTTTAAGTTTACTCTTCGACACTTAATTAATTGATATTAGTTTAAAATAGATAAACAAACCAACATCTTTTTATTAACCAAGAACAAATCATTCCACTTAGAGCCGAGATCAATTTGAGAGGATATCGAGAACACAATAATTGAACCTAGCAAATCCCCAGTATCAGTGTGCTACACACATTTATCAATTTTGACTTATATTCAATACAACATTTGTAACTAATTTACTTTAGAGTTCATTTTAGTTATTGTTAGTAATAGGCTTATAGCCCAACAAGCCCATATTATTATACAACTATTCGGTTTCTCAATTGTTATTTGTGGCTAAAATCCTAAAACATAAAACAGAGCAAAAGATAAACAAATGAGAAATTGCGGTAATGTTTGATGAGTATTGATGATTGACGAAGCTGCTAGAATATAATGATTTTTTAATTTGTGAACCACTTATTTAGTTTCTTTTTTATTTTGGGTTTATATTATTATGTAAATATTAACATAAATTAATGTACTAAATCAACAATATGATAATATGAATATATGATTAGTTTATTGTTAAAACAGTGTGTTAAATCTATTGGAAAATATTGTTGGTAAAAAGACTTTTGATCAACTTTGGACATAATTATGTATATGTATGTATCATATATATTAGTTATACTTTATAGGTTCGCGTTCTCCTTGAAGAGAGCTCCACAATGAGCCTTTATGTGTCTAAAATGAAGCTGATGTGAATGAGATATCGTGTCTCAAAGTTAGGCATTTTATACCATGCTTAAAGAGAAGAACAATTTATTTTTTATCCCACATCGGTGGGATGAGTAAACTGGAAGGGAGTCTATTGTGTATAAATAGGGGCATAATTCTATAGATTTTTCACACTCAAATCAATAAGTATTATTATTGATTTCCAACATATGGAGTGCGCATATGAAATGGTGAATTCCGGGCAGTTTTGTTAAGTCCGACATTACAACTTACTGTTTCGGTTGTTGTACTCTGGGAAACAGACTGCAAATATGTTTTAAGGGAAGCGTGTCAAACACGTGCCTCAGCTCTTTAGTTCTAAGTGTGTCTTACGCGTGCCTCGACTTGCTGGTAATTTAGTAAGTCTTTTTGTCATTTTATTATTTTATTTAATTATCGTTTATAATTATATCTGTATATGTTTTTCTGTTATTTATATTTTTTTAGTTATTTTATATTAATTTAGTTAAGTTTATTTATATGTTTTATAAATAAAAGTGTTATAGTTTTCCTATAGTCATAAAACAGATTTTGTGTAACAGAATTAAACACTTTTTACTAAAATCATATTAATTTAATTAACTTATTTTATACAAATTGTATTCTCTCAAAACCAAAATTGTGTTTCTTTAGGAATTCAGTTATTAAGTAAACAAAATTTTAATTAACAGATCTGGTGTTACAGATCTATAAACGATTTTTAAAGATAGTTTATCGTATCAGTTTGTTTTGAAACCATGATGAGTTTGTGTTCAAACTGATCGTCTAGTTTTTTTATTACATATGTTATAGTGTTAACCTAAATTTATTCAATCCACGTTTGAGTTTCTTTGAGTCAGATTTGGTACAAGTTTATATAAACCATGCCGAGTTTATTAGATACCAAATTATCTTAATAGTTCTTAACTTGTAATAACACAATTGTAACCCTAGTGTATCTTGTAAATGTAATCGGTGCGCCAATTACAACGTGATTGAAATCATGATGAATTTAGATCCATTGAAACCAAGTGGATTTTCTTTGATACAAATGCCGTAAAATTTAAGTTGCTATTTTATGAGATTATTAGAATGTATTCATTGATCTCATAAAATGCAAGTTGTTATTTTATTAGATTTTTTGAACGTATTCAATTAAATTAAGAAGAATTTCTTTGAGACAAGATATTGACAATGGTACGAGTTATCATAAAATGTCAGATTACATACACTATTTTACTAAATAACTAAAAGTGTTTGTTTGACTTGTGTAATTTATTTTAAATTGGGTCAAGTTTAATTATAAACCATATATATTCTTGAAACGTTGTTCAGTTTATAGATACTTATAGAAACCTTGTTGAGTTTATAGATATACCTATAGCAACATTGTTGAGTGTAAAGGCAAATCTATAGAAACCTTGTTGAGTTTCTTTAGAATAATAGATATACTGAAACCTTGTTGAGTTTCATTGTAGAAATTGATCATATGAAATTGGTCTATTAAGATCTTTGTGATGAAGATTGACAACATATGTGGTTTTGTTAGAAAGATTATGTTATAGGAGACATTCTTTAATTGTTTAATCGAAAGACTTTCTGTTTGTGTAACGGATCTTACAAAACATTAGTGGTTTAAAACAAAATTCAATTTAATTGGTTTTGGATAAGAAACGCTATGTGATTTAGACCGTTGTTAGTAGTAACAAAAAAATTAGTTTCAAACTAATTATGAGACATCGGATTAACAAATTATTTGGAATGTCACGAGTGACATTTAAAGGATCTGCTCCCTTACTTGTAAAAAGGGAGACCGATACTCGAGTTATGTGTACGGTATATGCTTTAAAGTATTCAGAAACCTTTTTATGCCGTAACTATGTGTTAAATGGCTAGAATGACATGAAAACTGAGACAATAAGTGAATCCAACCATATATAATGGTGCATTAGCACTTCAGTATCATGTCATGTATATGGTGATAAGAGTTTGATTAACTCTTATAATGCAGTTGAGAATGGAGATAATAATTGTGAAAACACTTATCCTTTTACCACTTAATTATAATAATAACCAAGCCAAAACGTGTATTTAATGTCGTAAATGTCGGAATTATGCGTGGTTTGTGTTTTTATTGTATTTTAGGACCAAAATGTGAAAAGGGAAGAAAACATGGGCTTTCACGGGCTTTTATCGAAGAAAAAGACAAAAGACGAAGTCAAAATATCAAGAGTGCAAAAAGAACAGAAGTCCAAGGCCTATTCTGAAGATTTATCGAAGAAAAAGTCTAAAGACGGAAGTTTAATGAAGTCGAAGAACCAAGTCTAATAAAAGAATAAAATTATAAGACGAGTTCAATTTATATCGACAAATCCCAAGACAACGTCGAGGAAGTCGAAGAATTTAAAAGACGAAAAGACGAGAAGAAACGAAGAAATCATCAACACATGTTAATCCTCCTATAAATTCCCTCCTAATGACACATTAGGAGGTGTTCGCTAATTTGACACATTAGTCTTTCTAATTTATTTTCTTGCACTTTCATATTGTCATTTACTTAATTGTTCTTAATTTGAAGATTATTTCAAGTAACATTATTGAATCTTTATTTTTAATATCAAGTTTTTCATTAATCTCTCATTCTACCTTTCTTGTCTTGTTTTATATTATTGCTTATTTGCTTATTGTCATGCTTAAATGATTGTTTGTTATGTTTCTATTGTGTTTGATTGTTTAGCTTATTGATCTTATAGCTTATTGTGTGTTTGTTTTAATTTTAGTTAAGTGTTTTTAAAAGTTATTTTATAAAAAGTTGATTTTAAATATTTTGATTATTTAGTGTTTTAAAAAGTTTTTAAAATTTGGCTTATTTGTTTTTTCTTAAAATTAATTTGGTTAAAGTTTTGGTTAAGTGCTTATTAGATTTTTGCTTATTTTTGTTTTTTTTGCTTATTTGCATTTTGTTCTTATCCGATGTTTTCTTTAAACCCTCTTTTCCCAGATAACTTGTACTTCATTGATTCAGGATAAGGTCATTTTTGCACATTCCGGATAGTGGGTAAAGTTGTTATTCCGGATAATTCGAAAATCATGCATCCCGGATAAGTCAAAAATCATGTTACCCGGATAAGCTAGGTAACCCAGAACCCGGATAAGAGTCAAAAGTTATAATCCCGGATAGTCCATTAAATTGCATTTCCCGGATAAGGCATGTAGTATCATTTCCCAGATAAGAACAAGAAATACCACATTCCGTATAACATTATTTTTTGAGCTACCTAGTTGCTTGCTTGTATAATATTCCCCCCATTTTGAGCTAGTAGCCTGGGTGCTTGAGCTACTAGCTTGGTTGCTTGGTTATTCATATATATTGTTCCGTAATCGTTTAGTTTTATCTGAAAGTTGTTCAGATTTTTATTCTGAAAGTCACGTATTTTTAGTTGTATTTTTCGTCAAATTTTAGTATTAGTATTTTTTTCGAAAAGTTTAAGTTTTATCTTTTATTTAGTGCCCGCTTTAGCTTTTACCTCGTTTAGTTTTAAAGTAGCCACTTAGTCCTATTTCCTCCTTTTTCATTAGGTAAGTTTTATTTTTAAGTCAAAAGTTAATTTCTTCTTTTAGTTTTATTTTTATTAATTGTTTTGTTTTAAATTTCGTTTTATTATTTGTTTCGCTCCTTTATTATTAGTTATTTGTTTTTGGCTTATTTTTATTACTTTTCGCATTTACCTTTTAAGTAGAAATAGATAACCAAAATCTTTTTTTTCTTAACCAAGAACAATTAAGTCTAGCATTAAACTGTGATCAATTCGAATTGAACCGAGAACGAAACAACGACAAACACGTAAAATCAGTTATTAGGAGAGCACGAGTTTGAGCAACTCTCCAACTGAGAATATCAAGGAAAAAGAAGATGTGATTCACATCTGGAAAAGACAGTAAGTTAACCAACGTTGTGTGTGATGAAGATTCGTATGAATCTTGTGTCTGGATGGTTGCTTAATGAAATTTGGATTTCATTTGTATTTGGATCAAATAAAATTTGAGTTAACGAATAACATAAATTAAGGGCATATCGGTGACACTTTTAAAATGGTTAAGTTGATTATGTTTTCAAATGGCCATTTTAGGAAAATGAGGGTGAACTCGACTTATTTGTTTGTTTTTTGAATGTATGGTATGACTTACTTTGACATGTTTTAAATTTTACTCAACATGTTGTCTAATTAAACCAAATTGGATACCTATTTTTATATAGACACGGATAGGGGTGTCATTCGGTTCGGTTCTCGGGTTGTTCGGTTTATTCGGTTCGGGTTATTTGGTTAATTTTTTTTTCTGAGTCAACCCAAAAACCGAACCGAACCGAAATAGATTTCAACCGAACCGAACCGAAAACCGAACTTGAATTCGGTTCGGTTTTCGGGTTGACCCGAATAACCCGAATTTTCTGAATTTTTCAAAAAAAATATATAATTATATAAATATTTACAAAAAAAAGGTTATTTCAAGTATAAATGATATTTTTATATTAAAATTATGTTTTAATAACTAGTTTGCATATATTAGGATTAAATTAATTTTTAATAACTATTATATATACATAAATTTATAAAAAATATATATATATTTATAAAATTTCGGTTTTCGGTTCGGTTCTCGGGTCCGACGGCCAAACCCATACCCAACCCGAAAACCGTATTTGTAGTTCGGTTCGGTTCGGTTATGACTCAAAACCCGAATTCTATTTTCGGTTCGGTTCTAGTTCGGGTTTGGTTCGGTTCGGTTTTCGGTTTTTGTGGGTCAAACCCGAATTATGGACACCCCTAGACACGGACTACACAATTAAAAATTGCGTTGAAGCCAAATTGACAAGTCTTTTCTCTTGGTTGAACATAAATACCCGAAAACCTTGATATGATTCACATGGTTTTATGTGATTTGGAATTGATACCTACTAAGGTAGAGAATATCGGGGACTTTATCATATTGCTGACTGTGGTACAAAATATTGCTATTTACACTTACTTGAGAGTAAAAATATAGACAAGATGATATATATAAGTAAGTCGAGAACCAACTTATTATCGATAACAAGGTGATTCGAAGTCATTGGAGTTGAATATGTGTTTCCATTTCTAAATTTGTATGCTATTAGAATAAGACACAAGTTCATTGCTCTTGATATAGAAAAGAATCGTGCCTTAGAAAAAATGGTTTATGCCATTTTCTTAAGTCCAGGTTTAAGCCATGGCATGTGGGGGAAAGCGATTATATCGACTACTTATCTTTTAGATAAGATCCCTTGTAAATATAATAGGATACTTCTTACGAACTATGGATGAGAAGAAAATATCTTTAAGGAAAGTTTTTCCTTCTCCCCCTTGGTTCTAACTGACGGTCGAAACACCCCCTTGGGGTGGTCCGGAATTATCTTTTCCTCTTTTATTTATTCCACAACGCTCGTTAAACCTTAACTCTTAAATATTTAACGACCGTTAAAGTTATAGCTCGGTTTAATTTAATAAACATATAAATATATTTATTAAATAAATTAACTGTATAAGCATTGTGTGCAATCCTGTAATCCCGAGTTCGGTCCTAACACATGACTATTAAATATAAGTCCATAAACTTTCAGCTCCCACTTGGACATATTTCAGATAGTGTGATCACATCGGTTAGCGTCTAGATACACGGCGATGCCTCTAGTACGACTCGAGTAAGGTCTCCTGGATAAAACCTTTTAATGATTCATCATTATTATTATCCTTTCATATATAATACAACGTTAATAAGGATATGGATCTTAGTCATTCCTTTCATTAACCATTCTGTTTCTCGTTCACAGATTCAACAAGATTACCAAAACACATTTGGGTGCGGCCATACAAACATCTTACTAATCTCACGAGGGGCCCAGTTGTATTAAACTCCAAAATAAATTGGAGGAAATCAATTCCATATTGACTACAAGCAAAACCTATGAATTTTGCAACACTTCTAAAAATAACCCTTATAGCTACCAGTTACATTTAACGCTAGATTATTTCACAGAGATGCACTAGATCCATGACAGTTTCCTGGTACCTCAGGTCTGAGGATAACTATTTATGATATACTTAACGACAAAGATCCATAAAGTATAGTCATATAGTTAGGATTAGTCCAATATTCGATTCATCGAATATCATCCGAAATCGATCAATATACTTTCAAGTATACTATCACAATTTTGATTTGTTTTAATTTAATAATACTCCCATATTATAAATCGACAATGGACTTTTAGAATACAAAACATTCATGAATTAAAACATGTAAAATAGGATACAAAATTAAATAACAAGAATAAACGTAACTCAGACTTTATTTCATTAAATAATAATGTCTTAACATCCTTTATCTAAATACTAATCACATATTTATTGCATGAAATAGCTAGTTAATTGAAGCCCAATGCTTTTGGCATGTTCAATAACCTTTCCTCTAGGCAACGCCTTAGTTAAAGGATCAACTACGTTATCATCTGTGCGAACTTTTAATAATTTGATTTCACGAGCTTCAACTTGTTCTCGGACGTAGTGATATCTACGTTTAAAGTGTCTGGCGCCTTTCATGACTCCATAATCATTGGCGAATATGATTGCAGCAGAATTGTCACAATACATATCAATAGGTTCTTTGATTGAAGGCATCACTCCAAGATCTCCAATAAACTTCCTAATCCAAACAGCTTACAATGCAGCTTCTAAAGCACCCATGTACTCAGATTGAGTAACATGCATTGCAATAGTTGTCTGCTTCTTGCTCTTTCAGCCAACTGCTCCTCCATTGATAACAAACACGTAACCCGTCTGAGACTTTGTATCGTCTTTATCACATTGCCAGGACACATCACAGAAACCTGTTACATTCATTTCTATGTCTGGTTTCCCTCCAAATACCAAAAACATATATTTCATTTTCCTCAAATACTTTAGAATATGTTTAACAGCAGTCTAGAGGAGCGTCCCTTGATTCTGTTGGTAACGATTGACCAAGTTCTGAGCAAACACCACATCAGGCCTTTTGGCATCTTACAACATACATAATATATCCTACAGCCAAAGCAAAAGGCACCTTCTGCATGTAAGCCTCCTCTTCAGGAGTAGGTTACATCCATTTCATGACTTAGATTATGCTTAACTTCCATAGGTTTAAAACCTTTCTTGGAATTATGCATATTATACTTCTTCAATATTTTGTCAATATAAGCATCTTGACTAAGACCAATTAACCGTCTACTCCTATCTCAATAGATTTTAATTTCTAGAATGTATGCAGCTTCTCTTAAATCCTTCATAGAAAAACGTTTACCAAGATATTCCTTAACCTCTTTAAGTCTTTTAATGTTACTTCCCATGATTAATATGTCATCAACATATAAAATTTGGAATACTACATCACTCTCACTAGCTTTATGATATACACATGGCTCATCACGATTTTGAATAAATCCAAATTTCTTGATTTCTTCATCAAATCGTTTGTTCCCTTGACGTAATGCTTGCTTCAAACCATAAATAGATATTTGAAGTTTGCACACACGTTTTGGATACTCAGGATCAACATACCCTTCTGGTTGCTGCATATAGATATCTTCATCTAAGCGACCGTTCCAGAAGGCAGTTTTAACATCCATTTGCCATATCTCATAGTCATATATGTTGCTATTGCTATGGGAATCCTAATAGCTCTTAAGTATACTACAGGAGAAAACGTCTCCTTGTAGTCTATGCCAAAAGTTTGTGTAAAACTTTTAGATACTAAACGAGCTTTATATGATTGTACTTCACCATCCATTTCAGTTTTATTCTTGTATATCCACTTATGTTTCACTACTTTAGCATTTGGTGGTGGATCTACAAGAATCCAAACATCATTAATTCTCATGGATTTCATTTCCTCATCTATTGCAACCATCCACTTATCCTTTTCAGGATCAAGTATTATGGATTTTAATTAGCATGTTCTCCAAGATCACCTACTTCATCATCATCATCCTTTATGCTAAGACATATTTTGCTTGGTGCACGTTTAGTCCTTTTAGACCTGCATAGAGGAATTATTTCTGGTGGAACTCACAGAATTTCTGGTTCTACAGGAATTATTTTGCTAGTATTTTCAGAAAGCAATGTATCTGTATGACTCTCTTCAAGATCATAATTTCTCCCACTGAATTATTGATTAACAAGATCACTTTCAAGGAAGTCTCCATACCTAGCAACAATAACTTCGTTCTCAGGTGGATAATAAAAGTAGTAACCCATAGTCTCCTTAGGGTATTGTACAAAGATACATTCCACATATTGTTGTTGGAATTTATCACCCGAGTTACGTTTCACATACGCCTCGAAACCCCAGACCTTTAAATAAGACAAGTGTGTCTTTTTGCCATGCCATAGTTCATATGATGTCTTATCTACCTTCTTCGTGGGAACCATATTTAGAATACAAACAGTAGATTCTAAGGCATAGTCCCAAAAGGATAATGGTAAAGTTGTAAGATTAAACATAGATCACACCATATCTAATAGTGTACGATTTGTCCTTTTGGATACACCATTTTTTTGTGGAGTATAGGGAGAAGTAAGATTCTGAGCAATTCCGTTCTCACTTAGATAATCTTCAAACTCTTGACTTAATTACTCACCACCTCTATCAGAACGAAGAGCTTTAATCTTCTTTCCTAGTTGAAACTATAATTCCGCTATAAACACTTTGAATGTTTCAAATACATCATGTTTATGCTTAAGTAAATAAACATAACCATAACGGCTATAATCATCCGTAAATGTTAAGAAGTAGCTAGCACCTTTCCTTGACACATGTCTAAGTGGTCCACACACATCAAAGTGTATTAAACCAAGTAGATCAGTAGCCATTTCAATACTGCTATTAAAAGGTTTCTTGGTCATCTTCTCAGAGATACAAGACTCACATTTATCAAATGATTCCTCATTGATGTTTTCCAAAATACCTTCATGTTGAAGCTTTTGTATGCGAGTCATCCCAATATGCTACAATGCCAAAGATAAGAAGAGTTCTTGTCTAACTTTCTCTTCTTATTCATACTAAAAATAGAATTATTATAATACTTGGAATTGTTATCATGCATGTCAATTTCAAATACACCATTCACAGCAATTGCATTAAAATAGAAAATACAATCTTTGAAAACAAAAATTCCATTATTATCAATAGTGTGAACAAATCCAAGATCTAAAAAAGAAGAAAAGAAAATGACACCTAGTAGGTGCATAATGACACTCATTTAAAATCAGTACTAAACCCGAAGGTAAAACTAAATTAAACATTCCCATAGCTTCAACAGCTGCTTGTGCTCCATTTCCCACTTGCAGATATTGTTCCCCATAGGATAGCTTCCTTTCCAGCTTAAACCCCTGAAGCGTATTAAAAATGTTAATACCGTATCCCGTATCATATACCCAGGAATTTAACTTGTATGTTAGATTAAATAGTTCAATCATAAACAAGTTACCTGAAGCTGCAGCACTTAGATCAGACTTCTTTCGCTTAATTTCTCGTAACTCATCGAGGTAAAGAGGGCAGTTCCTCTTTCAGTGACCATCGGCACCGCAATGGTGACAAGTCTCATCCTTTTGAGATTGACTCTTCTTAGCAAAGTTCTGCTTAGGCTTTTGATAATTCGCAACTTGCTTGCTCTTATCACCTTCGCTTTTGCCTTTCATCTTCTTGTTTGCTTGCAGTTTTGGCTTACTCACTCTACCCTTTTGTATGTTTAGTACAGGAGGACCAGAGGAAGAAGATGCCTTGTCCTTTATCCCTTTTTTATAGTCAATGAGCATTGCATGTTAATCATTAATTGTCTTCCCCGTGCAATGCATATTATAGTTCCTAACAAAATCATTAAAGTCCTTGTTAAGGGACCTATTGATCAAGTTAATCGCCATATCATGGTTATAGGGTTTCCTAAGTGCAATAAGTTGTTCCATGTAACCTCTCATTTCCATATAGTGTGCACTAACGGATTTCCTAATGTATTGCTTACAGCCATGCAAAACATCTACTAAATCATAGATCCCCACAACTTGGGGCTTCTCAAACATAGCTTTGAGTTCTTCAAGCATGTGCATGGGAGGATAAAGCTCAAACTTCTTTTGTAGAGAAGGTGACATTTTCTCAAGCATTAAACAAGCCACATTTGAGTGCTTATTTAATTCATTGCGGTGTGCAAGCCTTTCGACTTCAGAAGCTCCTTCAGCAAGGTCGGCTGGGACAGCCGTGGACAAGATATCAATAGTACCTGCTACTCTCAAGACAATTCTTAAGGAGCAATACCAATCATTGAAGTTTTGGCCAGTTAGTTTGGGACGATCAAAAACCGTTTTGAACGCGAAACTTAAAGCGTTATTGTCGGGTTTAGCCATTTCTACATAAATAAGTTCAAATATTAGTATTTTTAATAAATACTTTCAAGAAAATAAAATTACCCCGGTAAATAAATTAACCATAGTATTTTCCTTGAAACTAGAACTTATATTGACATAAATCTATTACATCAGTTGATCTGCTAGTAATGAACGTATTCAACATAGTAACTTGTCGAACAATTTATTGGCAAACAATTTCCAATTTCTAGATATTTTAGGGACTTAAATTGCCAAAAGAACGTTTTGCATTGTAAACATGTTTCATCCCCTCTGAATACCTTAAGTTTCCAGATCTCACTGAGTAACTTAATTAAGTCGTCTAATCTAAAGAACGTAAAACTTAATCTGCGAATTCTCATTCTTTGAAAAGTTTTCTCTCCATAACAACATCGTCCAAAATCTCATATGACGACATTGTAACTTCAATTGTCTGTTAATCATATGGCATTCAACTTCAATTTTAAGGGTATAAATTTGATGTCAAAATCAATGTATGGAGAAGCATGCATACATCTCGATATCATAAGTTTAATAAAACATTTAGTAAACTTTTTCGTAAGACAAAATTTCTACATATATTATGTTGAGGTATTGGTTAAACCAATCAAAGAATTTCCCACAACTATTCACAACATACTTTTGCTAGAACTCGGCTACGCACAAAGCAATAACCTTATTCATTATGTTTCGGATGTGAATTTGCGGTAAACCAACCTTAAGGTGTAATACAAATAATAATCGTAGGTAATTCCAATTTTGACGCACAGGCGACCCGGGAATTTAGTCAGCGACAATGGCATAAACTCCTTCCTTACCAGGGTGTTTAGTCTTGCGATCGCAACAAGAGAAGAGAGGGGAAAGATTGTGTGTAGAATTATGAGGGTTAAGGGGTGTTTATATAGGCTTAAATATCCTTGTAGCCTAAGTAAACAAATTTAAGAAAAGTTTTTCCTTCTCCCCCTTGGTTCTAACCGACGGTCGAAACACCCCCTTGGGGTGTTCTGGACTTTTCTTTTCCTCTTCTGTTTTCTTCCACAACGCTTGTTCAACCTTAACTCTTAAATATTTGACGACCGTTAAAGTTATAGCTCGATTTAATTTAATAAACATATAAATATATTTTTTAAATAAATTAACTTTATACGTATTGTGTGCAATCTCGTAATCTGAAGTTCGATTATAACATACGACTATTAAATATAAGTCCATAAACTTTCAATACAGTTACTCATAGACAGTAACTTAGTGTTCACATTGAGTAACAAAGCTAATAAACGGCTACACGTGGGTTCTAAATTACTAGCAAAAAAGTACAGGTAAAACAAAAAAGAAGACCTAAAAGCCATATGACCATCTCAGGTTTACGTGAACTCTGCATAGAAAACACATGATTTGCACATGAATTTTGGAACAAAAATCAGATAATTATATGACTGTAATAATGCATACACATAGTTAAATGTTAAAAAACAAAGGTTGGTACTATATCAAACAACCTTCGGGAATGACTCGCAAAGCAATATCCTTTAATCATTTAATTTTGAACCAACATTCTTAATTAAATATTTTTTTAATGATAAATGATTGTGTTTAAGATTTATGAGTAAACATGTAAGTTTAATCCTGAGAGCATGGGGAATCCGTAAGCCATGGCTTGGTGCCATGGCTCAAAAAGTGCTACCATGTTAGCTTTTTTCCCATGGCACCAGATTTTCCCACGGCACCAGATTTCACTGGTACCCCTGAACCGTGGGAAAACTGGTGCCGTGGGAAAACAAATTTAAGTAAATAATAATAAACATTTTAAAATTAAAATAAAATTCATTAAAATTAAAAAACATTACATAAAAAACATAAAAACATAAAATTTAAAAAACATGAAACTAAAAGACATAAAACTACAAAAACATTATTATTCGAGCGTCGACTAGTCACGTGGTTGATACGTTGCCCGGATTCGTGCCTTTTGGGACTCGACGATTGCGGCGTCGACCGGATGCATCCCACTTGTGTTAATTTGTAGCACCTTTATGTCTTCCGCAATCTTCTGAGCTTGGATCAACCGTCTTCGGTCCTCGCTCTCGGAAGCAAGCACGAACATTTTAGCTTCACGGTCTAACTTGTATTCCTCCGCCATGAATTCCGTGTAAGCGGCCGGGTTAGAACCGGTCCCAGCGGTCGAGTTGGAACTTGTGGGTTGACTTTTGTTAATTCGGTGCATACCCGGTGGTCGAGGCAAAGCATCGTCTCTAAAGTGTTCCGGTTCTTCGTCGGTGCCCATTAGACGACTTCTTCGTTCAACAGTAGAGTCGGGGTTTTTCCACTTGTGTTTGTTTTTCAAAAAGTTTCAAGCATCCCGATGCTTAAACTCCCCCCCCCCAACGACTTGCTCATACAACCGGTACACCTGCGACATCCAATTCTCATCACTCTCCCCACTATGAACCGCGGTTTCGTTCACCAAATCATTAAACTTCTTAATCGCTTGGTTCATCAGAGTCCACTTGCCCGTTATCATGTTTTTTGTACGCTCCTTATAACCCCTCTTTTTCCCGACCGCGTTGTACTCATTGCACACTTTATACCAAAAAGAAGCCTTTTTTTGATCCGCTCCGACTTTTGGATCCCCGGTCACTTGGATGTAAGTCTCGGCCTAAAGCTCTTCCTCGGCTTGAGTCCAAAACGCACGCATTTGTTTTGGTTCTTCTTCGGTGACTTGATCTTTTCCTTTATTTTTTTTGGCCACCGACTTCTTTCGTGACTTCTTCGCCGTAGGGGTTGGAACAACTTCTTGATCGGATGAGGAGTCGGGGACTTCTACAAAGTGGTGTGATGCGTGCTCGGAAGGTGGATGCGAAGTGGTGTGGTGGGTTTGTTGTTGTTGCATTTGTTGCGCCTTAAATTGTTGAAACAACAACAAATCTTCGAAGCTAGCAAATTGAGACGCGGAGTATTGAGGTTGGTATTGGGGAATGTATCCCGGATTCAAAGACGAACCCGGAATTTGGTTGGTTGGGTCGTTGATCATACCGAAAACCCATTGAGGTGTTTGGTTGGGGTTGGAATTAGGATTCATTTTTTTTTTGAAGAAATGGGAGATAGAAGAGTATAAGAAAGTGTGTGTGAAGTTTGGTGATGAAAGGGGGTTTTTATAGATTTTTTAAAAGGGTAAAAATGGAGTTTGTGGGGTTTTTTTTGAAAATCTGCCCCCCCCCCCCCCAACGGAATTATAGCCGTTATATTCAAAAAAAAATATTTAAAACTCCACCACGAGAGCTGGTGAGTATGGCGCAGACCCACGAAGCCCTGCGCCGTTGATATTTGCTGGGCCGTGGCCATGGCGCCACGCCATAGGCCTGGATTCCCCCAGCTCTAAGAGCACAGGGAATTCGTAAGCCATGGCTTGGTGTCATGGCCTAAAAAGTGCTGCCACGTCAGCATTTTTCCCATGGCACCAGTTTTTCCCACGGCACCAGTTTTTACTGGTATCCCTGAGCCATGGGAAAACTGGTGCCGTGGGAGTAAAAAGTGGTATAAGGGCCCACATATACCCACTTTAATAATTAAGATAAAAAAAATAAAAAAAAAAATCAGAAAAACCCATGGCGAAGGCTGGTGGCCATGGCGCCAAGCCGACGGCGCAGGGGAGGGAGTCCTAAGCCATTTTCTTTTCCTGCGTTTTGGCCATGGTGCCAGGCCATGGTACTGGATTCCCCTGCTCTAACTATTTATTTTGTTGATTCGGGAAAAGATGGAAAGGATATTATGATATGAGTAGAAATTATATAAACTTACGAAAGAAGCCTTTCCTAATATATCATAGGTCGACGATATTGATTTTACGCGTATTGTATTGGTGGTCCTCTTTTATATAATAACTTTGGTTTGCCAAATTCTTTGCAGAAAAAAAAGTCGAATTAACTAAATAATCATCGATGGGTTTGTTTGATCACATAGTCAAAGTTATACCTCATACAATGCAAATGTGGTGGATCACTGATGACAACAAACTCGAAGACGTATCCCTCAGTATCCCTGGAAAAGAGACGAGGATCGAGACCGATCAAACTTTAACCATCTCATTGGATATTGGAGCCACTGATTATGAATATTGTAGCCATTTTGTGGAGTTGCATTCCGATAAGAATGCTGTCTTTATTATTAAAAGTATAAGCTAAGTTTTGCCAAAGCATTGAATCATCAAGGGTAAGAAAGGTAAGTTTGTTACATTATATATTTTATTTTGTGCCACTTTTGCTATTTATGAAAGTGCAGGGACTGCTTGTGCCAAACTTGGTAAATGCGAAGCTGGTTGACTCTTGGGGCTATATATTCGTCTCATTCGTAGCATTAGGGTTATTCTGTTCTTGTTACTTTCTCTCACACATTGTTATTATCGCCATTGTTGGTACGATCTTTGTTGATTTGTTCAGACGGTTTATGTGTTCATTGATCTTGTTTGTAAGATCCTTGTAACACATCTGGTTGTATTTCTTTCTTTCTTCTTGTATTGTATGTTGATCAAAAAGCTAGGAATCACATTTGAAGTGATTGCCTAACGCAGTTAATAAAAAATAATAAGGGGAGGTTGGTTGAATCATCTTGATTCTTATTTTTTGTTAAAATTGAATATGGTATCAGAGACTTTGGTTCTTGATATCTGAGTTTTTAAACCGATTTTGTTAACAATCTTGATTAATCTTGTGGTTAATCGTGTTCTATTTGTGGTTAATTACAATATTTTCATCAATTAATTTTTTAGGGTTTTAAAAATTTGGGGGTTTTCTGATTCTTGATGATCTGTGGTGTTTAATTGGGTTCTTTTGTGCTTAATCAAGCACAATTGTATTTCTGGTAAGTTTAATTGAAGAAACCCTAAAATCCAGAAATTAGGGTTTCATTCAATTTTTGGGGATTTGTTATTTTGTGTTAGTTATTTGTTATAACTAACCTTTTCATGTTGTTTTTCCGCTGTGCTTGTTGGTTGTGGTGAGATCTTCTTGATCTTATTACTTCTTGGTGTTTTTGCTTGTAGCTGCGCGTGTTGTAACACCTCTCTCACTCTCTCCTTTTTTATTTGTTGTTTTAGAAGGGGTTTTAGGTGTCGAAGGGATTAGTTAGCATTGGAGGTTTGATTCAGTTTTCATTTGTGCTAGTTGGTTGTTGGTTGTTAAGGAGATACAAGGGGTTATTTGTGCTTTGTTTGATCTTTGTGTGTTTTCATTATGTCTGTTTCTAAGAAAGGTGACCAGGATGATGATCCTGTTAGTGATACTGAAACTGAAAGTGAAACTGTCATTCATACTAATGACCCTTTGTTTTTACACCCTACTGACACAAATGGGCAGCCCATTGTGAGTGTTAAACTCACTGGTCTTGAAAATTATAAAGTATGGGCTGCTGCATTTAAACTTGCATTGCATACTAAGAATAAATTGGGTTTTATTGATGGTACTTGTGAGAAGAATAATGATGATAATGTTTTAGCTGATCAATGGGATAGATGTAATGCTGTGGTCTTATCTTGGCTCCTTGTATGTATCTCTTTTGAGTTATATCAAGGACAAATTTTCTCTAAAAATGCTAAAGATGTGTGGGATGAGTTTAAAGAAACATATGATAAAATAGATGGATCTGTTATCTATAATTTGCACTTTAAAATTTGCTCTCTCACTCAGTCTGGATCTTCTTTGTCTGAGTATTATCATAATTACAATAGTTTATGGAGGCAGTTTGACTCTCTTGTCAATCTTCCTTCTTGTAGTTGTGCTGGTGCTCCTCAAATGAAGAGTCATAATGCTCTTATGAGACTTATGCAGTTTCTTATGGGTCTTGATGACACTTTCAGTGTTGTTAGGAGTCAATTGTTAACTGCAGACCCTTTGCTTGATGTTAAATCTGCTTTTGCTACTTTGTCAAGGGTTGAGTCTCATAAGAATAGTCATGTGCATAATGGTAATGATAAGAATACTGCTACTGCTTTTGTAGTTAAACCTAATAATTGGTCTAATAATAGAAATAATCAAAGCAGAGGTTCTAATAGAAACAATAATAAATTTGTTTGCACTTATTGCAATATGAATGGACATACCATTGACAGATGTTTTGAGCTTAATGGATATCCTCCAGGTTTCAAGAAAAGGAATCCTGGAGGATCTAATGTTTCTAATAATGTTTCTAGTTCTGGTAATAAGGTTGATCAGGGATCTGGGAACTCTTTTCCCTTTACTGCTGATCAAATTAGTAGACTTATGGCTTTAATTGGCTCTAAAACTGATACTGGTGATGTGCAGTCTTGTGCTGCAGGTATGGTTTATGGGTCTAATCACATAATTAGTTTTGTTACTTGTGGATTTTTTAACTACAATTCTAATATAAGTACTTACAGTACTTATATTGGATGGATCTTTGACTGTGGAGCATCTCAACACATGACTTTTTCAACAGCTCACTTATATGATGTAATTGATGTTTCTAAATTGAACATATCTGTTTCTCACCCTAATGGAACTGTTGAACATGTTAAACATATTGGAAATTATAAGCTTTCTGATAAAATTGTGTTGAAAAATGTGTTAGTTGTTCCAGGCTACAAGGTTAGCCTTATATCTGTTCATAAATTGGCCAAAGATGATAAATTTGTTGTGTCATTTACTGAAGAAAAATGCTTTGTTCAGGATTCTCTTCAAAAGTCCCTTATGGGGACTGGTAGTGAATGCAATGGTCTATATTTGTTTGATTCAGGTAGGAAATTTGTTAATAGTTCTATAACTACCTGTTGTTTGTCTAAATGTATTTGGCATAATAGACTTGGTCATCCTTCTGACCAAGTTTTGACCATCTTAAAAGATAAAATCCAAATTCAGTCTACTCATGATGTTCAACCTTGTGATGTTTGCCATAAGGCTAAACAGACAAGGGATCCTTTTCCTTTAAGTGAACATAAAACCAAGTCCTTAGGTGATATTGTGCACTTAGATGTTTGGGGTCCTTATAAGGTTAAAAGTAGAGATGGCTATAGGTATTTTCTTACTGTGGTTGATGACTATACTAGGGCTGTGTGGTTATACATGCTCAAAGGTAAAAATGAAGTGTTTAACAAAATTGTTGAGTTTTATAATCTCATGAAAACTCAGTTTGATATATCTGTTAAGATTTTCAGAAGTGATAATGGATCTGAATTTATAAATAATAATTTTGAAACTTTTGTTAAAACTAAAGGTATAATACATCAAACTACTTGTGTGTATACTCCACAGCAGAATGGTATAGCAGAAAGGAAACATAGGCACTTGCTTAATGTTGCAAGAGCTCTTATGTTCCAGGGGGATTACCTTTAAATATGTGGCCTGAATGTGTTCTTACTGCTGTTTATCTTATTAACAGGATTCCTAGCTCAGTTCTTTCTGGAAAAAGTCCTTATGAAATGATTTATAACCTTGAACCTAATATCTCTCATTTCAAAACTTTTGGATGTTTGTGTTTTAGTACTATACTTAATAATATGGATAAGTTTGCTGCTAGGAGTGAAAAGTGTGTTTTTATTGGTTACTCTTTTACAAAAAAAGGTTATAAACTTTTTAGTCTTGAGTCTAAAACTGTTTTGTTTTCTAGGGATGTAAAATTTTATGAAACTGTGTTCCCTTTCAAAAATAATGGTTGTAAAGATGGTTTAGTTTTTGAAGAACAAGGTATAAGTAGCTTAAATATTTTTGACCTAGTAGCAGACAAGTCTGATGATCCCTATGATGAAGTGAGAGATGTAAACCTAGGAAATAGAGGTAGCATTTCAAATAGATATGACTTAGCTGATAAAGTGTCTACTGACACTAATTCCATTATTACCAGTCACTCTCAGGAGTCAGACTCTATGAAAGATAAGAATCATAGTGTTGGAAGCCAGAGTGATCTAGGCAGTAGTGAGGCTAGTCCTATAGATCAAAATGTTTCCCTAAGTGATGATGATTATGAATCTGAGGGTGAGGAATTTATTGAATTTAATCAACTTTTTCAAAACAGTCTAGAAAGATCTGAGTTAAGAAGGTCAACTAGACCACACAAAGTTCCTGCTAAATTTGATAACTATGTGCTTGATAAAAGGATTAAGTATGATATTAATACTGTTGTGAGTTATACTAATTTGTCTATGCATAACTTTGTATTTTCTAATAATCTAAATAAAATTCATGAGCCTAAATCATATGATGAGGCTGCCAAAGACCCTAGATGGGTTGAGGCAATGAATGAAGAAATGGAAGCCCTTAACAGAAATAATACATGGGTTATTGTTGATTTACCTTATGGTAGAAAACCTGTAGCTTGTAAATGGTTGTGGAAAGTTAAATACAAGTCTATTGGAGATGTTGAAAGGTTTAAGGCCAGAGTAGTGGCTAAAGGATTTAGTCAGAAAAAAGGCATAGATTATGAAGAGACATTCTCTCCTGTTGTTAAAATTGTGACTGTTAGATGTCTTCTTTATGTGGCTGTGCATAACAATTGGCCAGTATATCAATTAGATGTTAATAATTCATTTCTTTATGGAGATTTAGATGAAGAAAATCTATATGAATCTTCCTGAAGGATATGGTTCAGTAACTAATAAGGTGTGTAAGCTGACTAAATCTTTATATGGGTTAAAACGGGCACCTAGAAAATGGAAAGAAAAGCTCACTAGTGTTTTAACTGATAATGGATTTAGTCAAAGTAAAAGTGATGTGTCATTGTTTACTAAGACTGAGAATGATGCTTTTGTAGCTTTGTTAGTCTATGTGGATGATATCATTATAACTGGAAATAATGATAAAATGATTAATGACTTTAAAAAGTATTTGAGTTCTAAATTCAAAATAAAAGATCTTGGAAAACTCAAATATTTTTTAGGCATTGAAGTTCTTGATACTGACTCTGGTCTATGTCTTAATCAAAGGAAATATTGTCTTGAATTGCTCTCTGAATATGGTATGCTAGCTTGTAAGCCAGCTAAATCTCCTATTCCTGATCCTTCTAAGAAAAAGAAAGTTGTTGTTGATTGTGAAGAGGATGTTATGCTTGATAATAAAACTTGTTACCAGAAAATTGTTGGCAAGTTGATTTATCTTACTCTGACTAGACCTGATATTGCTTATGCAGTACACTGTCTAAGTCAGTTTATGCATGCTCCTTATAAATCACATCTCAAACTTGCTTTTCATGTGCTTAGGTATCTAAAAAATTCACCTGGAACTGGTATATCTTTTAAGAAGCATAATTGTTTGAATCTCAATGCTTTTGTTGATTCAGATTGGGCTAAGTGTAAGGTAACAAGAAAATCTGTTACTGGATATACTGTTTACCTTGGTGAAAATCTTGTTTCATGGAAAAGCAAGAAACAATCTGTGATAGCTAAATCTTCAGCTGAGGCTGAATATAGGGCTATGAATAGTGTTACTTGTGAAATTATGTGGATCCTTAAGATCATGAAAGATCTTAAGGTTGATATGACTCTACCTGTACCTATCAGATGTGATAGTAGTTCTGCAATTCAAATTGCAGCTAATCCTGTGTTCCATGAGAGAACAAAACACTTTGAAATAGATTTATATTTCCTTAGAGAAAAAGTTTCAGCAGGATTGGTTAAAACCTGTAAGATCAAATCTGAAAATAACATAGCTGACTTATTCACTAAGGGATTATCTATCAAAGATCATAAGTGGTTTTGTGAGAAACTGAAGCTTATTGACTTATACCAAAACTCAACTTAAGAGGGGGTATTAAAAGTATAAGCTAAGTTTTGCCAAAGCATTGAATCATCAAGGGTAAGAAAGGTAAGTTTGTTACATTATATATTTTATTTTGTGCCACTTTTGCTATTTATGAAAGTGCAGGGACTGCTTGTGCCAAACTTGGTAAATGCGAAGCTGGTTGACTCTTAGGGCTATATATTCGTCTCATTCGTAGCATTAGGGTTATTCTGTTCTTGTTACTTTCTCTCTCACATTGTTATTATCGCCATTGTTGGTACGATCTTTGTTGATTTGTTCAGACGGTTTATGTGTTCATTGATCTTGTTTGTAAGATCCTTGTAACACATCTGGTTGTATTTCTTTCTTTCTTCTTGTATTGTATGTTGATCAAAAAGCTAGAAATCACATTTGAAGTGATTGCCTAACGCGGTTAATAAAAAATAATAAGGGGATGTTGGTTGAATCATCTTGATTCTTGTTTTTTGTTAAAATTGAATATTTATCGCGGCCAGGGTTGAACCAATACACTCCCCTGACCACCCGGGCCCTCGCATCGATAGAATAACCCACGGCAGGATTAATTTAGGCGACCGTATTGTGTACCATAGCACCAACTATGACATCAATGTCAATGATGATGGATTCCTCGTGATGACTTTTCACAAGAGTCACCACAAAGACGTGCCCCGCTTCAAGTTTTTAAAAGATATCGCTATTATCCTTATTATCAATCAACTAGTTCGTAAGTTTATTTATTAACCATATTCCCAGTTTTCTATCTATCTATGTAATAATAATGTATGCACGCTTTGTGTCATCTTAATAATACTTCTTGGCTGTTATTCTACATCTTATTATTATCATTAGTCCCCGAATGCTAATGTCAATGAACTGGAACCATCCCCCAATATTGCTAGCTTCATATGCCTTCATTACATCATCATCTTCTTCTGTAAACTTAAAATTAGGTCCACTTTGATAGTCATACTTTAAAGGCAGCAGCAGGCCATCTTCTCTCGTCCACTTGCTGAACGGAGGAATTGTGATTGCATTGGCAAAAACCCATATCTCACTGGCGATGGGGCAGGTCACTTTCAGATTCCAACCGCGATCACTACATATCTCTTGGAGCAGCTGATCACACCACTATTCTGCATCAACCTTGGTTAAGCAAAGCTTATGGGTTATGACTTCACCGTCACTTCCATAACTGGGCGGCCGCAGATAAGTAGTCACGTAGTTTTAAGGAGCAGAAACAACCCCTTCTAGCCATTTCAATTCAAACATCTATCTATTTAAACGAAATGATTCGGCAATAATCACTCATGAGGAATCAAGACCAATACACAAACTCGTAGATCAACAACCACAAGTAAGCACATACTCAGAACTCTAATACAACGACGGGTTGTATCAACCCATCATGCACACAAGTGCTCATAGCAATTTCATTTTACTTTTGTGAGTTTTGTCTATTACACTACACGAAAAAAAAAAAAACTTTATTTGCGAGTAGAAAATCCTCATTAATAGAGGAAAATCAGTCACTAAAACAGCTTAATGATGAAAATCGACGTTGTCATTTGTCTTCACAATAGCTCCGCCACAAATAAAAATGGGACAGAAATTGAAATTTGACACCAAATTAGTGAGGAGCAAAAGTCGCCACTATATAGGTAAACCCAGGTGATTTCACAAATTTTAATTATTCTTATTTATACATTCAGAGATCCATAACTTAAAAAATAGGCAAACTAATATCACAAAAGGAAAAAGTATAGCTAACCTCGGCTCAAGACTCGGTTCCGGCTAGATGGGTTGAAGTACTAACAATCAGACCCGGAACAACACATTAACAACATGACATTTTAATATCTTGAAAACTTGTGTGCTTTATAGTCCACAAAACAAAATGTCACTACGAGCTCATGCGAATGATTCAGACTATTTGCGTCTGATGTTCAACTTTGTTTGTCTGATGTATACCTAAGCAGCATGAACCATTCTATGTACAGATGACTTGCCTATCATCTTGATTTTTCCACACACCTATTAGTAAATTTAGCGATTTTCAATGTTCAACTTAGGTAAAAGTAAAAACAAAAACAAATCTTACAGGGAAATGTATTTTTGTACCTTTAGTTTATCTTCATAAATTGTCTCAATAACCCAATAGTGTTACAAAGTTGCTGCTGCATCAGCGAGAGTTCCTATATCCACATGGGGGTTGACGTTAACAGCAGCAATGAGATGTTCCCGTCCAGTGTCCGTAGCTTCTTGAACCATGGCTACAACCACCAAAGTTTATTAAATAAATAATCCCAAACACCCACAATGTCTCAAAAGTAGGGCTGAGCATCGGGCCAAAACCAAACCGACCCGTGTCAAACCGAAACCGAAACCAAACCACCGAGCTTCTTTGACACCAAGACTTTAGACCATTGAATCCAGACAATCTTTCTGTCACCTTCTTGAAATCCATTAAAAAAGTTACACCTCAACCGTTCCATAGAATTTAGAACAGATTTAGGAACCTTGAACATGGACATGTTGTAATTCGGCGTAGATCCGAGCACGGATATAAGGAGAGTAATGTTTTAAGCTTCCACTTAGACAGCCTCTTTTTAAGTTTGTAAATAGTATCGTCCCATGCCTTAGTCAAAGACATATTGCCACCGACCATAATGCCCAAGTACTTGAAAGGAGTCTTTAAAATCGCACAACCAAGTAAAGTAGCAGCCTCCAAAACAGTGTTATCAGGAATCCCGACTTCAAGGATGTGAGACTCTTGTGAATATTAATCGACATACCTGATATGAGGGAAAAACAACGAAGAATATGCATGATACCCTTCAAGTTAGACTGAGACCACTCTCCAATAAAAATTGCATCGTCCGCGTAGAATAAGTGAGACACCGTAAGGGAAGAGCTAAGTCTAATACCATGAAACACACCCGCCTCTACAGCACGAGAAAAAGAAATATGAAGGGATTCCAAGATAAGAAGAAACAAAAAAGGAGCTAGGGGATCTCCCTGTTTTAAACCGCGGTAGACTTGGAATCAAGTAGTGGGGCTGCCGTTTACTAGAATAGACAATCCAAGATCACCATTTAGAACCAAACCCAAACGAATTAAGGACCTCGTCCATATAATCCCAACGAATTGAATCATACGCATTAGCAAAATCAACCTTGAATAACAAAGCCTTTTGATACTTAACTTTGCAACGAGAGAGGATCTCGTTAATGATAAAAGGAATGTCTAGAATCTGTCTATTAGGGAGAAAAGTCGACTGAACATCAGAAACCAAATCAGAAATAACATAAGAGAGACGCATAGCGAGAATCTTAGTGACAACTTTGTAAAGGCTTCCAATGAGACTGATCGGACTTAATAAGGGGAAATAAAGCGAGGCCACGACTTAATAAACTTTTAATTGAGTGTTATTAATACTTTGTTCACTAGTTGTATGTTTCCATAGTTACACTTTTTGTGTTAGTGGGGATAAGGTATATACGATACATGAAGTTAGTATCCGTCTCAGTCTCTTTTTAACAAGCTCATTTTGGACATGCATTTGAAACTCAGGGAATTGTATATCATCAGGATTCAGGACGTTGTTTGTACATCATCAGGAAGTTGCTTGTACGTGTTAAATAAACCCTGATTAATAAGGGGAAATAAAGCTAGGCCATGACTTAATAAACATATAATTGAGTGTTGATTCATATTAGCAAGTACGTGTTTGATCAGTTGAATATGAGATTGTAGGAAATTCAAAAGCTAACGGTACGGGCTTACGGCAGATTGTATTGTACGAGGCAAGTTCCAGCAGCTTGAAGTTTGTATAGAGTTACCAGCCGGGGGATTACTACAAAGCAACAACAAACACCTTCTATGACAAGAAATCGACCATCTTCACCATTGAATTAAAAGGTTTTGTTTGAGACTAGTAGCATTCAAAACTCATATCATCAGGAAGTTGTTTGTATATCCTCTACCTTATCTGAGGAAATAGAATAGCCCGGAAGTTGTTTGTATATCATCAGCAAGTACATGTTTTGATCAGTTGAAACTAAAGTAGTTGTTTAAGCTGATGGCATAGGATTTCTAGCCTTATATTAGCTGTATTTTGTGTTTATGTGCATATTAATCGAGTTTTGATCTTCTGTGGGAAAAAACAGGTTCAGTGCCTTCTCATATTGTTCGATTTTTTTTGGGCATTTGTTTGGGCTAAAGTAGTGCTTTAGCTGGCTTTTTCCATTTTATTTTACTATAAGTAATAAATTAGTAATGCATCATTGCAGATTTGCATCTCATACACAGGTTGACAGATGATAAGGCAACCCACAACGGTTGGCCCATTCGGTCGATCGCACACGGTCGCGACCGAGTCGCGCCGTTGTGGCAAATTGGTCGGGCTAATCGGTCGGGCTCAAATCGGTCTTACCCACGATTGATTTGAACGTTGGCTGTGTTTGTTTTTGTGTGTTTGAAAAAAAAAAAAACTTTTTTTTTAAAATTTTTACCCTCTATCTATATAGATACCCCATTTATTCAACCATTTTTCACACACATAACTTACAATTCTCCAAATTCAATTTTTATACCATCTAAAATAATGAGTTCTCAAATGGCATGGACTACCGAAGAGGCGGTAGCTTTGTGTAAAGCTTAGGTGGACGTTACAGAGAATTCCCTTCGTCGATCTCATAAGACGAAAGGGTTTTGGGAGAGGGTACGTGAGTTATTTTATCAAGAAATGGGTGAGCGAAAAAGAGGTTATGACTCAATTATCAGCAAATGGAAAAATTCTATTCGTTCTAAAGTTGGTCAATTTAATGCGATTTACAATGGTGTCGTACGTAGGCACCCGCCTGGGACTTCTGAAGATACTCTTTATCAAGAAGCAACACTTGAATATCACACTATTAGTCATATGGATTTTCCATACTATGAATGTTGGAAAGTTTTGAAACAGAGTCCCCAATGGAACTTCATTGAAATGCCACACTTCGATAATCTAGGAGTTTAAAGTTTTTAAGTTTTACAATTTAAAATTTTTAAGTTTTTAAGTTTTACAATTTAAAAATTATTATTATGTTTCGTAATGTTTTTTAATTTATGCATTGTGTTTTTTTATATAATGTTTTTTTATTTATTGTAATGTGTGTTGTATGGAATAAAATGTTGTTTTTATTGAATATAAAATGTTATTTTTATTGAATATAAAAATTAAAAAAATTTGAATTAGGTCGCACTAGGTGGCCTTGTTGGGCAAATAGGTCGCACTAGGTCGCCGGAGAGAGAAAGCTGAAAAAAATAGGTCCGGACACATTTGGGTTGTGGGTAGCCTAACAGATTAGAAATTTTTTCGGTTTTATTGTACAAAGAGGCATATTTTTATATCACCAGCTTACAACCAGATGAAAAGTTTTTAACATTGTTCACTTAAAATATCTTTCTGAAATGATATTAACATTTTTTTGTGTGACCATAGCGGCTTTGCCTAAACAAGTTACGAGTGATGCGTTTGATCCTCGACTTTACATAAGTCCCACCAGATGTAAAGTTATTGTCACACGAAATCAAAAAATATTGCTCGACGAAAATTTAGATTGCAAGATGTCATTTGCGTGAGTAACCGTCTTGTTAAATTAAGTTAATCTCTATAAAATCCATGTATCTTTTTAACCTAGAACCCATGCGACCAACTGTATATAAGATATTTGAAAACAAACATAAACGATGGTGTAATATTTATTTTTTATTAAGAAGGCTCTGAACCGAAGCATATTTGATTATGAATATTTGGTTAGTAGATAAGTGTGAATCTTATTCCTATCTTAATCTGTAAAACTGAGACACACAAATTTATTTATTAAATATTTGTTTTGATTCTTTGTAGTGTGCAAAGTGAAACAATACTTACCATAAAATGACGAGGCAAAAAGGGTCCGTTTAGGCCCAATACACGGTATTTAACGAATATATAGTAACTACTAACTATTACGCGTATTCGAGGTCTATATAATAACTTTTTGGCTTTCAATTGAATTCTCTATAAAAATAAAAATAAAAATAAAAAGTCGAATTACTATTAATCATCGATGGGTCTGTTTGTTAACATATGCTGCTTCCTTTTCGACCTGTTGGAATTCGGAATTTTATTCGAGAGGATGTATAGTATACTCAAAGAGGTATGCCTCAGCAGTATCCCTGGAGAAGAGACTAGGATCGAGACCCATGATGGAGTTCTGTTTTTATGCAGTATCGTTATTGTCATTCTATTAGGTTCTCATTATATTTATCGACATTCGATCAAATCGGCCATGATCGATTTGGCCGTTTGTACGGTAGGACACTTATTACTAAGTTCTGTATATGATGCATTATTCTAGCATAGTACCTTATATATCTACTACGTAATTTTGATGCATATTATTGTTATTCTAGATCTTCATTGTTGGTTGATACTTTGGTTAATTAATTCGGACATACGTTAGTTCTTGAATGGTATTGTCAATCGTACTTGAATGATGATTGTAAATCATAGTGGATTCTGCTGTAGATTTAGTAATGATGATTATAACACATCATTTTGTAGTACTATAGTTTCAAACTTTCAATCAACTGGAACAAGCTGTATCGCTAGGTTTGCTGTCATTAGATCATCTGTAAACATATGGTTGGGCATAATTTAAAATTAGGACGACTTTGTTATACATCATGCCAAATAATCTAACAGGCTCAGTTAAAACAACAATGATCTTGGTAGTCATACTTTACACGTTTCTCGGGTCGTTTCCTGATGTTTGTCATGCACTGACACATCATCCTGCTTTCAGACACTTCAAAAGTCTACCTAGGTTAAAACATATAAGTTATTATTGAATATTGCAAACTATGCTCATAAAGTAATCAACTGTGTATATGTATGCGCTTTCACACCATGTCTGGGCTAATTTGTTTCATCAAGTTATTGATGCCTAGTACTATGCATTAAGGTTATTTGTCTCGTCCACTTGCTGAACGTCATCCTCTCTGCATATGAGGAGGAATTGATAGCATTGGCAAAAGCTATATCTCACTGGCGTCCGTATTCATTGGGCAGTAAGTTTCAGATTCAAGCCAATCACTACTTGGAAATTCGTGATGGTCTGGTTGAGTTTAAAAATCGAGTTTTCCTGTTACGTCAGTCTCCATTATTGCATTCAACCTACTTGACACGTTTACTACTCGTTAGCTAAACTCTTTCTCACGTGTTTTACCTATTAGATATAAAACATAACCAGAGTCAACACATTCACAATGGTTCAAAGTTGGCACCTGTATGTCGCAAACATGTACCTACCATCAAAAGTGGTTTTACAAGAGGCAAAGCAATCAAAATTTTGTTTGACAAGTTATTTTCTTTGCTGTCCATCCTTTGAGGTCTTTTTTTAACGCCGCAGTGCCTGTCTCCAAGCCTGCAGCAATATATCGGCACAAATTTGCTAGTATTAGTACAATAAATGGAACAAATTGATACAAAGAACATCTCATGTGCAACACTTACAGTATTACGGAATTAGTACCTCGAAGGTCTGCATCGACTACTTTATTATTAGATGGAGAGCTTGGTGAACGTTCGGTCGTCAACCTCATTGTTCTCTTTTGTTTTAAACTTTGAACTCCTTGACACAAGTGACCTACTCTGGCTTGAGCCTTGAGGTCGGTGAGTCATGTTGAAACGAGTATGTTTGATGTCATATATGCATAGAGACGAGAAGACCAAAATTTGTTTCAACGCTATTACCACAGTGGTCAGGTACACGGTAGAGTTTTTTTTCTTTGTTAGAAACGGCACAGTTTCTAGTTCAACGAGGGTATCAATTATTCAGTAAGAAACAAGAGGACCTGCATTCAGTAGCTAGCTCCTATAATGCTGTAACACTTCTACTACACACTGAAATCACATATATGCTATAATTTTATGGTAACATATTCTACAAAACACAGTATTTGGCATTCGAGGCAAGACTAATTCTAGATATAGGTGATTAAGATTTATATTCTGGGAAACATTAGAGTGGCACGCGTACTCTAGTAAAGAGATGATGATGTTTTGGAAGTCAAAATGTTGCTAGACGCTAGATTCCATGAGGTTATGGTTGCTCAGTAATGATGGGTTGGATAATGGGTCAAGGCGGGTAAACTTTTGGAATGGGTTGTAATGGGTCAGGTTGGTTTGATCAAGAACATTTTATAATTAGTTAGTGTATCAAATATGATCACAGAACCTGAAAAGTTTCAAAAGTAATCTGCGTTTTTTTAGTTGGTTTTTCATTGCTAATAGTTTTATTAACTTTTTTGCAATTGAATTATGTATGGATCTGTTTTTTTACAAATATTAGGGGTGTTTGTTCAAGCTTATACGTGGCTTATGAGTTTCGGCTTATAGGCCATGTATAAGCTTAAACAAACACCATCCATAATTCAAATGCAAATAAAATAACTAGCATCAATGAAAAACAAAAGGGGTGTTCGTTTAAACTAATAAAACGCAGATTTACATCAACTAAAGGGGTGTTTGTTTAAGCTTATACGTGGCTTATGAGTTTCGGCTTATATTTCTTAAACCTTACAAATGTTGAGACTTGGGGGCTTATATGAGCTAATTATGATATAATAAACTTATATAAGACTCGAATACACAAGTGTTAGGTTGCTCATGGATGACCCATGACAAGCTCATTTGAGACCCAGATTCGAAAAGATGAGCTTAATGTTGCTTTGATTTATTTGTTATAATTATAAGCAGCGCAACAATGAGGTTGACGACCAAATATTCAACAAGTTCTCCATCTAATAATGAAGAAGTCGATGCAGACCTTCCAGGTATAAATTCTGTTATAAGTGTTCCACGTTAGATGTTCTTTGTATCAAGTATTGAATATGTACTTTGTTTCGTATATAGTACCAATACTGACAAATTTTGAGTGGAGATATACTGCTGCTGCAGACTTGGAGCCTGGAACGGCGTCTTCAATAAAAGACCTCAAAGGATAAACTTAGCAAAAAAAAAACAACTTCTCAAACAAAATTTTGATTGCTTTTTCTCTTGTAAAACCAATATTGATGCTAAACACGTAAGAAAAAGTTTAGCTAATGAGTAAACGTGTCAAGAAGGTTGAATGGAATAAAAGTCTGCCAAAGTATCATTTTATTGCATAAAAGTATAAAACCTCCGAACTATTCAGATTTTCAAACTCATATGAGTTAAAAAATGTGTGGTCCACCCAATTCGACCCATTCAAAAATTACGGTTACCTTACCAGTCCATTTTGCCATCTCTCGTTATGTCCATGAGAATCTTCTCTGGAATCAGTAGTAAGCTCGTGTGCTTATTAAGTTGACACACTTGACAAGTGCGAAGAAAGTACCGAACTGATGACTTTAAGCCTGTCCAATAGAAATCTGCAGCTACACGGCCAAGAGTTTTTCGGTAACCTTCATGACCCATATTGTGAAGCGAAATTATAATAGAGTCACACAAATGGAGACTGAGGTTACAACAAAAATTTATTGTGAAATGAACCAGACCATCACGAATTTGCCAAGGGCCCACGGCTTCACCTTTTTGTTATTTTTGTCGCAGGATGTTGTGATTCGGGAATTATGTTGGCCTCCTGTTCAAGTGCAATAAAGGCCCGGAAATGGCGGATGGTTGTTTCTGATCCTTCAAACTGACGTGACATCGCATCAGCAACCACATTGTCTCAACCAGTTTTGTGAATGACAGTAAAGTCATAACCCACAACACAAGCTTTGCATAACCAACATTGTTGCTCCAAGAGATACTTAAGGTTGTAGTGATCGGTTCGAGGCTGAAACTTACTGCCCCATAGATACGGACGCAAGTGACATATGGCTTTTGTCACCAAAGCTATCATACACACACATGACAAGTTTGTTAACAGGGTTTAATTTGATTGCAGATTCATGGTTTTGGTGGATCCCGCAATGTGCCAACATGCGGTTTTTATTATATCAGGACTATCAAGGGCAAGAGATAACCTCGAGGCCAGTTTGAGGCAAGATAACTAAGATCGTGCAACACTTTTTGAATATCCAACTACTGTTTTATCTCAAACACGTACATATACATCATGTTTTTAAGTTACATCAAACAAGTGAATTTGACTAACCGTACACAGATTATGCCTGATGTAAACGTAACCAGTGTGCTATATATTGCGTTTTGGCATGTCACATAGCTTCGATGTTAAACTGAAACTTCAAAATTTCTTTAAAGTTTTAAACAATACTAGAAGTCATTCAATCAAACAATATTAGATTATATGTAACCCTCAAATTTGAAAACTGAAAAGTGAAAAAATGAAGAAAAAATAGGAAAAAAACAAAAAAAAAACGCCACTGCCGGGGATCGAACCCGGGTCACCCGCGTGACAGGCGGGAATACTTACCACTATACTACAACGACTTCGATGCTAAACGAAAATAAGCAAATATCACATCTCTGCCCAAATGTTGTATGTTCTTGAAAAAACCAAAATAGATGGAACAATTGGTTGCAACACGCCGCGTTTCTCAGTCACACACACTACACCCAGATTCTCTCAAATCTCAACCATGTCGGAGGTCCTACACCCAGCATGCTACCACTACTCTCTCCCATGGCCGCTCCATCATTTGCGGCTTAAAACCCAAAATTCACCAAACCCAAACCCAAACCCAAACCCATCAAACCAAACAAAACCGAACCCCTGTACTTCCCAAACCCATCAAACCAAATTCACCAAACCCCTCCTCCCTCTCCTACAGTAATAATTTACTTACTCGTTTTATTAGCTTTCTTGGTTGTCTTTTTTAGACTAGTTTGTTTGAGCTTATTTCTGCCTTTATTACCTTATTTTCACAAACTTATGATCTAATAAGCTTTGCTTATACAACCTCATCCTAGCTGCTGCTTAAAATCGGGGTCATTTAACTTTATATAATTAGGATTATCATCTGATTGTCTGTCACAACCTTGGGGACAGTTTGTTCGAAACTTATTATCTGATTATTGGTGAGACAATTATACTGTTTTGATAAACCAATTGAAATTGCTTATTCTTGACAACTTATCTATATAGGCAATAAGCAGATACTGAAACAATCCCATTTCCTAAACACCCCTTCAAATTTTGTAAGCACTGCAGTTTTCTTACAGAACACTCTACCTTTAAATTCAATGCCAAATACCCCCTTACAACTGTAAATAGTTGCTAACTAGTTATGAACAGGTCTCATTTGGATGGGGGCATGCTCTTGCACTCACCAAAGATGGAATGTTATATGGGTGCTTGACCACTGGATTCAGTGGTTGAAATGTAGTTCGGTTCGGTTTTCGAGTTGACTCTAGGAAAAAAAATTAACCAAATAATCCGAACCAAATAAACCGAACAACCGTACTGAAGGACACCCTAAACTTCAACTAATCAAAACTTGAATAAGTTCGGTCCGATTTTATAAGAAAAAACCCAGATGGAACAATCACAGTTAAGCCAGTACTGACAAGTTAGTAAAATATTTAGCCCATAATTACCAACCCTAGTATCACTTTGCAACACGTCGTATTTCTCAGTCACACACACTACACCCAGATTCTCTCAAATCTCAACCATGTCGGAGGTCCTAAACCCTAAACTTCAACTAATCAAAACTAGTCTCTCCCATGGCCCCTTGTGATGCATTATGTGAGGGAGCGTGCAATCCGATTGATGGAAAGGGACAGACAGGTTGCTGTTTCGCAGCTGGTTTAAAGGCCAACCGAGATGAAGTTCCTGTTTCATCTATCAGGTGTTGCAGATTGCAGATACAGCCATGTTGATTATGTGATCATAGATGAGTGCAAGCTAATCGTGAATGCAGATAGGCATGTTGGTAGAAAGTTTGAACGCCTTCATAAGAGTGTGGATCTACCTAGTGGGAACTATGCTAATGCTAAAGTGGACATCACCTCTCAACAACAACGATGGTCTCCTAGTACATCCACACTACACCTAGATTCCTCTGTTGAAGCCATAGTCACACAATTCACTAAAGTACCCACAAATTCTGATCCAGTTCGTTCGATCCAAAAAAGGGTATGAAATCGATCCGGATCGATCAGGATCGCGAGCTGGATCGGTGAACTTAGCGTTCCAAAGTCTAATTGATATATGAATCTAGTGAGAGCGATTTGCGTTCTAATTAAATCCGATTCGCGTTGAAGGGGTCTTACAGGTAGTTCAAGGGCGTAGGCGTGTAGCTGCTAAGAAAGGGAAGATAGTTTGCTACAGGTGCAAGTGATGCAGGTGACGAGTCAAACATGTGTTGGTCTAGTTACTGTTGTTTCGTGTTTTTTTTATGCTTAAATGGTGTTGTACGCATTTAAGTAAAACGAGTAGTTTTGTGGGATCTTTATGCTGGTTAACATTCTAGCTTATAAAAAGCTTCAAGTTATTATGGCTTATATTTTAATTCTGTGCTACTGTCTCTTTTAGAATGTATTTTGTTTGACTTTTAAAAAGTCAAACATTAGAAGTGTTTATATATACAAACTGGAACACAACTTGTTGACTTTTAAATAGTCTGAGCACGAAAAATACCCATTTAAGTTTTACTTGATCGATCAAAAGGAACTCATCATAACACGAAATTATTGTTGCTAGTACATCATATTGACCAAAACAAACAAGGCAAATCCCATCCAAAATGTATAACTAACTACATTGCATTACACTTGATGGCTTTTATAACCTGAAAATCATCAGGTTTAGTACTTCCCGGGAGCTACACTACTTTCATTTATCTCACACAAAAGTTCACTGCGCCTAACACAACCCCTTGTCGAGTTACTTTTGCCCAATTCCTCGTTGGTTAAATCCTTTCAAGCAGTCACATGTAGGAAACTTGTTGCTTGTACAAATTGCAAAAGCACCACAAACTCCATATATATCACAAGGATTCTTTGGTGCTTCCCAGCCCATCTTATTATTTTCCAAGTATATCATCTGAAACACACCATCATTGTCACCTTTTTCCCTGTGTTTTACCATCGTCCCAAGCTTCATGCCTGCTAATATACTGTTACTAAGATAATCAAAACTCTCCCACAAAATCGTTCCTGAGATGATATCATTAAGACAAAAGTCTCCCGTGTCACAGTTGTTTTGTTGGATTGGAGCGTTATGTTTGTTGACCAGACAGTGTTAATCACTACTTAAAAATAAGATATCTTTCATACTACCATTTAGTAGGTAAAATCACATATTGATAGAGTCAAAACCACATTAAGTCAACCTGCTGAAAGTAAAACTAGGTTAAGTTTCATTAGGGAATTGTAGATTAATCATAACGTAGAACATTTCTATTTATTAATAAAAATATGGCTTATAAATTTGGTAATTTGAAGAGCATTGTTTTGTTTGAAGGCTCGTTGTTAGTTCTCTATTAATGTTTTGTGTCTGCTGGGTTCTTCCTCAAAGTAACATGGTTAGGAATCGGTAAAGTCACACTTGCTTAGTAATTGAAGATTGATCGCAGCATTTGGTTCCATACAACATGTTCATTGACATAAGAAAGGTTCAACTTCCTTGGAAGTTCTTATTATGTCATTCCCTTGGATCCAAATTGTATTGGAAGAAGGAAAAAAAAATAATTGCTCAGAAGCGCCTTTTGTTATTCGAAGAATCGAATCGAACTGTTAGTGATGACCCAACATCACATTAAGCGCAGATGACATCACAGCAACTTAAATTTGCACCAGCCGGGAATCGAACCCGGGTCTGTACCGTGGCAGGGTACTATTCTACCACTAGACCACTGGTGCCAGATGCTTATATCTTATCCATATATATTCATACCAGCATATTATGATACCAGTTCATAGATTCCTGTCCAATGTTTTGGTTGTGGAAGATCAAGTTGAATGTTACATGTTATTAATTATCTTCAATGCTGGTTAAATCAAAGGTTTGAAAATGAATGATTAGCTGAGAATGAAGACTTTATGAAAGTCCTGAATTGAAAAAACTTTGAAAAGTGAGATAAATAACATGTTAGACACCTTATCCTAACCGTTAGGTAATGGTTGTCATGTGCGTGTATGATAGCCTTGGCAAAAGCTATATGTCACTTGCGTCCGTATCTATAGGGCAGTAAGTTTGAGACTCGAACCGATCATTACAGCCTTAAGTATGTCAGTATACAGCAACAGCAACATCTAACGACATCTTTTTAACAGTGCAGCCTACAACAAAACATTATCATGCACAATTCTTTTGAAGAATTTACACATTTGAAAATGACGAACCAGACCATCACCAATTCGCCAAGGGCCTACGGCTTCACCTTTTGTTATTTTTTGTCGCAAGCTCTTATGATTCGTGAATTATGTTGACCTCTTGTCCAAGTGCAATAAAGGCCCGGAAATGGTTGGATTTTTGTTTCGGCTCCTTCAAACTGACATGATATCGCATCCGTAACCACGTTGTCTGAGCCAGTTTTGTGTATGATAGTAAAGTCATAACCCACAACACAAGCTTTGTTTAACCAACATTGTTGCGGAATAGTGGTGATACGCAACAAGAACAATATTTGTTCTATTACTTTACAAAATGATCAAGTGACGACGTTCAACCACCAAATGATCAACTGTGTCAATTTCCAAAAAAAAAAAATATACTGACAAGTTGAACATTTGATGGTTGAACACCATCAGTTGATCATTTAAAAAGTACCTTTTGGTTGACACTTCTCAACTTTTGAATAGTAATGACCAAATCCGTTTTCAGATTAGTCCAAAGATCTCAAATTGACCAAATCCGTCTTTTTCACAATTCTTTACTTATGAAGATCAAAAAAATATAGTTATTGCATACGACAACTGTACATCATTTTCCCGGGTCGAATAAGGTAAACTAAATGCTACATCGAGTCATGTACCAGCATGAAAAAGATCAATGTAGACCTTTTTTTTTAGCATAAACCAAACAATCAATTACAATCATTTTTTTCATCATATCGAACAAAAAACCCACTTTTATTTTAAGAAACTATAAAAAAAAATATGTTATAAACCGCTAATCGATAAGCAATAGACAATCCCTATGAAAACCTAATCCCTGGAGTCCATAATAACTTTAACTCACCTAAACAAGGCCACAAATCAAATCATTATCATGTTACAATCAGCAAGAATGAAATCCCTGAATCTTCTTGTATACAAAAAGGTATGTTTGCGTCCCCTTTCATTTGTAATGAATCATTATTATACCACTAGCACTGCAGTAGTCCGAAACCCTACCCCTATCTCAAATGATGCTCACTTTAACCAAAACCCTAAAAACCCTAGTTTTAGGGTTTACAAAAATACCAATACTCATAGAAATGAATATCAAAATATGAACACGATACCAAGACACGGGTTATACGAACAACCTATAAATGTTTCAAGTGATCCAAGCTACCCTCAGCCTAATGAAAACTTGAATAAACGCGCTACGATTGAGGAGCTTGACGCATTTTCCAAAGAGCAGGATCTTTTAGAAGCGGTAGAACTTTTGGGGTTGCTTGAGCGAAACGGGGTTTCTGTTGACGTGTCTAGATATTTGTTTTTGATGAATGAGTGTGGAGAGGCACGAGTGCTTGAACAAGCTAAACAAGTCTATGAGTGTTTTGTTAAGTCTAGGGTTATGGATTTTTCTGAGGTTTGTGTTTGTAATAAGGTGTTGGAGATGTTTTCAAAATGTGGGTCTATGGAAGATGCATGTACCGTCTTTGATCAAATGCTGCAAAGGAATTTGACTACTTGGGATACTATGATCACAGGGTTTGCGAAAAATGGTCGTGGGGAAGATGCGATTGACATGTTTACTGAGTTTAAGAAGATTGGAGGATTAGAGCCTGATAGTCGGATGTTTTGTGGTGTGTTTACGGCGTGTAGTGTCCTGGGAGATGTGAAAGAGGGGTTATTCCATTTTGAGTCGATGAGTAAGGATTATAACATTGTTCCGTCTATGGAGCATTATAAAAGTGTAGTGGATATGCTCGGGAGTGTAGGGTATTTGAATGAAGCGTTGGAATTTATTGAGAAAATGCCTATGGAGCCAACTGCAGAAGTGTGGGAAACGTTAATGAAACAATGTAGAGTTTATGGGGAAACAGAACTTGGGGATCGTTGTTGTGAACTTGTTCAGCTTCTAGAACCTTCTCATTTGGATGAACAGTCTAAGGCAGGTCTCATACCTGTAACGACGGAAGACATTGCAAAAGAAAAAGAGAAAACGGAGTTGTCGGGCCATAATCCTCTCGATATTATAACTAAATTCTGTAAGTATAGAGCAGGGGATATATCTCCCCCTGAACACGAGAACTTATTTAGTCAGCTTAGATGTTTAATGCAGCCAATGAAAGAGGTGGGGTATGTTCCTAAAACAAAATTTGTATATTATGACGTTGACCCAGAAAGTAAAGAAGAAGCTCTTCTTGCACATAGTGAAAGACTTGGTTTATCTGAGGCCCTTTTGGCAAGCGCGCCCCGTGCACCAGTACGGATCATAACAAATCGTCGTGTTTGTGAAGATTGCCAAAATGCACTGACGATTATTTCTAAGATCGTTGGAAGACTGATTGTTGCACGTGATGACCAAAGGATCTACCGTTTCGATAATGGAGTGTTTTGTAACGATTGTTGCACGTGATGCCAAACGGAAATCAACTTGAAGATAATCACAGCATGACTGTTTAAATCAAGATGATATAACCATTAACTTCAACTAACTGTATGCAAAATTTCATTACAGTTTTTCATTCATTTAAGTACTTTACGTGCAGACATGAAAGTGTTTACAGATTATTTCTCCATGTCGTTTTTACTTTCCACTTCTAGTCTTTTAGCTGATACATACGTCATAGTTTTTTCGTCACATATTTTCTGATGCGTATACTAACATACATATTTCAAACTAAAATCAGATTACAGCTTATATATGTTACTGGTGATAGTCATCTGGAATGAAAGCTGAGTTTATACTTTTAGAGGGTGTTTGAGAAATAGCTTCTCAAATGAATCAATAACGCGGTGTAGGGACCGTCTTAAGTGAGAACTGCTGTTGGTTGAAACATGAAAATAATATACATACATGAAAATAACATCAAAGGTAATAAAATTCTCAACACATTAGCTGTGCTACCTGAAATTTGAGCGACTCGGTTCGTGTGATCGTGTCAGATATTACACCAATAGCTAAACGAAATAAATGTTTCCAACAAACCAAACACACTTTACAAATAATTAAAAGCGCCTTTCAGCAATTAAATAAAGTGGACAATTATATAGCAGTGATTCAAAGAAATAAAGCAACATACATAGGGACTGGAATAACCAGCAAACATCAACAAAACACAGCCATCCTATATGGATTCTCGTTTGTTGCGTTAGACAATAAGCAACATATTTTGCTTTAACATAATATATATGGAACGTAAATTAGCCCACTCAAAGACGACGAACTAAGTGCAGGGTAGAATGATTTTTGATCTTGTAATCTGCAAGGGTACGGCTGTCCTGCATCTGAGTACCAGTGAAATACAGATCATGATTGTCTAACGAAATACCTTCCTCATCCTTGATTATGGCTCTCAAGCGACCAACGGTGTCAGAACTTTGAACTTCTAGAGAGATGGTAACATTTCCACATAGAGTCGTAATGGTTATCAGCATCAAACCCTTGGATCCAGGAACAAGATGGAGGGTGGAGTTCCAGTGGATGCGATGGTCGGCAAGGGAACGGCTGTCATCGATCAGCTTTCCTGCAAAGAGCAGCCTCTGCTGATCATCTGAAGGAATACCTTCCTGATTCTGTATCTTGGCTTTTATGCTCGTGACGGTGTCACCGCTATTGACTTCCAATATGAAGTCCTTTCCAGCAAGAATTTTGACTAATACTTTCATAAACCCTTGTGATCTAAAGAAAAGCTGTAGGGTGTCTCTGTCAATAATGTGGTAATCAGCAAGGGTATGGTTGTCGTTATCAAGCTCCACTCCATTAAAAAACAGTATCTGCTGATCATGGCTTTTACGTTGCCAATCGAGTCGGATCCTTTGACTTCCAGGGTGACGGTCTCTCCATTATAAACTGTGTTAACGGATATCTGCATCGACCCATTCCATGCAAGCACAAGACGAAGGATTGATCCATACTTGACACGGAAGTCAGCAAGTGTTCTATGACAGTCATCGAGCTCCTTTCCATCAAAGAACAGTCTCTGCTGGTCCAAGGGGTAACTTTCCTTAGCATGGATCTTGGCTTTCACAACGTTGATGCTGTCAGAACTTTCGACTTCCAAAAGGGTGGTCATTCCAGCTACATTCTGAACTAATATTCTCATCCACTCCTTTGATTTAAGCACAAGACGGAGTACTGAATTGTTATGGATGCAGTAGTTGTCAAGAGTAAAGCTGTCAACGAGTAGCTATTCGGCCAAGAAAAGTTTCTGATGGCACGAGAGAATACCTTCTTTCTCCTGGATCATGAATTTCACATCACGAACAATGTCGGAGCTTTTAACTTCCAAAGTGGATGGTCTTTCCGGTGTCGATGACAAATATCTTCTATACTACATTTTAAGTATGCCGTTTTTTTAGTCATCGTCATGTTTTGGTATTTCTGAACTGGTTCAAACATGAACCTCTCTTTCCTTTGCTTTTCTTTTTATGGATGAGTCATCGTCATGTTTTGGTATGCCGGTTTCGTAATGAAGGAATGCATATGATAGTTATTGTTACTCATGAATGAAATCAAAATGTAAAATTGACACCTATAGCCTCATTCATGAGCAAAGAGGCTGGTTTCGGTGTTAATCACCACATTGGCCATTTCCAAGTTTTTTTGATGGTTCTTTTTTCTTTTTTGCATTGTATAAGATGACACAAGCTTTTCTGTAAAAAGAATACCTTGTTAAGAGTAAATTACAAATTTTGTCCCTTTATTATCTTGTTTTGGTAAAAACTGAGCTGAAATTTCTACTTTTGTAAACCTGCCACTCTGTTCTTGTATGTGACATTGTAAAAAAACCACTCAACCATTTTCTCTAACGATGCTCTCGTTATATATATACCTCACATGCTTTGCACGTAAAGGAATTTCGCAGGGACGGGACACTTAAAGGGTTGGGAAGGTTGGTGGATCTCTCAAAATTTAATCACTGTGTGTGTGAGAATAAAAAAGGAAATGAGTAACGGTTGGGAGGTGTTTTTTTTTTAAAAATTTGTACCGTAGATGTTAATTAGTCTTAAATGTTAATTGGATTGGACGGCCCAGATGGGTCTATCGGATAAATATAAATGGGAACAAGACGAAAAGGGATCATCCCCGTTCATAGAAAAACCCTAGAAAGAAGAAAGTTTCAGTGGCTTCTTGTTCATCCTCTAATAAAACGAAGATATCCGTCAGGAAGATGAGTGGAAAGACCGTCTCCGTGGAAGTTGAAGGCTCCAACACCACCATTGGCGACTTGAAAGCCAAGATCCAAGACATGGAAGGCGTTCACCAGTACAAGCAGAAGCTGTTCTTTAATGGAAAGCAACTCGAGAACTACTGTACCCTATCGGACTACAAGATCGAGAATGGATCCACCCTTCTTCTCATGCCTAGGTTGAAGGGATGGATGAATATTTATGTCAAGACCCTCCTTACTGGAAAACTCATTTCTCTGGAAGTCAAAAGTTCTGACACAATTCGGGACGTGAAACTGAAGATAAGAGATTTGGTTGGTGTTCCCCCATTCAACCAGAATTTCTTCTTCGTTGGAGAAGAGTTGCTTCATCGTGACCGTACCCTTTATGACTACAACATCCTTTCAGAGTCCACTCTCTCTCTTGTGACTGTATGTAGAGGGCCGATGAAGATATATGTGGAGACCGTCGATGGAAATACCGTCCCTCTCAATGTTTTTAGCCGGTATACCATCAGAGAAGTAAAATCCTTGATTCAGGACAAAGAAGGTATTCCGACACACAGCCAGACACTTGTTTATGCAGGAAGGAAGCTTGGAGACAGCCGTCCCCTTGTCTACTACCTCATCCAGAATGAGGCGATCCTCCGTCTAGTTGATAATACATTGGTGAGGAGGGAACGGATGCAGATACATGTCGAGATTGTTGCCACTGGAAAGACCATCCCTCTACAAGTCGAAACATTTGATACCATCAGCAGTGTGAAATCCAAGATTCAAAGCCTGGAAGATATTCCCTATGAACAGCAAAGGCTGTTCCTGCCTCAAATTCAGCTAAAAGACGACCTTACCCTTGCCGACTATTATATCCAGAATGATACCTCACTCCACCTTTGTTGCTACATTGATCAAGATATTCGTCAAGACGGCACACAGGGATATCATTGCTCTCGATGTGGACAGCTCTGATACGATCCTGAACGTGAAAGCTAAGATCCAGGATGTAGAAGAAATTCCGCGTGACCTTCCACCAAACAAGCACCTTGAGGTTTGATGATGTGTCCTTAAAGCTCTTGTTTTAGCTGCGTCACTATGCTGTTTGGATATTAGATTTGCTGAAAACATAAAAAAGAAAGGTGTAATAGTTGTTTGTATTCAAGTTATCATCTTTCTACTTAATATTATTATGCAATATGAAGTTAAGTCTGCTACATGCTCCTACTGTTATGTTCTTAAATCTTTTTTTAAGAGCTCCCAAATAGTCTACTTATCATTTGCTCTTTTGGTAATGCATTGTTTGCTGAGAGCCCTTCAGATGAAACTATAAATTGTTTTGGTGGCATGATGTTGTCTAGATGGTTAGAAAGAACTTAATAGTATAGGTGACGGTTGTTGGGTAATCTTGATGGGTCAAGTCGGGTCACAGGTTTGGTCATGGATCAGTATGTGTTGGGCTTGCCTTGTTGAATAAATAATGTTGATAAAGTCTTTGTTTGACAGAAGTTTAGGAGGATACGTGGGTAATAGTTACCTATTGTTAAGGAAATCATGGCTACTATTTTGGCAGTAGAGCCACGTTTTATTTATGCAAGATTTATGTAATTTTAGTATATAAATAGTTAGTAGGTTGATATTGTATGCAAGTATTCAGTTTTCTCCTTAATTAATATACCAAGCATTAAGAGCAAACTTGCCGTTTTGATAGGTGTATTGTGGGTGTGAGTCCGGGTTCGAGGGGACTGAATCCTACACGTGGTATCAGAGCTATGGGGCTCATACCTCGATGTATGGAGAGCAAGAACGGGGTGATTACATCTTATGTAATCAGGCATCAAAAGTTAAAGGCAAGCGACAAGTTTCTTGATCACAGTGGGTGATCGCAAGAACGCAGCAAGGGCTGTTTGAAAACAGTAAATTAGCAAGAATATAGCAAGAGAACGCAACAAGAAGTATAGCAAGGAGCGCTTTCTCAAAAAAGGAAGCGAGCAAAAAGCAAGAATCATCAGCAAGAAAAAAGGGCAGCATGTTTTCGCAAGATAGCAGGTTGTTGCATAGCCTGTAGCAAGTAGCAGGCAACAAAACTATAGCAAGTAGCAAGCAAGAAAATAGTCGACAAGCAAGGGTCGACAAGCAAGGATCGACAAGCAAGGGTCGATAAGCAAGAGTCGACAAGCAAGGGTCGACAAGCAAGGATCGACAAGCAAGGGTCCATAAGCAAGAGTCGACAAGCAAGGGTCGACAAGCAAGGGTCGACAAGCAAGGGTCGACAAGCAAGAATCTATTAGCATGTAGCAAGAACGAGAAAGTCATTAAGTAGAAAAGAGTGGCGAGCAGCAAGGGCAAGAAAGATGAACATAAAGCAAGAGAAGAAGCAAGACCTAAAAGATAAAGAAAGAATTTTTTAGAAAGAATGGGAATCATCTTCAGGGACGTTGACAATCCGTGATGGGACTGTTTTACAACAGAAGATGAGATTGCTAGTATCGTTCAAGACAGCGACAGAAAGACTTAAACGCGGGTGGTGTTGAATTGGTTTGTTTCGAACTTGAAAGAAAATGGTAGAAGCATGTGGTTTTGTTTTCTCGACCGAGAGCTCGTGAATAGGTGAAGAGTCGAGATGGTAACGAGCGTGTATATCACGGGGTGACTAGGGGAAGAAGCTCGGGTCAAGATGATCAAGATTACGGGGGTGAATGTTGGGTAATCTTGATGGGTCAAGTCGGGTCACAGGTTTGGTCATGGATCAGTATGTGTTGGGCTTGCCTTGTTGAATAAATAATGTTGATAAAGTCTTTGTTTGACAGAAGTTTAGGAGGATACGTGGGTAATAGTTACCTATTGTTAAGGAAATCATGGCTACTATTTTGGCAGTAGAGCCACGTTTTATTTATGCAAGATTTATGTAATTTTAGTATATAAATAGTTAGTAGGTTGATATTGTATGCAAGTATTCAGTTTTCTCCTTAATTAATATACCAAGCATTAAGAGCAAACTTGCCGTTTTGATAGGTGTATTGTGGGTGTGAGTCCGGGTTCGAGGGGACTGAATCCTACAACGGTTTTGGTCCATTTACCTATTGAGGATCAAAATAAATTTGCCCAAAGTTGCCCAAAGTATTTCTCGAATGCTTACAATCTTCTAAATAAATTTGTTTCGAAATTTTAATCATTACTATCCCTAAAAAACATAACCGATTGAAATATAGATATGAAACTGAATGGAGACGATTTTAAATTGAAAGTTAATTGGGCGTGTTGGAGAAGATTGCTATGATTAAGGAATACTTTAATGACAGAAATTCTGACTTTCAAAAATAAGGGGATATTAATGTGCACTTCGTGTGTTAAAACGAAAAGGGATCCATCATCCACACAAACCCTAGCGAGAAGTTTCAATGGCTTCTTGTTCATCCTCCAATGAAACGAAGAGATTTAAGTATGACGTGTTTGTTAGTTTTAGGGGTGAAGACACCCGCCACACCTTTGTTGATCATCTATATCGTGCTTTAAAACAAAAAGGCATTTCAATATACAAGGATGAAGTGAGAATCGAAAATGGAGTTAACATAGTTGATTTGCTTATTAGACCGATTGAAGAATCAAGATCCTTTATCATTGTTTTCTCCAAAAATTATGCATCTTCATCTTGGTGTTTGGATGAACGTGTTAAGATCATGGAGTGTATAAAGATGCATGGGCGGACCGCTTACCCGGTGCTTTATGATGTGGAACCTGCCGAAGTCCGCAATCAAAGCGGGGCGGTTGGAGAAGCCTTTGCCAGACACAGCAACAAGGAAAAAGCTGAGAAATGGAGGGAGGCTCTCAGAGAAGCAGCTCTTATGGCTGGTTGGGAGTTTAAGGAGGACACTGCTAACGGGTAATGTCTTTGGATGATATCTAGATGGAAATTATTTTTCTTAATTTTTGTTCAATTTTTAGATTTTTTATTTAATTACAATGGGTTGCTAAATTGATGACTGTAATTCACTTCATATACCAACACAACGCGCAATCAATGGATTCTCAGTTACTTGCCCGATCTAATTCAAAAGTTGATATTGGAGATGCCAACCAGTGAAAATCAGGAGCGGCTCAAGATATCCGTCCGGACCACGAGTGAAAAAACCGTCTCTGTGGGAGTTGAAAGCTCCCACACCACCATTGGCAAATTGAAAACCAAGATCCAAGACAAGGAAGGCATTCCCCAGTACCAGCAGAAGCTGTTCTTTGATAGAAAGCAACTCGACAACAACTGTACCCTAGCGGACTACAAGATCGAGAATGGATCCACCCTTCTTCTCGTGCCTAGGTTGGAGGGATGGATACAGATTTATGTCAAGACCACCCTTACCAAAAAACCCATCTCTGTGGAAGTCAAAATTTCTGACAGGATTGGGGATGTGAAAGTCAAGATAGCAGATACGGTTGGTGTTCTCCCGTACAAACCAGAATTTCTTCTTTGTTGGAGAAGAGTTGCGTGATTATAACCGGACGCTTGATGACTACCACATCCTTTCAGAGTCCACCCTCTTTCTCGTTCCTGTACGTAGAGGACGGATGAAGATATACGTGGAGACCGCCGGTGAAAATACCATCCATCTGGATGTTTTTAGCAGGTATACCATCGGAGAAGTGAAATCCTTGATTCGGGACAAGGAAGGTATTCCAACACACAATCAGACGCTCAGTTATGTAGGACAAGAGCTTGATGACAGCCGTACCCTTGTCTACTACCTCATCCAGAATGAGACGACCCTCCGTCTAGTGGATAATACATTGGTGAGGAGGGAACCAGTGCAGATACATGTTGAGATTGTTGCCACTGGAAAGATTATCCCTTTACAAGTAGAAACCGTCGATACCATCAAGAGTGTGAAATTGAAGATTCAGAGCCAGGAAGATATTCCCTGTGAACAACAAAGGCTGTTCTTGCCTCAAATTCAGCTCAAAGACGACTGTACTCTTGCGGACTACTATATACAGATCGAATGAATCCACACTCCATCTTGTTACATTGACACCATTTGCCAAATGCTGTGTGAAGACTGAATCCACCCCTCATCTTTTGTTTACATCGGATAAGACATATGTTGACACCATCAGCAACGTCAAAGCCATGATGCTGGCCATTCCACAAAACGATCACCTCAAGGATTGACGTACCCTCCCTTGTTTTATAATTACTATGTTGTTTTGATATCAGATTTGTGAAAACAGAAATAAGAAAGGACTGTTAGAGATCCTATACTGTTAGGATTACCCGTCATTTGTTTTATTATAGTTGTACTCGATATTCCACATACCCTGCTTTTAGCGGGATTGGGTATCGCTGTTTTTGCTTCATATTTGTACCTGATACTGTTGCGCTATATGCAGTTATGTTTGTTTTACAACTCTTGAATGGTCTACTAGATATTATGTGTCGCTTGTTGAGAAGCCCTTGGGTGGTTTTGCATGTTATGTACTTGTGCTATATCCACGATTTATTAGCCATGTTGTAAGGCGTGAGCTGTTTCTTTGGGAAGTTATAGTCTCTGCTGGTCTGTGGCCTTTAAAATATCACTTATGTCGGAACCGCCGACTATCAGAGATTGTCTTACTGCTGGGAATGATTTTGATATATATGTGCAGCATACATCTAGAATATGTTTTATCCACAAGTCGGGGTACATATGATGTAGTATCTGGAGAGGATACGGCTAATCATGAAGCTGTTTTCCTGCGAAGAACAGTCTCTGCTGGTCTGTGGGTATACCTTGTCTTCAGTCAGGGCTTTCACACAGCAGAATACGTATATCTTCATTTTTCCTCTACATAAAAACCTTTAGATCGAGGCTGCATTCCCAATAGACGTTCTAGTTGCTAAGTGTGTGGTCGTCATCAAGCAGATGCCCTCCGGCAAAAGAACATTGTTTGCTGGCATTGGGCAATGGTGTCTGACCCTTTGGTGGCTGTCTTGACAAATGGTATTGGAACTCTCGACTTCCAAACAGATGGTCTCCTAAGAGATGGTCAGATGGTGTTGACTTATATCTTCATTTGTGCCTCAAATCTAGTTGCGAAATGAATCAAAAAGGAAATATAATTTTACCAAACAGATACTTTTATTGTACAAAACCAAATAGAAAAATGATTTGTAAAGGTATCTAACTTGACATCATATGTTCTTTTAGGTCATCTTCTTTTTTTTTAATGTGGGTATCTAACTTTCAAATTTCTATTACTTTGCCTTCCCAACAAGTAGCCCATTTTTATTAGTTTCGTTAGTTTAATCCGATTGCACCGTTAGTTCATAACGACGTGGTAACATTATTCTATCTATCTTTCACTTCATTCGTTTATTATTATTGTTTAAAAAAATTCGGTTTTATTATTATTACTAAAAAGCATATACTCTTTTTAATTTTGTGACATCAAACCTAAAAATCTTATTTCACTTTATTTATCCCATCTACTTATCTACATAATCATCATCTTCATAGTTAATTTTGTCAACCCATTACATTCAAAAATCAAGGCTATGAATCACATCAAGAAAACTCTAACACACAGTCACACCATCAGATTTGTGTGATGATGGTAAGGTGACGGCCGTGAATCATGTGGTAGTGGTGGCCGCTGTTGGGTAATCTTGATGAATCGGTCCTAGAAATTGATGGTCTTTAATGAGATTAAAGACACAAATAAAGTGCATTCAATTAACGGTTTTGTTTATGTCTTAATATATGTTTTATTAGTCTTTATGTTAGTTTAATAGTGGCGGTTTCACGTATTAAGTAGTAGCAATTTTTGGTTATAAATAGATAGGAAATCATTGTAATGAAAAGTATCAGTAAAGCTTTTATCCTTTCAAATTGGAGAGTTTTTAGTGTGAGTTTTAAAGCTTGATATTCTACATTTGGTATTAGAGCGAGGTTCGGTTTAAAGGCGGTTTTGAGAGTCGGTTTCAAGAGAAGGTTAGCCCTTCGCTGCGGGGCAGAAGCAGCAAGGAACCGGGTTTAGTCTTTAAGGGGCGTCGGGTTGTTTTTGTGTTGATCAGCTTCCTACTTCGTGAAAGGGGGTGAACGTTACCTTTGATCATTGTTCCATCTTGAAGAGACTAACCAGTGGGAGTGTAAAACGAACAGAAAAGATAGATCAAAGCAGGTGGCTTTTGATTTGGTTCGTTGTGCAGGTGCAAGAAGGTCGTAGAGCTTGTCTTCTTGGTCGGTTGAATAGGTCTCTCGGAGCAGGTCTTATTGGTAAAGGGGTTGTAGCTTCATGTTTGTTCATCGCGAGACACTAACCGGAGATGCATGATAAACGCACAGGATGACATCAAAGCAGGTGGCTTTGATTCGGCTCGTTAGGCGGGTGAAAGAAAACAGGTAGAAGCGGATGGCTTTGTTTTCTTAATCGGTGGAAAAGTGTTCCTGAAACAAGCGTGAGTGAATATGTTAGGGGTGTATGTGATGTTACGATCACAAGTACAAGTCTTGTAAGGAGGTTCATGTTAACATTATGGCAGTGGAAGTTCAAATCAGGTGGCTTTGGAAGTGACCGGGGAAGAGGTCGAGGATCCGGGATAGGTCGAGATGGTAAAGGAAACGGGATGCCATGTTACATGTTACGGGGGTGTTGTGAACAATCAACAGTGGTTGAGCAAGAGAAGACTTTGGACGTGACCGAGGTGGAGTTCGGGTGTCCGGGAAAGGTTGATAATTGAGATAGAGGACCGTGGAAGAAGCTCGTGTCAAGATCATCTAGATTACGAGGGTGATTGTTGGGTAATCTTGATGAATCGGTCCTAGAAATTGATGGTCTTTAATGAGATTAAAGACACAAATAAAGTGCATTCAATTAACGGTTTTGTTTATGTCTTAATATATGTTTTATTAGTCTTTATGTTAGTTTAATAGTGGTGGTTTCACGTATTAAGTAGTAGCAATTTTTGGTTATAAATAGATAGGAAATCATTGTAATGAAAAGTATCAGTAAAGCTTTTATCCTTTCAAATTGGAGAGTTTTTAGTGTGAGTTTTAAAGCTTGATATTCTACAGCCGCAACCAGATCTATATAGTTCTTGAGTAAGAAACCGATTTGAATTTCGATACGGTATTATTGTACACACTTTGCCACAATTAATTAAAAGGAGATAACTTCGAGGTGATGGTGGTCGTCGGTGGTTGCGGACTGAGGGTTGCAGTCGAAGTGGTGGTGGTGGATTGGCGGTCGGTGTCGATGATGGTGATTGGTATCAGAGATGGTGGTGTCGGACTGGGGGTTAGTTGGAGATGGCGGTGGTGGACTGGCGGTGGGTGATGGTGGTATTGGTTGTTAGAATTTTTTTACTTGTTTTAGAAAGTGATAATGAAGAAAGAGTACTTCAAAAAAAGGAAAAAATTATACGTTTTGTCCCTATGGTTTATACCAAAAATCAAGTTTCGTTCCTATTTCAAGTTAAATACACTGGTACCCTTTTTGAAACTAGTAACAATGTTAATCCCTATTTTGGATGGACGTTAATTTGTGTCGTTAAGTCTTGTGGGTTGAGAGGTATTCTTGTCCTTTCATGTTTTATTCTTCATTAAATACCCTTTATCCCCACCCCCACCGTCACTCTAAACTATAAACAAAAAAACACTCACGATTTGCAAAAGACATAATCAAAATAACAAAACCCAAATTCCAAGATCCATCATCAAAAATTCATGACACTAAACCTAGATCTTTTCTCAAAACCACGACAATCAAAATCAACCAAACCCAGTTGATTACAAAAATCGAAAACAAGAAATTACAAGAACCGAAGCAAGATACTCTATGTGCCTTCAGAATCACCACACTTTAATACACTAGCAGTTACTAAAGTCCCATCCTCAAAAGGCATTTCCAAAAAATTCCCACACACAACCTCACACAAATGATTAGAAAACCCATAAAAATACCCTCGTCTTCTTCAATCATCACCTTCTCCATTACTTTTGTAAGAACCCACTTTAACACAAAAATCTAAGCCATTTCCTTAAAAAAACACTATTACTTCTTCAATAAAGTCCAACATAAAATCTAGATGTAACATAAAATTAGATCTTGATGGCTGCGTTTTAGAAAAAAAAATTATGTTGGATTTTATATTGGATTTACATCAAACTAATAAATAAAATACCATCTTTTTAAAAAAAAGTAGATTTTGAAAAAAAAAAGGTAGATCTTCGTATGGTGGTTGCAGGCGGTGGACACAATTTGGTGGCAGGAGAGCTTATAGAGGTTCAAGAAAGGGAGAGAGAAGATAGGAGTGAGTATGTGTTTTGTGTGAGAGATTAATAAGTTTAGTCCCTATAATGAAAAAGACGAAAATGCCCTCACAAATATTAGATTTAACGAATAAAACTAACGATCATCCAAAATATGGATTAACATTGTTACTAGTTTCAAAAATAGGGACCACCAATGTATTTAAATTGAAATAGGGACGAAACTTGATATTTGGTATAAACCATAGGGACGAAACGTGTAACTTTTTCAAAAAAAAAGAAAATGAAGGATTTTTATTTTGTTAATATACAAAAAATCCTTCTTAAAGATAATTAGAAAATAATTTTTCATAAAGAAATCAAATTTTAAATTAAGTATAAACTATCATTATTATATAGGACTAACCGTTGTAAATATTCGTTGGAAAATGGACTAATATTGGCACATGACGTCATTTGGACTAACGGTGCAATTGGACTTAACTAAAATATGAGTTACCTGTTGGAGAGGTAAAAAGATACCCATATTAGCCGGAATTTACAAGTTACATACCCACATTTGAAAAAAATAAAGTTAAATACCCAGAGAAAGAAATGGTGCTAAGTTAGATACCTTTACAAATCATTTTCCTAAACCAAATCGAAAGAATTGGTAGAAAATATAAACTTGATCAAAGCATTTCCATGCAATCTAGCCCGGCCATTTTGGCACGGTAGTAACCTGCTTGATACATCATTTTACCTGCTATGTCGTACATATAACTTTCCGAATCTAGATATAATTCATACTCATACAAGTATCAATACAATAGTGCACCAGCTATCTAAACTTCAATGCCAGTTTAATCGTACAGTTAACCTTCAACCAAATGTAGGATCAGTATGCGACTCTACGTAAAAAAAACATGTTCATGATACTCCGAAGTCAGGCTCGGTATTGACACGCTTTTTCAAAAGTGTCCTCCAATTGTACATCACTTGTCGGCGACACCTAACAAATGCAAAAAAATACATAAGATTAGGAAGTAGTATTTGTTAAAACACTAATAGATTAAAGGATCAAGTCATACAATTTTAGCTTCCTTTTTCCAATGTTCCATTTATGGGACTAATTTTTCCTTTTTCCCACCTGGTTTATGCCATTGAACCCGCCAAAGTCCGCAAGCAAAGTAGGGTAATTAGAGAAGCATTTGCCAGACATAAACACAAGGAACCGGCTGGGAAATGGAGAGAGGCTCTCAAAGAAGCAACTGATTTGGATGGTTGGGAGTTTAAGGACGACATTACTAACGGGTATGTCTTTGGATGAAATCTAGATGCAAATTATTTTTCTTAATTTTTGTTCAATTTTTTGATTATTTTTATAATTACACTTTGTTGCTAAATTGATGACTATAATTCAGTTCATATACCAACATAATGCTCAATCAATGGAGTCCAGTTACTATCCTAACCTAATTCAAAAGTTGATATTGCAGATACCAACCAGTGAAAATCAGGAGAGGCTCAAGATATCCGTCCGAGTGGAAAGACCGTCTCTGTGGGAGTTGAAAGCTCCCACACCACCATTGGCAAAACAAAAAGGGATCCCCATTCCCACACAAATCCTAGAACTTTCAACCTTTCAATGGCTTCTTCTTCATCCAATCAAACAAACAGATTTAAGTATGACGTGTTTGTTACTTTTAGGGGTCAAGACACCCGCCACACCTTTGTGGAATATTTATATCGTGCTTTGGAAAAAAGGCATTTCAACATACAAGGATGATGTCAAGATCGAAAACGGAGTTGACATAGTTGATGCGCTTATTAGAACGATGGAAGAATCAAGATCCTTTATCATTGTTTTCTCCAAAAATTATGCATCTTCACGTTGGTGTTTGGATGAACTTGTTAAGATCATAGAGTGTAGAAAGATGCCTGGTCGGACTGCTTACCCGGTGTTTTATGATGTGGAACCCACCAAAGTCCGCAATCAAAGTAGGGCAATTGGAGAAGCCTTTTCCAGACACAGCAACAAGGAAAAAGCTGAGAAATTGAGGGAGGCTCTAAGAAAAGCAGCTGATTTGCCTAATTGGGACACTTCTTATGGGTAAATATAATTTTTTTAATTTTTTTATTTATCGGGGGTTTGGTTTGGCTTATATTAGGGGGTGTTTGTTTCTGCTTATATAGCCAGCTTATGGCTTATTTGGTTTTGGGCTTATGTTTCATAACCTCATTTTTCCGGCTGATTTTGAAGCTTTTCGACTTATATAAGTTTATTATGTCATAAAAAGTGACATACATAATACATAAGCTGAAAAGTTTTAAAATAAGCCGCAAAAAGAGCTTATAAAAGATAATCCTAAAACCAAATAAGCCATAAGCTAGCTATATAAGCTGAAACAAACACCCCTTAATGTTAGCCCATTTCGGCTTATATAATTTAAGCCCCAATTTTGTGGCTTATATGGATGTTTATGGGCTTATATAAGTTTATTATATCATGATAAACTTATATAATCCTTTAAGTTTCAAAATTACGGCTTACGTTATATAAGCAGAAAATAAGCCCCTAGTTTAGGGTATGTTGTTGTAAGCAATTTACCACTAGTTGTTTTGTTTAATAATAAAAAATTAATAAAGCTTGTTCTAGTAGCATCGTTATTCTTTGGGGCTTTGTCACAACCTTTGGGTCCCAACCGTTCCTTGCTCTCGTAAGCTTGTCGCGTAACAAGCTTTTATCATAAATGTCAAATTCTTACTGCTCCTAACGGCTCCACACCAAACATACCCTTAGAGTTATAAAACAAACAACTACCATTAGTTTTGCCAAACATAAGTAATATATATATATATATAAGCATAACTATTGATGAATATAAGTTAGGGGTGACCTAAAACCAAGGAGTGTTTTTCAAAGAATTTCTCATAGTTGCTGATATATGATTAAGCTAGCTAGAACTAATATTTGCTTGTTAGACTTGTATATGTATCTAAACATACATATTGATTTTAGGGCCATACCTAATTGGTTCTTGACACATGATCTCGCAACCGTTGGAGTTCATGGATCTGACTTATATGAGATTTTCTTAAGAGTGTTTTTTGTCAATGTGACGATCGTGTGTACTTCTATAGATAATTATGGGCCAATTCTCTGTGCTGAAACATTGAAGTGTTCAATAATCTATATCTATACTATCTTATAAAGGCCTCATCCCAAAAGTTGAAAAAACTTGAATTTTTAACAATTCCTTATTTAGCCTTGTTTAAAAACCCTGGAATATTGAAATTGAAAAACAAAAGGAAATTATATGTTTTGATTTGCCGTTAGTGTATTTTTATACAACATAAGGAAACTATATGTTTTGATTTGTCAGTACTGTGTTTTCATACTAACATAAGGAAACTATATGTTTTGATTTGACAAACGCATGTTACAATTTTGAGTTGACATTTGAGAAATTAGTGCCTATATAAACAACAATACACCATTCCTGATCATCATTCCTTCCTGTGCAACATAAAAAATCGTCTCAAACATGTCATTTGTGAAGTTCGAATATGTCAATGAACAATGAACGTGTTGTTGATGATGATCTTGAGGTAAGAATTCCTATCAAACCTGTTACTGTTACTGTTACTGCTGGGAAACTTTTTAACACGTCAACTCATTTCATGCATTCCCAGTTTTCTGCCATTGATATACTATTTTTTCTTTCCAACTTACTCCCCCTTCTCCTCCTCCAAGTCGTGTTGCGCACCCTAGCCCGTTCTTCAACCTAAACATTATTTTGTTTCTAATCTAAGTTTTTCATTCTTTTAGTTGTAGCATATTATACATTGAGGGAAGCACCTGCGAGCTATCACTTGTTATACAAGAGAAAGGAACTGTATTTTTAACACGTGCGCAGCTCCTCAAAACCGAAACAAGTATATATTGATATTGCCCTATCTACTTACTATGTTTTTACAAAACTTCATTTGTATGTTTTCTCTAATCATGCGTCATATCCGTCTATTTACAGTGCGACACAAGGTTGACCGGTGTCGAGTATGACCCAGACATGTGTGAATCAGAATTGCCGATGAAAATGAAAATATGAAGCTTTAGTTTTTACCTGCTTTCATTTTTAGCTGCGTTTGAGTATACAGACTATCTTTTTTTTGTTTTTGTTTTATTGGTGATATACTATTCTCCTATGTGTTATGCATTTATTGGACTTTGAATAACTAAATGAATAAATTGCAGCAGTTTAATGTTTTAATGATCTTGCAAAAGCTATTTCCATCAATCTTTTATTGTTTGGTTCTGTCCAACTATTGGTTGGAGCAAATTCTATTATATTTTTGTGTCTTTCTTCGTTAAACACAATTCAACATGACATGTTACTAGATGAAAGTCAAAGTTCATGTATAAAGAGTTAACATGGGGTATTGGAAATCAATAAGAACATACAAGTTACAAAACTTCGATTAGGGGATCCCATTGTTTTACTGTCGTCAATCTCCATGTTACAAGGTCAAACTAAGCTCCAATTAATAACTTCGCACACCTTTAAACTTAAAGCCCACACAATGAACCCGTGCCTGAAGAAACCAAAACAAATTGCAACACGAAAGCATTAAAAGAAGTACTAACTGAACCAAAAAAATATCAAAAAAGACAGAAAAAATAAGTACTACTGCTACATACACAAAAGATGAATACTTCTCTACTATTACTATTGTAAAAGATTAACAAAGATAGGTGCAATATACACTGCAGTAATAAGAACATCAACATGTATCAGATTCTGATATTGTTGAGCGATTTGGGCGTATGCTTTTCCCCATGATTTCCTCCATAAGTTACTTTAAATTCATGCTACACTAATGTCTAAATTTCCATTAGTGTGTCGACATTCGCTTTGGAATCTATCCTTAAATTATCTCTAAGTCCTGGTGAGAAAAAATGTGTATTTTATCAAGTAACCAGTAAGAACAAAGTAACTTATTAGTTTAATTTTATCAATTGTAACCCTTATTGGCATTTGCTATTTGGTTGACTTCCATAAATTTAGCAAAATTTTGTAGAAAAAACATAGAAGACCATGGAAAAATGTATTATCACAAAAAAATTAATTTATCTAAAATATTTACTCCTAAATAAAGAAGTTTATGCATCACCACTTCATCTCTACCACAAAATTTTAATCCATCTATCACCACACTTGACATGAAAACAATGCCCACTAGGCGGCGACAATCTAACCTCATCTTGACCCACAAATTCACTCAAGTAAATAGCACATACTATAGCCTAAATTAACATGCATGTTAATCAACTAACAAAAACCCATCTGCAGATTTAGTAAAGTGTACCGTTTTTCATTGTTGGTAATTTCTATAGACTTGCCAATGAATTCCCATCTATTTGGTTAGCAATAAGAACATCAACATGGATCAATATTATGTCAGCAATAAGATGGGTCATGAAGATGGAGTGTAATATGATGTGTGATATTTATTTGACTTTTAATCACTGAATGCACAAAAGTGGTTAAGTACATACCATCACATACCCAGACAAAAGTTCAATTATGGGCTGCATAAAATATTAAACAATATTTATTAACAAAACTTAGGTGCTGTTTGGTTGGGGCATATTGGAGGATATTGGGGGATACTCAAAATTTTGACATTTTAATTTCCCCCAAATATTGTGTTTGGTAAGACTAACGAAGGAATTTTAAATTCCCCGAATTCCCAAAATGAAGGATATTGAAATTACTCCAAAAAGTGAGGAATTTTAATTTACTTGAAAATTTTATTTTATAAACTTTTTTTCTAATAATTTTTATTCGGGTTTTTATGTTTATATAAAAAACTATAAAATTTAAAAAATTTATATAAAAATTATTTTTTCGGTTTTACTCTTTTTAATAGCAAAAATAAAATTTATATTAAAAATTTATAGAATTTTTTTTATAAAATTTATAGAAATTTTTAATAAAATTTATAGAATTTTTTACAAAATTTATATAAATTCTAAAAAAAAATTATTGAAATTTTTTATAAAATTATAATTTTTTTTATAAAAGATTTATATATGTTTTTATAAAGTTTATTTAATTTTTTTATAAAATTTAAATAAAATTTTTATAAACTTTATATAAATTTTTATAAATTTTATAAATTTTAAATAAATTTTCTATAAAATTGATATAATTTTTTTTAAAAAAAGCCTATATAATTTTTTTTTATAAAATATATATAAAAAGTTAAAATTCGATTTTTAATTCTTAAGAAATTTTTATAAGATTTATATAAATATTTTTATAAAACTTATATAAATTTTTTATAAAAGGTTATATAAACTTTTTATAAAATTTAATGAATTTCTTTATAAAATTTATATAAATTTTTTATAAAATTTAATGATCTTTTTATAAAACTTTTATAAGATTTATATAAAAAATTTATAACTCTTTTTATAAAAAATTTAGAATGCTTTTTACAATTTATATAAATTTTATAAAAACATTCTATAAATTTTTTATAAAGTTTATATAAAAAGTGAACATTTTATTTTTACTCTTTTAAATAAAAAAATTTGTCTAAAAAAAATTTATTCGTTAATTGGTTTAATTCAAGAGTTCAAACTATTACAAATTTTTGTCAACCAAACAGGATTAGGCATTTTAAATTATAGAATTTTAAATGCTTGGGAATTCTAATTTACTAGATATTAAAATTCCAGAATTTTAAAATCTTGAACCAAACGACGCCTAAAGGTTGTGTTTGTTTTTTTACAAGAAAATCTGAATGGGCTCTGGATGGACCCATTATCTGATTCGGTCAGAAAAAATTCAACTGAAGCGTGTTTGTTTTTTTTCTTATGTTCAGATGCCTTTAGATCTGTTAGGCTCTAATCAATTCAGACTTGAAAGGGTCTCTGATTGCCTCTGAACATTCAAAGTAAATTACAATGTTATAGCTTCTTTTATACACAACATCTCTAACCTTGAAGTCTTATGCTAAAACATATAGTTTTCCATCTGCCACCTCCCACTGTCTAGCACCAAGTCGATGACCACGACCGCCAATCCGCCATACACCAACAACCACCACGTACCAACAGTTATGGAGATTGAAGATATGAAACAAAGAATAGTTTGAATTGCTTTTTCTTTTCTTTTATTATTAAAAAGGAGAGATGGTGAGGAAAGTGAATTACTTTTATTGCTAATGTTGAATTGACGAAGAAACCGAGAGGTGAAGATAATGTTTTGAAATCAAGCACACTTTTAATTTCATTACTAGCAACTTTTAATCATTCAGATAATTTAAAAAAAATTATAAAATGATTCAGATTTAGATATTTATTCTTCAGATTCAAATTCAGATCTATAAATCAGATTCAGACTCGCAACCTTTTAATAAACAAACAGCACCTAAGTGTCGCTTAACACTCACAAAAGGAAATGCACAATGCTATTTTTTTATTGTAAAAAGGGAAATTTATGATTTCACACTACGTTTTTTTTAATTTTTGTTTTTTTTAACGTTTTTTTTTTATTTTTAAAACCACTTCTTTAAGCCAATTGAAATGGACTTCAAATTATAAAAAGGAGACGTATATACAGATAATAGGAGAAAAAACAAGGTTTATTAAATTTTAAAGGAAATGCACAAAGTATGATATTTTCATTAAATTTTATATTTACACTTAATTTTAAAACCCGCCCCAACGATAGATGCTTAATTAAATTATGTGGATTAGTCGGTCAAAAATCCATTCTTTAATAAATCTGGTTTCAATTTTCATGTTTTCATTAATGTAACTAGCAGGGTACCCGCGCGATGCGGCGGCGGATCTCTATGACTAAATTTTCTTGAGAGTGAATGTTATTCGGTTATTCGTGTATTTCATAGCAATAATTTATGGATGACAATAGTTTTCACCTAAAAACATGTCTCAAAAACGTAATTTTGATATAGGGATATTATTACTTGTGGCGTATATGTAATATGTGTAACTTTATTTTTGGAACTCGATTAAGCGCGAGAATTGATATAACCTCTTTTGAACATTTGAATGAAAAAATCAACCTAAAAGTGGTTTGTACATATGATTGCAAGGAAAAAGAGAAAAAAATATGATAGAGAAGATTTGTACGATGTGTTGTTTTACTTATAAATTGTGGTGATGGTGTGTTTTAATTGTATTATTAATTATGTTTTATTTAAGTATGATTAAATGATTTGTATACATTAGATATATAAAGTTGTACATATGCATTAATATCTTGTATTACTTAAATTTAATTTTCTTGGTTGCATTAATATGTTGTACATTATGTTGTATTTGTTGTACTACTTAATTTTTTGGTATTAAATGAAGAAAGAGGTTATAATCTCTTTTATAAGATAGTATGATTATTAACTGGTTTTTTTCAGTTTGAAGACATGATCATTGGAGTAACGCAATCTAGGACCAGTATTTTGACCACCAAGCATGTTGATTTAAAGAGAGGTGTGAATTTTTTTTGTTTTTAATATCGGTAATTTACTTTTAAAAAGAATCTCTTTTAATGCAACTCTAATTTCTTTCAATTTTATGCTAGAAAAACGCAAAGTAATGGCTAGCGCAAATGCTCGTGCAACACAGATGGGAAAAAAGGCAAAACCAACTCTCCCTGTTTTGAACAAACATCATCACTCATACATATCTCTCCTAATAGGGTACCGTTCAGAACATTGCAGAATATCATAAATACTAACGGTCTTAAAAAAACATGTTATTACAAACACCGTCGCCTCAAAACCTATCACAAAATAAAGAAAATATAACGCCATTACAAACACCAAATACCTACGGTTCTACCTCTGTAAACAACAATATAGGTATAGACCGAATTATCCTAAAAAGAGAGAATACCAGATGAGATATTACCAACAACGTAAACTAAAGAGATTGGCAGACACGATGTGTCAATTGTGGAGAAAAATACAATATGAGTACCCAATTTTTTGTTGCATGAACGATAAAACGACTTTGTAACCCTTAGACGTTCCTTCAAAACTATACAGCATATTCACGTCTCAGTGTACGTTATGAAAAATGTTTAGGAAAAACATACGTGTGTACAACACAAACTAATGTCATCGATGCAGAAATTGTTGTGCGGAAACATGTTGGAGTTAAAGTTCTCTTGCCAAGAAATCATATTTCTCCATCTGAAGAAGGCATGTTCCCTTTCAAGTTAAAGAGAACATAATTCCTTGTCCGTCTTTGCTTTACTATGACTATCAATAAAGCTCAAGGGCAAACAATTTTAAATGTGAGTGTCTATTTGGCGGACTTTGTTTTCTTTCATGGACAGCTTTATGTTGCATTGTCTAGAGAGATATCACGTTCAACTACAAAGGTATTAGTCAAACCAGACAAAGACTTAGGAGAAGAAGGAGTATACACCTCAAATGTCGTGTACCAAGAAGTTTTATGTGACGAGTAACCTCCGTTGTTTGATTTTACCTAATAATTGCTATACTATTTCAGTTTCGGTTTTACTGAATGTCTTTTATATATTGTTTGATATATGCTTATTTGCGATTTTGTCTATAGTATAATTATCACAAGTTACGACACTTTTTAATTACAATTTGATCTTACCATTATATAGCGTTATCGTTAGTTTTATGTCGTCAGACAAATTCCGCCGCTATGCGCGGGTAATCATCTAGTACCCTAGTATGTCAAATGTTGAAAGTTGAAAGTTGAAATTTTCAACAAAACTTCTCATGTAAGTTTCATTCTAATCCTAAAGTCACGTATGGAAAGTTTATATATACACCTGTAAACTCACGTAGAGAAAAAAGTCTTTGGTTGAAAAGGTAATTGGACATTCAATTTTCAGTTTCAATATAAGACATTTAAGTTTTACTTTCAAATGAAAGCTTCCAATACACGACATTCAATATATAAATCCTAAAATCCTTTTCATAACTCAAAACCAAATCACATAGAATTCATATGTTATAATCCTTTTATAATTGTTTTCTACCAAAACGAATCAACCACAATAAAAAAACCTGGTAAGTACCATTAACAAGGTTTGTTCTTTTTTGTTCGATTTTTTTATTAAAGCCGCCAACCACCTACGCCGTTGTCGTCTAGCCAGAAAGACACCGGAAGGTTAATTAAAAGATCCATACAATGTGTTTATAGATCCAAGGTTTTATAAATTTTTATGTGTTTTTTTCAGCCACTACATGTCGCCTCTTTTTCTCGGCGGAAAGTTGCTGCGACTGCTATAATGTCCAAAGGTTTGGTTAATAGATCTGTAAATGTATGCACATATTTGTATTTTTATCAATTTCAAGAATATTGTGAAGAGCAAAATGTATATATTGAATTTTAGAATTGTTTTACATGAATTTAGAATGATAGTAGTCTTGATTAATTTGGGAATAATGTTAAGAATGAGTCTTGAGAATAAACCAGAACCAATTAACATGAGATAAAAATGGTACGGGACAAGGGTTTCACTCAGAAAAGGGAAGAAAGGATGAACTTGAAGAATTAAAACTTCATATTTCATATTTCTTTAAAATTATTAGTGTCCCTTTTAAAGTATATGAACTGAATATTATTCATTGATTTTTTAACACATAAATGGGAGGTTCGTCCATTATTTACATTATGGAGATGAAATTTGCTGAAGGTGGATTTTGTCAAGTTTATCTTAGCGTGAGGATGACTTGTGAAAGTGATAGAACTGCAACTGATGCAGTTGAGGTAGGTTAACAAAGTAATAATTGCATATATATATTTCTAATTGGTTTATAGTTTACTTTTGGTTTCACGATTAATTTGTTCATGTATACATTATTTATACACTTTTTGTAGGAATCATTAAAGATTGAGCACCGTAATAATATGGCTCTCTAAAATCTATGCAAATGATGCTAATAACCGAAAGCCTTATTTGTATTTTTTTTGTATTTTGCTACTGCTAATATAGATGTTAACGCTAAGGCCTTGTTTAACCATTTTTCTCGCCGTGACATTCTTCATCGCATAGGTGTGCATGTAATTCTTTTTAAATTATTTTCAATGAAATGCAAGCTTTAGTTTGTATATTAATTTAATACGACGTATTAGTTATTTTTCAGATAGGTTGGAGAAGATGAACATCAAGAAAATAGATACATGAAAGATAGCTGGAAAACAAGTGACGGTGGCACGTGCAATGATAATGGTGTTAGTGGTAGACAATATTACGAGCTCCATGATGATTATGGTGGGTTAGCTATCTTGGAGGTTCTTTTATATTGTTCATGTACCATATTTTGCACCCACTACACTGGCCGGTAGGTAATAGGTTAGATTCGGGTCAAATTTGGTTGTTTTGTTTTCTTGACTCCAAAAACTCGGTGCCATATTTATTTCATTTTATGTCAGTAGTGAGTTTCAAATAGGATCCCAAAAGTCATAATATCAATAGGAATATATTATAATTTACAATTAGTCATAGTCAAAATTGACTCATTTATAAGTAAATGGGTCGAAACTGCCACCTTTCATTTGAGCATGATCTCATTATTATTTCTTCTAACCTTAGTATGAACTAAATAAATAAACTGGTTTACAGGCGATTATATTAAAGTCATACCATCCAGTGGTTCATATGGAGAGTAGGATGGCTAGTGCAGTTGTGATGGTTATACTAACTGTAACACCAGAGAATTTTCCTTACTATAAATAATAATAAATTATATTAATTATTATTCGAAATTAATTTTAAGCGCTAATAAACTTATTGGATTTGAAAACGAGACATACTTTGACAAAATCTGACAATTTCACAGTCTGCGTACCGACACGATAAAAATTAAATTAATATTTAATTTTCACGAGATATTTAATAAAAATATTTATTAAATTACTTTATGATTTGTTTCAATAACGTTTGCTAAAACCGAGAAATATTTAAGTTGAAGTCCACCTTTCTTTAAAACGAAGCCTGTCCGAGATACTTGATAAATAACCAACGTTTTAGAAGAGTTTACACAATATTATGAAACAATAGTCAAGTGAATACTCATTTTGATAGCAAAAATCATTTGGAACGCAATGACGAAAATTTCGTGTCTTGAATCATTCATTGACTATCGTAAACGAGCCCTAAACCGTTAATTAACGAAAGTTATTAAAAATTTTACAGTTTTGACCCTCAACTATCTAACTATCCATTTCCTACCATAGAAACAAATATATATAGAAAATTATATCTATTTTACTTCATTTTCTCATTCCACTACACACACTTAACCCTAAATACCATTCTTTCTCTCTCTCCATTAAATCCGGCCACCTTCACAGCCACCACCGGAATATTTTTCCGGTCAAGTTTTCCGGCCAACTCTTAAAACGCATACAACCACCCGATCAACCCGATCTTCATGGCCACACGCTGCCACGCGCAACCACTACTTCAGCCGCTGCCCGCTGCTGCTTGACTCCTTCACCACCATCCGAACCACCCACATGCCACCACCGTGCAGTAGCCACCACCACCATCACGTATTCATCATCCGTCGCACACCACCATCACCCCACGAACGAACCACCACCACAGTTCGCCACCACTTGTGTAACAACTCGAGTTTTTCGTGTCTATTAATTTATGAGTGAAACGCACGAAGTTATTAAACGTATTATGTATTGCCGTGTGTCTATTTGAAGTACTTGTTGAACCCCTCGAGGTCACGTATACTTGTCTTTGATTTAGATCGTGTGTCGACTATCCAATATCGCAACTTTGTGATTCCAAGATGGTTTTTTTTCCGTCGATATAATACCGGCACTTAAACATCTTTCCTTACGGTTTTTTAATTACGTTCGTCATCATATATGGTAGTATAACTACAAGCAGTAAGTTACAAAAAAAAAACCAACATTGCATTTTTGCATTCGCTCGCACCAACGTTGTGGGATAGTCGTACTTCAAACAATTTCAAATGCTTGCGCTACAACACAATGTCACAACGCTGCAAATGGGAAACACCAACAACGCTGGACTATCGAGTCGTGCATATTAAGTTTTCGCGTCTAAGACTTAGACACTCGACAAACCTGGGCCGAATGGTATATTAGTGCAACATGTACAAGAATTTAAATTGTGAACTCTTATTTACTTTTATTTCAAAAGCTTGTTTAGCAAGAGTCAATATTCAGTCATAACTTGATTACATTGTTTATTCACCCACTAAACACTACAATCCAGCACACATGCCAAGTTTACCCAAAATGGGTACATCACAAGCACACCAATTTCAGTTTGAGTCTAACCCTAAACTAATAATGCAAGTTAAATACAGTCCAAACTTTATCCAATGTCCAAACATAACACAAACAATATTCACAGTCCAAATATTACAAAAATTGTTCCTGGACAAGTTTTAAACACAAATCCTGGGTGAAAGTGAAGAGTAGTGTCAAAGTCGATCCATCCTTTCTTGTCCACACCTGCAAACCGAAACCGAATCATCCATTGTGAGTCTTTTAATCACCTCTTCATTTTTCTGTACAAGTCTTAGTTGTGCTCGTCATTGTAACCAAACCTGCGAAAATAAAACGAACGTGTTAGTTTTTGTTACGGTTCAATTTTAATCAAAACTGTAAAGGTAAATCATAGCATTTTTACTTGAACTTGACCATAACCCCGTTATTCCTGTCACAACCAAACCGAGACCCAAACCGAGACCCAAACCAAGGTCCTTGTTTCTGCCGAAACCTTTACCACTCAAAGTAACCATAACCCAAGATTTTAACTATTTCATTTTAACTATTTCATTTTACAGAAACATCACCAAACCTTCAAATAAGCCGCGGGTATAAAACCCCTTTTTAATTCGAAACCCTAAAAATTGTAAACCTTTTTATTTACGAAATTAATACTTTATATATTCCAAAAACGTTATGTAATTTCAAATAATCAACCGTGTACAAAAACCCCCAATTTATATAAACCCTAATTTCATTTTATTAATTAAAACCCTAATTAAACCCAATCCAAACCCGAATTAATTAATTAATTTAATTGGAATCAAGGTATGAATAAACCCCCAATTTTGACCGAAACTCTAATTTTTACAAAACCGGTTATATGTTGAAATTAACATGTTTTATGATAGAAAACGTTAATTAATTGTATTTAAACATGAGATTTGGAAAAAACCCCCAATTATTTTCGAAACCCTAATTCGTTTCTTATTAAATTCGAGAGTCCTTATTCACAGCTTGCTCATACGAATGATTTAAAACCACAAATCGTTTATAAACGAAAATCATTAGACCATTTTATTAAAAGAATAAGAGGGATGAAAACTTATCTTTAAATGATGAATAACTTAAACCCCTGGGGAAGAACACCTCGAAAACCGAATCAATTTGATGTGGGGATGAAACCCCACATCCCACGCGAGCTTAACCACCATAAACCATCACAAATGATTTATGTATTAATCTGAAAACCATCTTAACCATGGGAGAGTTGAGATCCGATCCATTTTTAGAGAGAGAGAGAATGGGGGCGGTGGGAGAGTTTTCGAGAGAAGAGAGAGAGAGGACTGAGTGTTTTTTATTTGTGTGAGATACCAAAACACGTATTAACCCCCTTTTTCCTCCTTTGTTTGTATCGCCACTGGGCCGGGCCGGGTTAAATGACCCTTGGGCCGGACCATGGGGTGGGTATGTTGGGTAAGTTGGGCCAGTTTGGTGTAATGGGTTATTTAAGGCCCAAAACGAAATTTGTAACTTAAAAGTATTATTTAGCCCGTAAAATCTCGATTGTTTAATAACCGATTTTTATGTATCATGTTTTTCCGTAAACGAAAAGTATTGTCAAGCACAACTAAGGTGTCGTGTCTTTTTACTAGTATAATTTTTAATGTCGTAACACGATCCTTATAATTAAATAGGTCGCGGCTAGCGTAACCGTACTCTCGAGTTACCTTTATCTTCGTCATTTTGCTGAATTACGAGGTGAGTTTATAGCCCCATGTTTAACTATTTTTACTGCTTTTTGGGGTGAGACATTGCTTGATTTAACGTATGAACACAAGTGCATTTACTGATTTATATATTAGTCTAAGTCCCATTAAAAACCCAGTTGCTTTGGCCGGTGAATCGTGAACCGTTAATTACTTTGTGTAAGCGCGAATGTTATGGATAGATCTATCGGGATTGACGTCCCTGTCTGTCTTGTCCAACAAGGGGACAAGCGGGCACAGTTTCATTTGAGTCTGAGATAGGATGTCGTGGGTTTAGGCATCCAGTTGGGCTACACTTATATGATTATACTACCGGTGTTGTTAACGCTTCGGTGTCACGAGCTTAGACTGTAATAAATACTTTTAGGATGACTTTGTATTTGTTATATTGTCATCACTTTTGGGAAAATCTTGTGGTTCATCAAACATTTCAAATTAACTAAACCTATGAACTCACCAACTTTATGTTGACGCTTTAGCAATGTTTTTCTCAGGTATTAAGAAGGAAGATGCTAAGTGAGGTCTCATGCATTGCCGTCATTCTTTTGAAACAAAGATCATTTGTACTAATTGGAAAACTATGATTTGTAACTGTGACCAGTTTTATGCTTCCGCACTATGTTAAAACTATTTATTTTATCAATTACAAGTGATCTATTTTCCGAACGTCTCATTTAGAGGTCGTTCTTTGTAACTGTGTGTGTATGATAATCATGACGTCACCACTCCCGTGTCGCCATTATACTCTGATCTGTCACACTCCCAAAATATCAGAGTATAATGGCGACAAGGGAGTGGTGACGTCATGATTATCATACACACACAGTTACAAAGAACGACCTCTAAATGAGACGTTCGGAAAATAGATCACTTGTAATTGATAAAATAAATAGTTTTAACATAGTGCGGAAGCATAAAACTGGTCACAGTTACAAATCATAGTTTTCCAATTAGTACAAATGATCTTTGTTTCAAAAGAATGACGGAAATGCATGAGACCTCACTTAGCATCTTCCAATTAAATTAATTAATTAATTCGGGTTTGGATTGGGTTCAATTAGGGTTTAAATTAATAAAATGAAATTAGGGTTTATATAAATTGGGGGTTTTTGTACACGGTTGATTATTTGAAATTAAATAACGTTTTTGGAATATATAAGGTATTAATTTCGTAATTAAAAAGGTTTACAATTTTTAGGGTTTCGAATTAAAAAGGGGGGTTTTATACCCGCGGCTTATTTGAGGGTTTAAGGATGTTTCTGTAAAATGAAATAGTTAAAATCTTGGGTTATGGTTACTTTGAGTGGTAAAGGTTTCGGCAGAAACAAGGACCTTGGTTTGGTCTTGGTTTGGTTCTCGGTTTGGTCTCGGTTTGGCTCTCGGTTTGGGTCTCGATTTGGGTCTCGGTTTGGTTGACAGAAATAATGGGGTTATGGTCAAGTTCAAGTAAACAATTGCTATGATTTACTTTTACAGTTTTGATTAAAATTGAACCGTAACAAAAACTAACACATTCGTTTTATTTTCGCAGGTTTGGTTACAATGACGAGCACAACTAAGACTTGTACAGAAAAAATGAAGAGGTGATTAAAAGACTCACAATGGATGATTCGGTTTCAGTTTGCAGGTGTGGACAAGAAAGGATGGATCGGCTTTGACACTACTCTTCACTTTCACCCAGGATTTGTGTTTAAAACTTGTCCAGGAACAATTTTTGTAATATTTGGACTGTGAATATTGTTTGTGTTATGTTTGGACATTGGATAAAGTTTGTACTGTATTTAACTTGCATTATTAGTTTAGGGTTAGACTCAAACTGAAATTGGTGTGCTTGTGATGTACCCATTTTGGGTAAACTTGGCATGTGTGCTGGATTGTAGTGTTTAGTGGGTGAATAAACAATGTAATCAAGTTATGACTGAATATTGACTCTTGCTAAACAAGCTTTTTGAAATAAAAGTAAATAAGAGTTCACAATTTAAATTCTTGTACATGTTGCACTAATATACCATTCGGCCCAGGTTTGTCGAGTGTCTAAGTCTTAGACGCGAAAACTTAATATGCACGACTCGATAACAATTCGACACACGATCTAAATCAAAGACATGTATACGTGACCTCGAGGGGTTCATCAAGTACTTCAAATAGACACACGGCAATACATAATACGTTTAATAACTTCGTGCGTTTCACTCATAAATTAATAGACACGAAAAACTCGAGTTGTTACATTCGCTCTCCCTAAATAGGGCTTTGTCCGCAAAGAAAAGTAAATAACACATTTATATCGACAACTCATCGGTAAATAATTTAGGTACTCCACTATATGAAGAATTTAAGATGGAAATTTGACGGATGTCATAGTATTCCCATGTTTTAGAGATTTCGTCACGAAATCAAGACGTTGTTGTAGTAGGATGATTAGCGAAAAGATGAGGATACTTTCTCTTGAATTGGTCTTCACGTTCCCACGTGTATTCTGGACCTCTACGCGCATTCCAACGGATCTTTACAATAGGTATACGACTTTGCTTGAGCTGTTTGATTTGACGGTCCATAACTTCTACCGGTTCTTCTACAAAGTTGAGTTTGTCGTCGAGTTGAATCTCTTCTAAAGGAATAACGAGTGTCTCGTCGGCTAAACATTTCTTCAGATTGCAAATGTGGAACACATTATGCACTCGGCTAAGTTCTTGGGGTAACTCCAAACGATAGGCTACGGGGCCAATCCTCTCTAAAATCTTGAAGGGTCCAATGTAACGAGGATTCAACTTTCCACGCTTTCCAAAGCAAATCACACCCTTCCAAGGTGAGACCTTCAACATGACTCTATCGCCAACCTCAAACTCAAGGGGTTTGCGTCTCATGTCAGCATAACTCTTTTGTCGATCTCTTGCGGCTTGCATATGGCTCTTGGTCTTAAAGATCTTCTCAGTAGTCTCGTGTATGATCTCGGGTCCAGTGAGTTGTGCTTCACCAACCTCTGCCCAACACACGGGTGAACGACACTTTCTACCATACAGTGCTTCGAACGGTGCTGCCTTAATGCTAGTGTGATAACTATTGTTGTATGAGAATTCCACCAGAGGTAGGTGTCTATCCCATCTATTTCCGAAGTCAATCACACAAGCTCTCAGCATATCTTCTAAGGTTTGAATGGTCCTTTCACTTTGACCGTCAGTTTGGGGATGGTACGCAGTGCTCATATCCAACTGCGTTCCCAATGCCTTCTGCGGCGACTTCCAAAACTGCGAAGTAAATCGGCTGTCTCGGTCAGAGATTATAGACACAGGCACACCATGCCTCGTGACTACTTCCTCCAAGTATGTTCTTGCTAACTTATCCATTCCATCGGTCTCCTTGATTGGTATGAAATGAGCCGATTTGGTGAGTCGGTCGACGATTACCCAAATGGTGTCAAATCCGGCTAAGGTTTTAGGTAGCTTGGTAATGAAATCCATAGTGATTCTTTCCCACTTCCATTCTGGCAGTTCGGGTTGGACCAACAATCCTGATGGTTTCATATGTTCGGCCTTGACCTTGGCACAAGTCAAGCACTTGCTAACGTATGTAGCAATGTCTGCCTTCATGTTCGGCCACCAATACAACATCTTCAGATCATGATACATTTTGTCAGATCCCGGATGTATGGAGTATTTTGACTTATGCGATTCATGCATAATCAGAGATCGTAGGTCACCATGGCACGGTAACCAACTTCTGTTATCAAGGCATAACGTTCCATCCGAGCGAGCTTCTAACTTCTTTATCATGCCTTCAACATCTTCAGTCTTGAGGGTTTCTTCCTCGACTGCCTCTTTCTGAGCCTTGAGAATTAAGGATGGAAGGTCTAAGTCAATAGTCATCACCAAGGCCTTCACCCTAAGAACTCTCTCCTCTCGACTCAAAGCGTCGGCCACGACATGTGCCTTGCCCGGGTGATAACGGATCTCGCAATCGTAATCACTGAGCAAATCTAGCCAACGTCGTTGTCTCATGTTGAGTTCCTTTTGATTCAAAATGTGTTGTAGACTCTTATGATCAGTGAATACAACACACTTAGTACCATAAAGGTAGTGTCTCCAAATATTCAGGGCAAACACCACTGCTCCCAACTCTAGGTCATGAGTTGTGTAGTTCTTCTCGTGCACCTTTAGTTGTCTTGATGCGTAAGCTATGACCTTAGTCCTTTGCATCAGTACCGCACCTAACCCTTTTATGGATGCATCACAATACACCACAAAGTCTTCATTACCCTCGGGTAGGGCTAGTATAGGTGCTTCACACAACATCTGCTTCAATGTCTGGAATGCCAAATCTTGATCCTCCTTCCACTCAAATTTCTTGTCTTTTTGAGTCAACTCCGTCATTGGTTTAGCTATCTTGGAGAAACCTTCAATGAATCTCCTATAGTAACCAGCAAGACCTAAAAATTGGCGTATCTCTGTGGGTGTTGTGGGAGTCGCCCAATCCTTTACGGCCTCGATTTTAGCAGGATCAACGTGAATACCACTGCTATCGATTACATGCCCAAGGAATTGCACCGTGTTTATCCAAAACTCACATTTGGAAAACTTTGCATATAACTTCTCCTTCCTTAGCAGCTCTAGTATGGTCTTCAAATGTTCCTTGTATTCTTCTTCATTACGAGAATAGATGAGAATATCATCGATAAATACAATCACAAACTTGTCCAAGTATGGTTTGCAAACTCGGTTCATGAGATCCATGAATACCGCAGGCGCGTTTGTCAAACCGAAAGGCATAACTTGGAACTCGTAGTGTCCGTATCGGGTTCTAAAAGCCGTCTTATGAACGTCTTCCTCTCTAACCCTTAGCTGATGATATCCTGACCTTAAATCGATCTTCGAGTATATGCTAGATCCTTGCAATTGGTCGAAAAGATCGTCAATTCTTGGCAATGGGTAACGGTTCTTTATCGTCAACTTATTCAATTCTCGGTAATCGATACACATCCTAAAGGATCCATCTTTCTTTTTGACAAATAAGACCGGTGCTCCCCAAGGTGAGGAACTTGGTCTAATGAAACCTTTGTCAGAAAGTTCCTTTATTTGTTCAGCTAACTCTGTCATTTCGGCCGGTGCTAAGCGGTATGGGGCTCTAGCAACAGGCGCGGCTCCTGGTGTAAGCTCGATGTGAAACTCCACTTGCCGTGCTGGTGGTAATCCTGGTAAGTCCTCTGGGAATACGTCTGGAAAGTCTCTAACGATCGGTACATCTTCTACTTTCTTTTCGTGATCTTCTTCTCCTTCCTTTTGTGTTATTTGAACCAAGAATACTGGACATCCCTTCTCAATGTATCTTTGGGTTCTAATACATGAGATGACATCCAGTCTTGATCCATTCTTCACTCCACTTCTTTCGCCTTGTATGATTAGTACATCGTTTCCATAAGGAACACGGACGCACTTCTCATGACATACAATTTCCGCGTGATGCTTCGACATCCAATCCATTCCAATGATGACGTCAAAGCTTCCCAATTCTATGGGGAGTAAGTCGATACTGAACGAACGATCTTGTAACCTTATACTACATCCTTTCAAAATAGCGTCGGTGGTTACTGACTTCCCATCGGCTAATTCTACATTATACTTAACATCTAACGCAGTAGGGGTAATATTTAGGCGTTCACTAAATACAGATGACACAAAACTCCTATCCGCACCAGAATCAAATAGTACTGAAGCATAGTTGTTATTGACTAGAAACGTACCAGTCACAACATTGTTGTCTTGCACTGCAGCTTCAACACAGAGATGATACACTTTGCTAGGTGCTGTGAATCCTCCAGGAGTACTAGTTGTGGCTCGGTTATTCCCTCCCCGGTTCCCTTGATTCTGCTTCTGGTTTCCTTGGTTGTGATTCTGATTGCCTCGAATCTGGTTACCACGACCTTGGTTCCCACTGCTTGGACACTTGTTCTTGTAGTGACCTTTCTCTCCACATCCAAAGCAAGTTACATTTGCTCCTTGGCCACCTTGTGTTCCAGGTCCTCTTTGGTTAGCAGGACGAGGTGGTGCTCGACATTCCTTTGCCTTATGTCCGGCCTTCCCACAATTGTAGCACGTAGGGGGACATGCTCCTTCATGGTGTCGGCCACACTTCCACAGAAAGGAAGTCTTCCAGCGTAGTTTCCAGCATTACCTTGTCCAGCAGTAAACACCCTTGCTACTTCTTGTCGCTTGTTCTGGTTGTAGTTGTTTGTGTTGTTGCTGTTGTTGGTATTGTTGGTATTGTTGTTGTAGTGGTTGCCAGACCACTTCCTCTTATCCCCAGTATTTTCTCCCAACTCTTGTACCACTTGGTACATCAGACTCTGAGCCATATCGATTGCCTCGTGCAAATCAGTTGGCTTGGATGAAGTCACATTCCCTTTGATGCTCAAAGGTAGTCCTTCAATGTATCGCTCCAACAATCGGTCGTCGTTGGGCACCATTTCGGGACATAACAAGATCAGCTCTTGAAAGCGCTGATTGTAAGCAGTAAGAGCGGTACCCTTGACCTTCAGGTTCCACAGCTCAACCTCCATCTGCTTGACTTCATTTCGTGGGCAGTATTTCCTCACAAACATAGCTTTAAATTCACTACAGGGCGTCGCTTGGGCACCGTCAATGGTCACTGCACGAGCATAGACGTTCCACCAAGTCAAAGCACCATCCACTAACGTGCTTGACGCAAACTTCACCTTATCAGCTTCAGCAACATTGCTAATCCCAAATTGGGATTCTAGCTTCTCAAACCATCTGGTTAAACCTACTGCTCCTTCAGTACCGCGGAAACTTACTTTCGTAACTGCACGAAATTCCTTGTAGGTACAAGTCCGTGCAATGGCATTAGTAGCTCCTTGGTTGGTCTCCTCCTATGTGCTAGCTGTACGATTTGCTTCGGCTGTTGCGAGTGCCTCGGCCACCCGTTCGGCTATCATTTGACTTAGCATGACGGTGTCAATTCCACCGGTAGTAGCTGGTGGATTCTGCGTTTCGGATCTTCTAACTGGCGCCATAATCTAAAAAGGTAATAGGACAATAAGTTTTGCCAGACATAACATGCATGGCACGCACAATACAATTATGAAATGCTCCAGGGTATAATACACAATATATAATGTTCCCACAATTTTTGTAACCCATAATATCATTCATAGAATTGTTTGGTAGTACATCATAATTTGTCATACATAATATAATAAAATAAAAAAAAATGCCAACTAGCTAAGATAAACTTCAAAGCTTAGTGGTCATACAACGATAAGTCAATGGTACAAGATAAATCTAACTAGTGCCCTCACGGCGCTGATGAAGCTCTCTCTCCAACTCTGCTAACCTCCTCTCAACCACGATCTCACGAGCCTGGGAATCTCTAAGTCTAACATCGGTATCATAACAAGCGGATCTAAACCTCTTATCCAAGTCTGCAACAGGGTCCTCCACAGGTGCCTCTAGTCCGCCTGTCTCAACCAATGGCTCTACTCCCCAACGGGTCATCAGGCTCTCGATCTCCTCAAGACGAGCATTCGGCATGGTATCCATCTGATCAAGAACAGCATGAAGCTTTCCTCGTAGACGGGTCACACAAACCGTCAACACTGTATCATCCCTAACTGGACTCTTCTTTGCCAGTGCCTCCAGCTTATCCTGCACCTCATTATACTCCTCACCTAAAGCCTCTACAGCATCCTTCAACCTGTTTAAACGTGTCGTCACACATCCATCTGCTGCCCCAAGCATTACCACTGTCAATGTAGCTCTCCTAGGAAGAGGAGTCGTAGCTCTCGGCCCAGTAGAGATGCCAACATCAACAAGCATCTCCTGGTACACAGCAGGTACAGTCTCTGGTTGTGGTAGTAGTAGTGGCACCTCTGGGACAGGACTGGCAGGTGTGCGGGCTGCATGCCTGTCAGTGGCAGTGAAGGGTATGAGGGGTCGGTAAGGTGAAAGTGGTGGTCGAGCAGCTCTTCCCCGAAGACGTCGCCTCACATAGTAGAAAGGTAGAGTACCAGGTGCTGGAGCAGGGATGTCAGTCCTTTCCCCTTCGTCTTCAGATAAAGATGAGGAGATGTGTGCGAGGGAAACCTCAGGAGTAGCAGCATATGTAGTAGGAGGGTCCTTAGTGTCAGTGACCTCCATGGGTTCACCTTCCCCATCAGTGAACTCCATATCATCATCCTCTGTCTCCTCCATCGTCTCCTCCCTAGTGACCGATGCCTGACCTGGTGACTGCACCACATCAACGTCTAGGTCATCCTCTCCTCCGCCTTCTAGGCTAAGTACGTCGTCAGCTGATGCATCAGGGATACGGATCGGTGAACGATGAACCTCCTCAGTCTCTCTCTCAGTCTCATCATCTGAAATCATCCGGTACCACGGATATCCTGATGGTGATCCTCTAGGTAGTCCTACTGATGAACTGATAGTCGACTGTGAACTACGATTGTAGTATGCTCCTGTAGACGTGGAATCATCAGAAGAAGACATCGCTGTAACATAAACAAAATAAATGTGTGTAAATACCTCATATAATTAGTCCGTAAAAAGGGACATTAACATAATATAGCAATCATTGTTGAATCCACATGTATCCCATATAACAAAATTCAGATTTTGTTGTTGCACATGTAACCCATGTAAATATACCTCGTAATTGTTAAATCACATGTATCCCATTTATTACTTATTTATATCCATGTACCTATATATACTTAATACTTACAATCCGTATGATAATCGATTAAACACATAGCAGTTATAGTCTAGAGTTACTAAATGCAACCTAGTTCTCTATTAGCAAGCGTGTTTACTGCTGGACAAGGTAATACTGGAAACTACGCTGGAAGACTTCCTTTCTGTGGAAAGTGTGGCCGACACCACGAAGGAGCATGTCCCCCTACGTGCTACAACTGTGGGAAGGCCGGACATAAGGCAAAGGAATGTCGAACACCACCTCGTCCTGCTAACCAAAGAGGACCTGGAACACAAGGTGGCCAAGGAGCAAATGTAACTTGCTTTGGATGTGGAGAGAAAGGTCACTACAAGAACAAGTGTCCAAGCAATGGGAACCAAGGTCGTGGTAACCAGATTCGAGGCAATCAGAATCACAACCAAGGAAATCAGAAGCAGAATCAAGGGAACCGGGGAGGGAATAACCGAGCCACAACTAGTACTCCTTGAGGATTCACGGCACCTAGCAAAGTGTATCATCTCTGTGCTGAAGCTGCGGTGCAAGACAACAATGTTGTGACTGGTACGTTTCTAGTCAATAACAACTATGCTTCAGTACTATTTGATTCTGGTGCGGATAGGAGTTTTGTGTCATCTGTATTTAGTGAACGCCTAAATATTACCCCTACTGCGTTAGACGTTAAGTATAATGTAGAATTAGCCGATGGGAAGTCAGTAACCACCGACGCTATTCTGAAAGGATGTAGTATAAGATTACAAGATCGTTCGTTCAGTATCGACTTACTCCCCATAGAATTGGGAAGTTTTGACGTCATCATTGGAATGGATTGGATGTCGAAGCATCACGCGGAAATTGTATGTCATGAGAAGTGCGTCCGTGTTCCTTATGGAAACGATGTACTAATCATACAAGGCGAAAGAAGTGGAGTGAAGAATGGATCAAGACTGGAAGTCATCTTGTGTATTAGAACCCAAAGATACATTGAGAAGGGATGTCCAGTATTCTTGGTACAAATAACACAAAAGGAAGGAGAAGAAGATCACGAAAAGAAAGTGGAAGACGTACCGATCGTTAGAGACTTTCCAGACGTATTCCCAGAGGACTTACCAGGATTACCACCAGCACGGCAAGTGGAGTTTCACATCGAGCTTACACCAGGAGCCGCGCCTGTTGTTAGAGCCCCATACCGCTTAGTACAGGCCGAAATGACAGAGTTAGCTGAACAAATAAAGGAACTTTCTGACAAAGGTTTCATTAGACCAAGTTCCTCACCTTGGGGAGCACCGGTCTTATTTGTCAAAAAGAAAGATGGATCCTTTAGGATGTGTATCGATTACCGAGAATTGAATAAGCTGACGATAAAGAACCGTTACCCATTGCCAAGAATTGACGATCTTTTCGACCAATTGCAAGGATCTAGCATATACTCGAAGATCGATTTAAGGTCAGGATATCATCAGCTAAGGGTTAGAGAGGAAGACGTTCATAAGACGGCTTTTAGAACCCGGTACGGACACTACGAGTTCCAAGTTATGCCTTTCGGTTTGACAAACGCGCCTGCGGTATTCATGGATCTCATGAACCGAGTTTGCAAACCATACTTGGACAAGTTTGTGATTGTATTTATCGATGATATTCTCATCTACTCTCGTAATGAAGAAGAACACAAGGAACATTTGAAGACCATACTAGAGCTGCTAAGGAAGGAGAAGTTATATGCAAAGTTTTCCAAATGTGAGTTTTGGATAAACACGGTGCAATTCCTTGGGCATGTAATCGATAGCAGTGGTATTCACGTTGATCCTGCTAAGATCGAGGCCGTAAAGGATTGGGCGACTCCAACAACACCCACGGAGATATGCCAATTTTTAGGTCTTGCTAGTTACTATAGGAGGTTCATTGAAGGTTTCTCCAAAATAGCTAAACCAATGACGGAGTTGACTCAAAAAGACAAGAAATTTGAGTGGAAAGAGGATCAAGATTTGGCATTCCATACATTGAAGCAGATGTTGTGTGAAGCACCTATACTAGCCCTACCCGAGGGTAATGAAGACTTTGTGGTGTATTGTGATGCATCCATAAAAGGGTTGGGTGCGGTACTGATGCAAAGGACTAAGGTCATAGCTTACGCATCAAGACAACTAAAAGTGCACGAGAAGAACTACACAACCCATGACCTAGAGTTGGGAGCAGTGGTGTTTGCCCTGAAGATTTGGAGACACTACCTTTATGGTACTAAGTGTGTTGTATTCACTGATCATAAGAGTCTACAACACATTTTGAATCAAAAGGAACTCAACATGAGACAACGACGTTGGCTAGAGTTGCTCAGTGATTACGATTGCGAGATCCGTTATCACCCGGGCAAGGCAAATGTCGTGGCCGACGCTTTGAGTCGAAAGGATAGAGTTCTTAGGGTGAAGGACTTGGTGATGACCATTGACTTAGACCTTCCATCCTTAATTCTCAAGGCTCAGAAAGAGGCAGTCGAGGAAGAAACCCTCAAGACTGAAGATGTTGAAGGCATGATAAAGAAGTTAGAAGCTCGCTCGGATGGAACGTTATGCCTTGATAACAGGATTTGGTTACCGTGCCATGGTGACCTACGATCTCTGATTATGCATGAGTCGCATAAGTCAAAATACTCCATACATCCGGGATCTGACAAATTGTATCATGATCTGAAGATGTTGTATTGGTGGCCGAACATGAAGGCAGATATTGCTACATACGTTAGTAAGTGCTTGACTTGTGCCAAGGTCAAGGCCGAACATATGAAACCATCAGGATTGTTGGTCCAACCCGAACTGCCAGAATGGAAGTGGGAAAGGATCACTATGGATTTCATTACCAAGCTACCTAAAACCTCAGCCGGATTTGACACCATTTGGGTAATCGTCGACCGACTCACCAAATCGGCTCATTTCATACCAATCAAGGAGACCGATGGAATGGATAAGTTAGCAAGAACATACTTGGAGGAAGTAGTCACGAGGCATGGTGTGCCTGTGTCTATAATCTCTGACCGAGACAGCCGATTTACTTCGCAGTTCTGGAAGTCGCTGCAGAAGGCATTGGGGACGCAGTTGGATATGAGCACTGCGTACCATCCCCAAACTGACGGTCAAAGTGAAAGGACCATTCAAACCTTAGAAGATATGCTGAGAGCTTGTGTGATTGACTTCGGAAATAGATGGGATAGACACCTACCTCTGGTGGAGTTCTCATACAACAATAGTTATCACACTAGCATTAAGGCAGCACCGTTCGAAGCACTGTATTGTAGAAAGTGTCGTTCACCCGTGTGTTGGGCAGAGGTTGGTGAAGCACAACTTACTGGACCCGAGATCATACACGAGACTACTGAGAAGATCTTTAAGATCAAGAGCCGTATGCAAGCCGCAAGAGATCGACAAAAGAGTTATGCTGACATGAGACGCAAACCCCTTGAGTTTGAGGTTGGCGATAGAGTCATGTTGAAGGTCTCACCTTGGAAGGGTGTGATTCGCTTTGGAAATCGTGGAAAGTTGAATCCTCGTTACATTGGACCCTTCAAGATTATAGAGAGGATTGGCCCGTAGCCTATCGTTTGGAGTTACCTCAAGAACTTAGCCGAGTGCATAATGTGTTCCACATTTGCAATCTGAAGAAATGTTTAGCCGACGAGACACTCGTTATTCCTTTAGAAGAGATTCAACTCGATGACAAACTCAACTTTGTAGAAGAACCGGTAGAAGCTATGGACCGTCAAGTCAAACAGCTCAAGCAAAGTCGTATACCTATTGTAAAGATCCGTTGGAATGCGCGTAGAGGTCCAGAATACACGTGGGAACGTGAAGACCAATTCAAGAGCAAGTATCCTCATCTTTTCGCTAATCATCCTACTACAACAACGTCTTGATTTCGTGACGAAATCTCTAAAACATGGGAATACTGTGACATCCGTCAAATTTCCATCTTAAAATTCTTCATATAGTGGAGTACCTTAATTATTTACCGATGAGTTGTCGATATAAATGTGTTATTTACTTTGCTTTTGGGACAAAGCCCTTTTTAGGGAGAGCGAATGTAACAACTCGAGTTTTTCGTGTCTATTAATTTATGAGTGAAACGCACGAAGTTATTAAACGTATTATGTATTGCCGTGTGTCTATTTGAAGTACTTGCTGAACCCCTCGAGGTCACGTATACTTGTCTTTGATTTAGATCTTGTGTCGAATTGTTATCGAGTCGTGCATATTAAGTTTTCGCGTCTAAGACTTAGACACTCGACAAACCTGGGCCGAATGGTATATTAGTGCAACATGTACAAGAATTTAAATTGTGAACTCTTATTTACTTTTATTTCAAAAGCTTGTTTAGCAAGAGTCAATATTCAGTCATAACTTGATTACACTGTTTATTCACCCACTAAACACTACAATCCAGCACACATGCCAAGTTTACCCAAAATGGGTACATCACAAGCACACCAATTTCAGTTTGAGTCTAACCCTAAACTAATAATGCAAGTTAAATACAATCCAAACTTTATCCAATGTCCAAACATAACACAAACAATATTCACAGTCCAAATATTACAAAAATTGTTCCTGGACAAGTTTTAAACACAAATCCTGGGTGAAAGTGAAGAGTAGTGTCAAAGCCGATCCATCCTTTCTTGTCCACACCTGCAAACCGAAACCGAATCATCCATTGTGAGTCTTTTAATCACCTCTTCATTTTTCTGTACAAGTCTTAGTTGTGCTCTTCATTGTAACCAAACCTGCGAAAATAAAATGAACGTGTTAGTTTTTGTTACGGTTCAATTTTAATCAAAACTGTAAAGGTAAATCATAGCATTTTTACTTGAACTTGACCATAACCCCGTTATTCCTGTCACAACCAAACCGAGACCCAAACCGAGACCCAAACCAAGACCAAACCAAGGTCCTTGTTTCTGCCGAAACCTTTACCACTCAAAGTAACCATAACCCAAGATTTTAACTATTTCATTTTAACTATTTCATTTTATAGAAACATCACCAAACCTTCAAATAAGCCGCGGGTATAAAACCCCTTTTTAATTCGAAACCCTAAAAATTGTAAACCTTTTTATTTACGAAATTAATACTTTATATATTCCAAAACGTTATGTAATTTCAAATAATCAACCGTGTACAAAAACCCCCAATTTATATAAACCCTAATTTCATTTTATTAATTAAAACCCTAATTAAACCCAAGCCAAACCCGAATTAATTAATTAATTTAATTGGAATCAAGGTATGAATAAACCCCCAATTTTGACCGAAACCCTAATTTTTACAAAACCGGTTATATGTTGAAATTAACATGTTTTATGATAGAAAACGTTAATTAATTGTATTTAAACATGAGATTTGGAAAAACCCCCAATTATTTTTGAAACCCTAATTCGTTTCTTATTAAATTCGAGAGTCCTTATTCACAGCTTGCTCATACGAATGATTTAAAACCACAAATCGTTTATAAACAAAAATCATTAGACCATTTTATTAAAAGAATAAGAGGGATGAAAACTTATCTTTAAATGATGAATAACTTAAACCCCTGGGGAAGAACACCTCGAAAACCGAATCGGTTTGATGTGGGGATGAAACCCCACATCCCACGCGAGCTTAACCACCATAAACCATCACAAATGATTTATGTATTAATCTGAAAACCATCTTAACCATGGGAGAGTTGAGATCCGATCCATTTTTAGAGAGAGAGAGAATGGGGGCGGTGGGAGAGTTTTCGAGAGAAGAGAGAGAGAGAGGACTGAGTGTTTTTTATTTGTGTGAGATACCAAAACACGTATTAACCCCCTTTTTCCTCCCTTGTTTGTATCGCCACTGGGCCGGGCCGGGTTAAATGACCCTTGGGCCGGACCATGGGGTGGGAATGTTGGGTAAGTTGGGCCAGTTTGGTGTATTGGGTTATTTAAGGCCCAAAACGAAATTTGTAACTTAAAAGTATTATTTAGCCTGTAAAATCTCGATTGTTTAATAACCGATTTTTATGTATCATGTTTTTCCGTAAACGAAAAGTATTGTCAAGCACAACTAAGGTGTCGTGTCTTTTTACTAGTATAATTTTTAATGTCGTAACACGATCCTTATAATTAAATAGGTCGCGGCTAGCGTAACCGTACTCTCGAGTTACCTTTATCTTCGTCATTTTGCTGAATTACGAGGTGAGTTTATAGCCCCATGTTTAACTATTTTTACTGCTTTTTGGGGTGAGACATTGCTTGATTTAACGTATGAACACAAGTGCATTTACTGATTTATATATTAGTCTAAGTCCCACTAAAAACCCAGTTGCTTTGGCCCGTGAATCGTGAACCGTTAATTACTTTGTGTAAGCGCGAATGTTATGGATAGATCTATCGGGATTGACGTCCCTGTCTGTCTTGTCCAACAAGGGGACAAGCGGGCACAGTTTTATTTGAGTCTGAGATAGGATGTCGTGGGTTTAGGCATCCAGTTGGGCTACACTTATATGATTATACTACCGGTGTTGTTAACGCTTCGGTGTCACGAGTTTAGACTGTAATAAATACTTTTAGGATGACTTTGTATTTGTTATATTGTCATCACTTTTGGGAAAATCTTGTGGTTCATTAAACATTTCAAATTAACTAAACCTATGAACTCACCAACTTTATGTTGACGCTTTAGCAATGTTTTTCTCAGGTATTAAGAAGGAAGATGCTAAGTGAGGTCTCATGCATTGCCGTCATTCTTTTGAAACAAAGATCATTTGTACTAATTGGAAAACTATGATTTGTAACTGTGACCAGTTTTATGCTTCCGCACTATGTTAAAACTATTTATTTTATCAGTTACAAGTGATCTATTTTCCGAACGTCTCATTTAGAGGTCGTTCTTTGTAACTGTGTGTGTATGATAATCATGACGTCACCACTCCCTTGTCGCCATTATACTCTGATATTTTGGGAGTGTGACAACTTGCAACATCACCACCGTGTTCCTTCGTCATCATCACCATACACCAGCAGTCACCACCTCTTGAAACACCATGCCACCTTCTACACCATCATATATCTTAACTCTCCGACCACCAACAGGTCGCGTCACCACCACCCTCGAATCAAAACCCCAACCATCCTCGTCCTTGTGGTGTTTGTTTTGATTTACATCAGCCTAGGGGCATTTGTTCCTTTGTCTACCATCAAAACCACCATGTAGGTGGCGTTCAGTGTGTTATCCGGCCATCACAGCCGCACCAGGGGTGTCGGGCTTGTGATGGTGATTATGTTATTATCATTTTGGGTATTTTTGATGATTCTTGTGTAGATTCAGATTTTAGAATGTGTTTGGGTACGACTTTTTAAACTGACTATTAAAGGTGTTTGGTAAATGGTTTAATATCAGATTTGAAGGTGTTTAGATATGGGTTTTGTAACATTTTTAGGGTGTTTGGTTCTGAATTTTGAGAGCTTAATGGGTGTTTGGATTTGTGGATAACAAAATGGTTGAAAGTGTTTGACTTGATTATTTATTTAGTTTCAACTTGATTATCGGTAAATGGCGTTTTAAATTATATTGCTTATAATTTGACAATAATTAAATTGATATAATGAAAATATGTTGACGTTGAAACGCGGATTGAAAGTGAAAGTGTGGTGTTTGTGATTACGGGAAACGTTATATAAACGAATAGGTCATGCCGAAATTTTATAAATTTAATATATATTTAGTTTTCTTAAATATTAGTTAGAAACTAAAACCTCTGTTAGGAATATTAAATTGACAATAATGAAACAACGATTTATAAAATATTATTTTATATAATCATAGCTATTATATATACTTTTGAGACTTCATTGGAATTCTGAAACGCGTGCTCCCTTTTATAAAAAGACCTTTATTTAATTAATAGATGATTTTGAAAGTGTGCCAAATTATTTTGGTTTATTTTATTTGCAAGGTATTGTATGCTTGGAATATTTTATTCTTTTGTTGTCATCTTTCTTGAGTTTTGAATATGTCGCGTGTCATGTACATTATGAGTTATTCGTGCGTTGTCGGTTCTTGTTATATAATTCAAGCTATGAATTATATACATTTTCCGTTTCTTCGTGTGTAATTTATATTAGGTATATATATTACACACATGGTGGTATCCTCCACTTCACCTTACCGAACCAATCACTGAACCGATTATTGAACCGATTACTAAAACGACTACCGGACGATTTCGACATGGGATTTAAACGGTCTACGAACCGATGGTATTGAAGAAACCCTTCATCGGGAAAGCTTGGATGCATCGATTTGGGATGCTGGGAGATGATCGATAAAATAAATTGTGACTTCTGGTATCGAGCAGTTTCGGCCTACGCTACGCGGCTCTTGTATTCACGTCACTGCTAATTGTTCTGCAACATCGATGTGAGTTCATACCCCCTCTTTTGATTTTCATATCGTCTTATAAATGTTTTGAATCTCTTTTGGGGGAGATACATGCTTGTCGATGTCAAATACATGTTTGTGCATTTCAATGATTGTTGCGATTACATGTCTATACTTTACAAGTATTATTGTGATACATGTGTGTTGATATCCTTTCGAATATTGTTTATATTGCGTATGTGCTCGTACTTTTGAGGATTGTTTACGTGACATAGGAGTTTACACTTTTCGGATTATTGATGACTTATACTTGTGAATATCTGAGCTATCCCATAGCTCCTTTTAAACTGCTTTGTATGTTTAATATTGTGAAGTGAAATGACTGCTTGTGCTTGCTTGTGGACGCAAAAGAACTGAATTCTGTGAACACTTAGTGAACTTCATTTATGATTAGCCTAAGTAGTGTTAGCCATAGTCCCTACTATCATGAATCGTTAATTACTCTGCTGGAGTAAGCTCTTATGTTATGAATAGATCTATTGAGGCTTGACAACCTCCACTCGGGCATTCTGACGCCGGACGGGTGTATATCATTTGTGTGAACTCGGGTAGTCTTGGCTAGACTCCCACTTGGGGCAACTTATATGTACATTGTGGTGTACGTACTGGATCATTAACTTCGATATCATGAGCTTAGCGCTATCATAAACACTGAAACACCCGATTTATCCTACACTTGGAACTATATCTCATATAGTTGCATTGGGTACTTGAACTGAACTTTTGCGGTCCATCTTGCTATGAATCTTGAATGTGAATCATGACTTTGATCGTGCTATGAATCTTGAATGTGAATCTTGACTTTGATCTTGCTATGAATCTTGAATGTGAATCTTGACTTTGATCTTGCTATGAATATTGATATGAATCTTGACTGCGATCATGTATTGGTCCGATATGAATTTTAACTGTGATATCAACATGAACCTTGACTATAGTTATGAAATGCTCTTGACAAGAATTTATTATGTGGTTCTGATTCCTGCATGAGATATGATAGGATTATTGTACGAGGATTAATCGAATCCTTAGGTGTGGTATTGACGTGATTCATGCATGTGGTTTTTATATGACACTTATAACATGATTGGAAATGATGTTTACATGCTGGTTTGATATGGTTCTCGTGTGCTAGTTTGACACGATGTTTATATGCCGATCTGATATGATTCTTGTGTACTAGTTTGACATGACGTTTATATGCTGGTCTGTTATGATATTTGTATGCTAGTTTGATATGATACTCGTATGCTGGTTTGATATGATACTTATATGCTGGTTTGGTATGATGCTCATATGCTTATTCTATAGTTCTAATATGTGATCTCGATTGTGATACTGACATGAACCGAGAATATGACATTGTTATGTATATTGATCGTGGCTACTGAATTGAACTTGGGTGTGAATGAGTTCATGAACCTAAAAACCAAACTGAAATGAACTGTGAGCATGAATTACAACTTGTGTATGAACTGAAGTTTTTGTGCTAACTGTTATGCTATTTCTAAACTTTGATTTATGACCGAAATTTATTGTAATGTCTCTTTATTGTAAAACTCTGGATTCCTGAACGTTTTTGCGACACTACTTTTAGTAGTTGTCCTTGTAAACTTTTAAAGTGTCTTACATTTTAATAAAACTTATGAACTCGCCAACCTTTGTGTTGACACTTTTAAGCATGTATTCTCAGATACTTGACTAAATGATTATTTGGAGTCGACACTTTGATATTTGGCATAGAGGTCGTTCTCTCGGATCAAGACTCGGATAATCATGACGTAACAGGCCTCCAATACTCGTGGGCTTCCGCTGGGCCAATTTGGGGGTGTTATAGATTGGTATCAGAGCCTTGGTTATAGAGAACTAGGTGTTATTGTATAGGCCTAGACTATAACCGATGCTCTCTCGTGTTTTAGCATGTCATTATGCTTATTCTTCTTATATATGAATACGTGCTTCACATAATAGGATGCTTATCCGCTGTTATATGAACATGGCCGGCTGACAGGGAGTGCCACAGGGGCATGTGCACAGGGCCACAACAAAAAAAAGGGCCACCAAAATCTGAAAACATATTACTGTGTTTTACCACATACAATAATACTTTCATTGAATATGAGTATCCAAACTGAATTTGTGCCCATGTAATATTGATATATATACTAGAGTACAAAACGTGTCCTCATTAGGCAAATAAATGAATGAAACATCTCATGCAGTTTGGGGGTAAAGGGAGTTGCGATAATATTGTTCTTATATCGATTATATCTAGTGTGGAGCTAAAGGGATTCTCGGAGATACAGGAGAACCCGATGGTATTTTGTTGCGTAATGTATATATTTACTAAAAAACTTTATTTTTTTAAAATGAACTCGATTCCAAAACTATGTACTATATATTTACTCGTATTAAAAAATTTATGCACCCCGATGACTTTATAGTCTCACTCCGCCCTTGATTATATCCTATTAATCAAAAATTTAAAAGTTTTGCCATCAGGTTTCAAACTTATTATGATTTTAGCTTATTATGATTCAATTTTTTAGTTCTTAACTTTAGCTTCTTATTAGCCACACACATTATTTATACGTTTACTTTTTCAATTTAATGAGACCTTACTGTAGTCATTGCACAGGGCCACCGAAATCCACGAGACGGCCCTGTATATGAATACTTGCCATGCATGTTTGCGATCTCTCGTTCCGATATTATATGAATGTTTACTTTACATGTTGTGATTGCTTCATGCGCTGTTATATGGGTATTTGACCTACATGTTTGTTATTACCTTATGTGTTGCTCATAAAGTAATATATCATATATTTCATTAATTTTATTCTTGATTGATTTAGATATATGCATGCATGTCACTTATCATGTGTATTCTTAAAAATATAGGGAGTAAATTATTTTTATATGGTATCTTTTAGATCTATACATTGATATATGGGTCTACTAATTCTATATACAAGTTTTTATAAATATAATTTTATAAAATATGAGTTGTTGCATTTATAGAATGTACGGGTATAAATTTTTGATGAATTATTATTGTTTAGTTTTGGATACAAACAAACAGCGTTACTATAAGTGGGTGTGTTTAAAAACGGGCGAAATGATGTTTTCGAGTTAAACTGAGCTACGTTAAGTGTCGAAATGAGTATAAAATGTTGTATATGATTGTTGGAAACGTTTTGAAAATGGTAAGAGCACGTGTTGAGAATATTTGATGATTGTGACCATTTGGACGCGGTGAATGACAATTTTGCGGAAAAATGATTTACTGGTTGATCGTGATTTGAGAAGGTGTTGAAAATATAAGAATTTAGATTGTAATTTGGATACTTACTAAAAATGGCAACTTTTGAAATAACGCCGAAAGGCTGTCGGATTTTCTACATAAATGTCTTGAGAAATTTATTAAGCTAAATTTGGGTAAATTAAAATTTACGAAGAAAGGCTGTCTAAATTCCGTCGAGTCAAAAATAAATATTTTTGCTTAACTATAAGATACTGATGTTAACTTTATGATTTTGATAAGGCATATTTTATCAATGCAATTAAGTTCATAATTGGCAAGTGTCATACGTGATAGACTTATGTGATTTATTTGTTCGCGCCTAAACTATGGTATTATGTGTAGGTTGTTGCTAGTGTTGTTCGCTATTACTTGATTTCTATACTTATGCTGATTGATTCCTTGCTTGCGACGAGGCTATAGTTCCTATTAAACTGCTTCATATGTTTAATATTTTGGGATGCGATAAATGCTTGATTTACGTGTTTGCTATTATCTTATATTATGCTACATGACTCTTGATTGTGATTGTTTTATGCACTACAGAAATCATTGCCTTATCTGCTTATGATTGCTTTATACACTACTACCTGCTTTACGTAGTTATGATTGTTCTATATATATATTCACACTTATTTATGAGTCTCCCCCGGTGATGAGTGAGACTCATGTGGTCAACTAGATCCTTTATTTATTTATTTGATAACCATTATAATATATCATTATATTATATACGGGTTCTTTGTTTGGTATGTGTTATCAAGCACGTTATTGCGTGATTGCGATTTATTTTCTTCCGCTTATGAATTTGAACGTCTATTTATGGAAAGCAACTCACGACGACTCTTGCGCTTGCTTTTGACAATTTCCACTAATAACGTTTTAGCGATTATAACTATTTTCAATGAGATTTTTCCGCTGATAACTATTATGATATATTATCCTTTTGATTACGATTTATGACCTTACACTACATACACATCTACACTCTCGGTATCGCAAACGTCTATTATTGGAGTGTAACTGATCGACGCCTCGTTTCAATTACGTGATGTAATTATATGTGTGATATCATTTGGATAGTTTGCTTGTCTGAATGGTGCGGTGGGACTCTATTCAGGGTACTTATGATTTCATATTTAAATGTAATGGGACGTTTGAATATGGAACATTAGTCTCCTGACCACAAGTTAATTATGATTTCGTATTTTGATGATACGGGACATCCAAATGTGAAATCATAAGCCACCGGACCACAAGCTTATTTATGGTTCCGTATTGAGATGGTATGGGACGTTTGAATAGGAAGGTGTAAATAAACTGGCTGTAAACTCTCTTGGTAATATCTATTTTCTTAGATACTTTATCTATTTTGATGGTAAGTCTTGTCGAGAATATTGATTAAGATGAGTTATGAGGTCTTTATTGAAATGGAATGGGACGCCTTTGCATTTGAATAAAGAAGTTATAAATCTCTTAACCAAAGGTTTATTATTTATATTTACATAGATTGGGACGCCTCTGTATGTAAATGTGAATTACAAACAAGTGGCCTTAAGCACATCTGACATCATTTCATATTTACGTTATTCTTCTATGATTCCAATTCTCGAACGTGTTTCTTTTGACTCATGATTCGTCCGTATAATTTTAATCATTGATTTATCTTCTTACCATTATCATTATTGCGTTTTGGCAAAAGATTTCATAACTTCATTTGATTCGCAAATTGTTGCACAAATTCTTCCGAATGAACACCGGTCGACGTGAGCCTAACAAGCTGACTGTTGTGAACCCTATTTCGACTTTTTCTGAGTCGACGACTTGCTAGAATTCTTCACCTCTAATTGTCCTTTATTTATTCTATGAACCCTTACCGACATTTAAGATGTTGGCGACTTGTCGAACTCTTCGCTTCAAGTTGTCCATATCTATTCTTTGAACTGTTACTGCTTTGTCAGATTGATTGCCAAACCTTTCGGATACATTCCAGCTTTACCTATTTCTTTTCGACATTCTTGACACGTCTAAACCTAGTAGCAACGATCGAGTTTTGAGGACAAAACTCAAAATACCACGTGGATGATGTAACACCAGAGAATTTTCCTTACTATAAATAATAATAAATTATATTAATTATTATTCGAAATTAATTTTAAGCGCTAATAAACTTATTGGATTTGAAAACGAGACATACTTTGACAAAATCTGACAATTTCACAGTCTGCGTACCGACACGATAAAAATTAAATTAATATTTAATTTTCACGAGATATTTAATAAAAATATTTATTAAATTACTTTATGATTTGTTTCAATAACGTTTGCTAAAAACGAGAAATATTTAAGTTGAAGTCCACCTTTCTTTAAAACGAAGCCTGTCCGAGATACTTGATAAATAACCAACGTTTAAGAGTTTACACAATATTATGAAACAATAGTCAAGTGAATACTCATTTTGATATCAAAAATCATTTGGAACGCAATGACGAAAATTTCGTGTCTTGAATCATTCATTAACTATCGTAAACGAGCCCTAAACCGTTAATTAACGAAAGTTATTAAAAAGTTAACAGTTTTGACCAGCAACTATCTAACAATCCATTTCCTACCATAGAAACAAATATATATAGAAAATTATATCTATTTTACTTCATTTTCTCTTTTCCACTACACACACTTAACCCTAAATACCATTCTTTCTCTCTCTCCATTAAATCCGGCCACCTTCACAGCCACCACCGGAATATTTTTCCGGTCAAGTTTTCCGGCCAACTCTAAAAACGCATACAACCACCCGATCTACCCGATCTTCATGGCCACACGCTGCCACGCGCAACCACTACTTCAGCCGCTGCCCTTCGCCGGCTGGCGTTGTTGCTTGACTCCGTCACCACCATCCGAACCACCCATGTGTCACCACCGTGCAGTAGCCACCACCACCATCACGTATTCATCATCCGTCGCACACCACCATCACCCCACGAACGAACCACCACCACAGTTTGCCACCACTTGCAACATCACCACCGTGTTCCTTCGTCATCATCACCATACACCAGCAGTCACCACCTCTTGAAACACCATGCCACCTTCTACACCATCATATATCTTAACTCTCCGACCACCAACAGGTCGCGTCAATACCACCCTCGAATCAAAAACCCAACCATCCTCGTCCTTGTGGTGTTTGTTTTGATTTACATCAGCCTAGGGGCGTTTGTTCCTTTGTCTACCATCAAAACCACCATGTAGGTGGCGTTCAGTGTGTTATCCGGCCATCACAGCCGCATCGGGGGTGTCGGGCTTGTGATGGTGATTATGTTATTATCATTTTGGGTATTTTTGATGATTCTTGTGTAGATTCAGATTTTAGAATGTGTTTGGGTACGAGTTTTTAAACTGACTATTAAAGGTGTTTGGTAAATGGTTTAATATCAGATTTGAAGGTGTTTGGATATGGGTTTTGTAACATTTTTAGGGGTGTTTGGTTCTGAATTTTGAGAGCTTAATGGGTGTTTGGATTTGTGGATAACAAAATGGTTGAAAGTGTTTGACTTGATTATTTATTTAGTTTCAACTTGATTATCGGTAAATTCGTTTTAAATTATATTGCTTATAATTTGACAATAATTAAATTGATATAATCAAAATATGTGGACGTTGAAACGCGGATTGAAAGTGAAAGTGTGGTGTTTGTGATTACGGGAAACATTATATAAAGGAAAAGGTCATGCCGAAATTTTTATAAATTTAATATATATTTAGTTTTCTTAAATATTAGTTAGAAACTAAAACCTCTGTTAGGAATATTAAATTGACAATAATGAAACAACGATTTATAAAATATTATTTTATAAAATCATAGCTATTATATATACTTTTGAGACTTCATTGGAATTCTGAAACGCGTGCTCCCTTTTATAAAAAGACCTTTATTTAATTAATAGATGATTTTGAAAGTGTGCCAAATTATTTTGGTTTATTTTATTTGCAAGGTATTGTATGCTTGGAGTATTTTATTCTTTTGTTGTCATCTTTCTTGAGTTTTAAATATGTCGCGTGTCATGTACATTATGAGTTATTCGTGCGTAGTCTGTTCTTGTTATATAATTCAAGCTATGAATTATATACATGTTCCGTTTCTTCGTGTGTAATTTATATTAGGTATATATATTACACACATGGTGGTATCCTCCACTTCACCTTACCGAACCAATCACTGAACCGATTATTGAACCGATTACTGAACCGACTACCAGACGATTTCGACATGGGATTTAAACGGTCTACGAACCGATGGTATTGAAGAAACCCTTCATCGGGAAAGCTTGGATGCATCGATTTGGGATGCTGGGAGATGATCGATAAAATAAATTGTGACTTCTGGTATCGAGCAGTTTCGGCCTACGCTACGCGGCTCTTGTATTCACGTCACTGCTAATTGTTCTGCAACATCGACGTGAGTTCATACCCCCTCTTTTTATTTTCATATCGTCTTATAAATGTTTTGAATCTCTTTTGGGGGAGATACATGCTTGTCGATGTCAAATACGTGTTTGTGCATTTCAATGATTGTTGCGATTACATGTCTATACTTTACAAGTATTATTGTGATACATGTGTTGATATCCTTTCGAATATTGTTTATATTGCGTACGTGCTCGTACTTTTGAGGATTGTTTACGTGACATAGGAGTTTACACTTTTTGGATTATTGATGACTTATACTTGTGAATATCTGAGCTATCCCATAGCTCCTTTTAACTGCTTTGTATGTTTAATATTGTGAAGTGAAATGACTGCTTGTGCTTGCTTGTGGACGCAAAAGAATTGAATTCTGTGAACACTCAGTGAACTTCGTTTATGATTAGCCTAAGTAGTGTTAGCCATAGTCCCCACTATCATGAATCGTTAATACTCTGCTGGAGTAAGCTCTTATGTTATGAATAGATCTATTGACGCTTGACAACCTCCACTCGGGCATTCTGACGCCGGACGGGTGTATATCATTTGTGTGAACTCGGGTAGTCTTGGCTAGACTCCCACTTGGGGAAACTTATATGTACATTGTGGTGTACGTACTGGATCATTAGCTTCGATATCATGAGCTTAGCGTTATCATAAACACTGAAACACCCGATTTATCCTACACTTGGAACTATATCTCATATAGTTGCCTTGGGTACTTGAACTGAACTTTTGCGGTCCATCTTGCTATGAATCTTGAATGTGAATCATGACTTTGATCGTGCTATGAATCTTGAATGTGAATCTTGACTTTGATCTTGCTATGAATCTTGAATGTGAATCTTGACTTTGATCTTGCTATGAATATTGATATGAATCTTGACTGCGATCATGTATTGGTCCGATATGAATTTTAACTGTGATATCGACATGAATCTTGACTATAGTTATGAAATGCTCTTGACAAGAATTTATTATGTGGTTCTGATTCCTGCATGAGATATGATAGGATTATTGTACGAGGATTAATCGAATCCTTAGGTGTGGTATTGACGTGATTCATGCATGTGGTTTTTATATGACACTTATAAGATGGTTGGAAATGATGTTTACATGCTGGTTTGATATGGTTCTCGTGTGCTAGTTTGACACGATGTTTATATGCCGATCTGATATGATTCTTGTGTACTAGTTTGACATGACGTTTATATGCTGGTCTGTTATGATATTTGTATGCTAGTTTGATATGATACTCGTATGCTGGTTTGATATGATACTTATATGCTGGTTTGGTATGATGCTCATATGCTTATTCTATAGTTCTAATATGTGATCTCGATTGTGATACTGACATGAACCGAGAATATGACATTGTTATGTATATTGACCGTGGCTACTGAATTGAACTTGGGTGTGAATGAGTTCATGAACCTAAAAACCGAACTGAAATGAACTGTGAGCATGAATTACAACTTGTGTATGAAGTGAAGTTTTTGTGCTAACTGTTATGCTATTTCTAAACTTTGATTTATGACCGAAATTTGTTGTAATGTCTCTTTATTGTAAAACTCTGGATTCCTGAACGTTTTTGCGACACTACTTTTAGTAGTTGTCCTTGTAAACTTTTAAAGTGTCTTAAATATTTTAATAAAACTTATGAACTCGCCAACCTTTGTGTTGACACTTTTAAGCATGTATTCTCAGGTACTTGACTAAATGATTATTTGGAGTCAACACTTTGATATTTGGCATAGAGGTCGTTCTCTCGTATCAAGACTCGGATAATCATGACGTAACAGGCCCCCGATACTCGTGGGCTTCCGCTGGGCTAATTTGGGGGTGTTACACTAATTGGTGATATGGGGCAAGAGAATGGATGTAAACGATTATGATAGTAAAGGTGAAGGTGATAATTTTCATCGGCTAATAAAAAAATACCACCAACCAATGAAAAAAAACTTATAAATCATATTACAGAATAGGTTCCAAATTCCGAGAAGAAGTCAAGGTGGTCGTCCATATGACAGAATTGCAAGGTCTGTATAAAAATTGATATTTTATCTCCTAATGAATATGCCAATTATAGCAGTTCTGTATTAACATGATCCTCGAATACGAATTCATGGTGTATGCTTCCCTATTCTTTTTCTAATTGAGATGTATGTCGAAGAGAAAGATGTTTGCTTTTGTGTGTAGACATCTATTGATGTATGATTATATATTATGGTGTGTATTTGTAAATCAAAATTCATTAACATGTGGTTGTAGGCATGATTTTATTTATGCTTACAAAAAGTGGTTGAATCATTATTGGTAAATTTATGTCTAGCATATTTCATGGTGCGTGTATATATACGTTGTGCACAAGAACTAAAAATCGGCATACAACTTCACCATGAATCGTCTGGAACATGGAAAGGTTTAACAACACGTCGAAATAAAATCACGTATGCAAACATTTCGCCGCAATGTGTGGGTCTTGAAACCTCGTATGTAAAATTGTTTTGATAGTTTTATGAATGTCGTAAGTTTTGTTTGTAAGTATTTTATGAATTTTGTAACCTATATTTTCTTCTAATTCTGTTATTAATTGGTTTCTATAATCTGTGAATTTTCTTAATAATGTTGTTTTTGGTTGGAATTTGAATTATGTTTATATTTTGTTAAAAGTGTTGTCATTTTGTTAGTAAATTTGTTATGCTAGGCGTGGGTGCTTGCCTATATTTTATAATGGTTTTCCTACGGATAAGGTGTTTCTTGAAGGCTGTGTTGGATTATGAGGTTTGTTAAGGATAGTGTTGCATAAATTTTGTTATGTTTTGTTCTAACAAGCATAACTGTACATCAGACTGCACATCTAAGACTCAGTCTTTGACTCCAAAATATCACATAATTTTTTTTTTGTATTACCTTAAGTCTTCACTAAGCAATAACAGAAAAGCCTCAAAGACTACATGATTCTGGTGGAGGGTCTTAATGAATCAATTTCAAAATTGGCTGTTCTTTTAATGCTGATGAATTTGGTCTTAGAAAAACACAAATAACGGTCTTTAAGTTTCACAAAATATCATGCATCAAGAAGTTCTATGTACGAGTAACGCGCGTTATTAGTTTTTATGTCCTAATTAATGTAATGCTTTACTTTAAGTTACACTAAATGTTTTACTATATTGCTCGATACATGTTAAACTTTTGCTAGAGTTGAATTATTGCGAGTTAGTACCATTTAATCATTTATAGTTACATTTTGATATTTTCACGTTGAACCTTACGCAAAACACTTACCACAATGTTTCATATTGTCAATTTTCTGCCGCTAGGAATCCCGCCGCTGTGCGCGGGTACTCGTCTAGTCCATACAAGTGGTACATGTTTATACATTCGACAAACTTGTTTTTTGATTTTTTTTCCAATCATGTTTGAAAAAATCATGTGATTTATATCGCAAATCATACATTTCATATTTTTTTTACACGTGACTTAACAGAAAAATCGAAAGCACTTATATGTGCCTCTATAAAAAGATAATTTAATTTTTGTCGCGATATATGTATCATTTTACATAATGATTAACAATTTTTGAGATATTTAAATAAAAATAGATGAAAGTAAGTTTTTTTTAAATGAAAAAATGAATAATTGAAATTCATTTGTTGAATATATACTAAATATTGAGTTATATTAAACTTTTTCCTTCGAGTTGCTATGTTTTACTTTAAAAGGGTGTTTTTCTTTCTTTGCTTCTATTTAACAGATGAGCTCGACTTTTTTTAACTTTTAATTAAGAGAGTTATTAAAACTAACAGTTATAAGAGGTTAATTAAGTGTATATGCACCCACTTAAGTGTTGCAAGTAGTATTATCTTTGAGGTTTAATATTAGAATTCATTTTTTAAGCTGTCTTGTGTTTCGAACTCGAAGAATTGAAGTGACAATCGTAGCTAGGGGTGTCAAAAAAGTTGACCCGATCCGAACCCGAACCCGAATAATCATATTCGGGTCGGGTCACTCGGGTCCAAAAGCGTATTCGGGTCAATTCGGGTTGACCCGAATTGACCCGAGTTTTAATTAGGCTCGGGTTCGGGTTATATATTTTTACCCTTAACCCGACTTGACCCGACCCGAGTTGACCCGAACCCGACCAACCCGACTTGACCCGACTAAAATTAGACTTTTTACATTGTTTTAGTACAAAATTAGGCCACTTTTTACACTTTTTCCTCAAACTCGGGTTGACCCGAACCCGAGTTGACCCGACCCGAATTGACCCGACCCGAATTGACCCGAACCCGAGTGACCTGAGTTCTAATTAGGCTCGGGTTCGGGTTATATATTTTTTACCCTTGACCCGACTTGACCCGACCCGAGTTGACCCAAACCCGACCGGGTCAACCCGAATCACACCCCTAATCGTAACACACATATGTTGACAAAAGTGAATCGAAAACATGTATTTGTTAATTTTAATATCGATTTTGTTTATTTAAATATCTATAATCTATAACTACATTATAAAGTATTTGACATCTTCTAAGAATGAATTTTCAGCCAATTTTACTTACCAAATATAGCAAGTTAAGTTGTTGGTGGCTTTCTCACATTCTATACTATGACTTTTTCTAACAACTTTTTATAACAAACTTTTTTAACAACATATTTTAAATAACATTTCTTATTCGAAATTGATACATCTTTTTATCTATTTTTTTATTTTCACAATCGAAGTTCACCATATTTTTTAAAATTTTGTGCTCTTTAATTCAAGATCAATTTGGATAAATTTTATTCACTTATAATTTTTATTTTTTATTTTTAGCGGGTTTATTTTGACTTCACATTTTTACTCCTTTAACATCAATGTCAAATTTTGAATATGAACTTGATACGTAAGACAGTAAAATTTGTTGGCTTCAAAATTTATCATCGATTATCGTCGCCGCATTACACGGGTACGATGCTAGTTTATTTTAAGCTACTTATTTATTATATTGCTATAATTTAATACATATACTTGAAAAGTAAATAATTAAAATTATTCATACAATTATAAGAAAACAAACAAAGTTATTTATTTAAATTAAAATTATTTTATAACTATCTCTTACTAATAAGATATGATAATCAAATTCAAACTCAAAACATTTTTAATGAGATAAACATATTTGCATATTGCATGATTATGATGTATTGGTTTGGAAGTGACAAATCTTGTTTATTTTGTTAAATATAGGCAATTTTTTTGTTTTTTTAAGTTGGAGGCACTTTTTGCCCATCCATTATTATTGATAGGCTCAATGGGCACATATAAGATATTAGATGGATTCTATTGAGTGTATGTAGAAACACCAAATTGATCACTCGACGGATCTTTTACAGCTAATGTTTTTCTCTCGACTTTTAACAAGTATTATTTTTTATTTTATTTTTTATGTTTTATATGTTTTTTTTCCCGTTTTAGTCGGCGCCCGTTTAGCATGCGCCTATTTAACCCACCGTCCGTTTAGCCTATTACCTATTTTAGCTCGCCAGTGCCCGTCCGACCCTCTCATTTTACCACCTCTAGTTGAATGCATAAACTAAAAATATTGCTATTTTTGTCTCAAAGTTGTTATTCATAAAAAAGAAATATAATTTCAAAAAATAAATTAATTACTACTTTATTTTCTATAAAGCATATAAAAAAAGCTTTATCTTTTAATAATTGATTAATATTTCTATTATTTTGTAAATATCAATTTATATTAAAAATAATATAGCAAACTTTAACTCATCTCATCAAAAGCCTTTTGGTCTGACGGTATGTGGGTGACATTCTAACTTAAAGATTGTGAGTTTAAATCTTAGTGGAGACATCTGAGATAGTTGATGTGCGTTGTAAAAAATTATCGTTCTAAAAAAACTTAAACTCATCTCACTTTTTAGTACTCTCTCCGTCCCTAATTAAATTTCCACTTTTGACATTTGGAGTCATTTTTTATAAACTTTTACCATAAATTATTTTTTCTGTGTTATATAATACTTGATGATAGTTATACTAACGAAAATATATAACACAAACAAAATAATTTAAGGTTAAAATTAAAAATAGTTTATTTTGAAAGTCAACAATTGACATTTATTTAGGTACTGAGAGAATAATTGATAGTAATAATCATGGGGAAAAAAGAAGGGTCCTACTAAATTTACCTTTAATCCACTAACTATACCTTATTTAACTTTCTAAGCATATTGAAGTTTGAACAGACTATTAATTTTTTTTTTTACTCGCATTTATTGACACTGCTTACGCCCCACTACATTTAATCCTTCTTTTAAGTTTAATAACATTAAATAGACATTGTACACGAAATCGCACGAGAAAAAAGAAGTTTTATTACCTGTACATATTTTCGATTATAGAAAATGTTGTGTAAGTAATGACAACAGTTTGAAAATTTGTGTATTTCTAAAATAGTTAAACTTTCAAGTATGATGCATATAAGTAATTAAAGTTTCTGGACAGGCTGCATACGTAACAAAATTTTTACCAACACAATTATGTTTATCTAGAAATTCAATTATGTCTAAATATTTAAAAACTAGATATTCAATTGCGTTTATTTTTCTTAATTTAAATATCTTATGAACTATTAAACGTTCAAAAGATAAATTATATACCGTCACGACCAACATGTAATTAAATTTTTATAAACGAAAACTTTGATATACTAATAACAATGATTTAGTAAATTATATGAAAACTTAATGGAAAAATAAAAATGTTAATTATTAAAAATATAATAATTAAGATGTTTTATTGGTTAGTCAAAATAGATTAGTGATTAATGTAATAATTAAACTGTTTTATTATGTAGGTAAAATATACTAATGATTACTATATTAAATATAGGTATATATAGTGAAAATAATAGGTATATTTAGAATGCCCCAAAAAGAAAAGATTTACTTGGACGAAGATACTTTTGATGAAAAGTCAAAGTTACGAGGTAAAAGGATGAAAAATCAAAAAAAAGTCAATTTGTCATCGTTAAACTGTTGAAGTAAAGTAGAAAGAGAGGTTCATGGAAACAAAAAAGAAAAGGATAAGAAAGAGGTTCATATTAAGTTGAACCAGTTCAATTACTATTAAACATAAATGGTTCAGTGGCTTCTGATACTTTGACTTCTTCATCCAATCAACGAACAGAGCTTCAAGTATGACCGTGTTTATGTATTTCTGAACTGGTTTAAACATGAACCTCTCTTTCCTTTGCTTTTCTTTTTATGAACCTTCCTAGCTATAGTAACTTTACTAAACACATCTTCGTCTTTTTTAAGAGTAAATTACTTTTTTTTCCCAAAATTATATTAATTTTATATTATTTTTTTTGTTTCAAAATTATAGTTTTTTTTAAATATAAATGTAAATAATGTAACAAATTTACTTTATTTTACCTAGTGATACTAAAATTACAAATATATATAACGTTTTAATTAATTTTATAAAAATAAGAATATTATTTTTATAAAAAAAGTAAGAGAGAGAATACAGTAATACTGATTTTTCTAATTATTTATTTTTTATCGAGGTATAATTAATTTAGAACGGAAGAAGTATAAATTTTGCCACACTTTTTTGTTTTCGTAAAAATTGATGTGAAATTTTTACTTTTGTAAATTTGCCACTATGTTCTCGTATGTGGCATTATAAAAAAAAAACTACCATTTTTCCCAACGATCCTCTCGTTATATATCTCACATGCTTTGCACGTAAAAGAATTTTACATGGACTAAACATTTAAGATGCTAGGAAGGGTGGTGGATCCCTCAAAATTTAATCCTTGTATGTAATTCTTAGAGTGGAGAGAATAAGGGTTGGTGGGAAGGCTGGTAGCCTTTTGGCGCCACCCATTTTTGGCGCCACCCAACTATTAACGCACCGTTTTGGCTCTGACGTCAACGATCTTCACGCCAATTCGTTTAGCCAGCGCCAAAAGTTTTTATATTTTTTTTAGTTATAAAGTGTGTATTCGTGGGCCCATTATACCCCTTTGGTATCACTTTTTTCGTGCCAACCACTCTCCCGTAAATATGATACCAAAAGATTTCTGGTACCAAAGACTCAAAATCTTACGTAACGAATTCGACACCACTTTTTCGAACCAACGGTTCCCAGCTCTCATAATACAACATACACATTGATATGTTCATATAGGAAAAATATATGTGGTTTGGCCTTTTTAAGATTATACAACTTTATTTCGGCCCTGCAACAAATTATGCAAGTCAAATTTCCACCATCTCTCACTTCCCACTAGGAGTGGCAATTTTAGACTCGACACGAAACCTGACCTAAAACCGCCACGAAAATTAACAGGTTCGTGTTTAATATATTGAATCTTAGGTCAGGCTTAGGTCGGCCTATCTGACCCATTTATTAAACAGGTTAGGTTTGGGTTGAAAAAAAATTAAGCAGGTCGACCCGACAACCCGTTTAAGATTTTTTTCCTTATATTAAAAATATTAATATCTTACCATACGTGTTTACTAAGTTAAACATGCCAAACATAAACACATTTAACATGTTTAACACGTCTAATGTGCCTACTTTTATATATAAAACTTGTTAAATGTATCAATATATAAACTCGTTTAACCTATTCAACCTATGTAACATATTTAACGTCAACCCAAATATATATATGGGTTAGGTTCGGGTTATGTGTAAACGGGCTAGGGTTGATATAACTGACCCGATTATTTAAATGAGTTAGGTTTGGGTTGGGATTTTCTGACCCGTCAACCTGACAACCCGAACCCGCTAACCTGAACCCGACACGGAATTGTCACCCCTACTTCCCACCAATCTATCCCACTAGATCAACCAATGTTTACCCCTTTTCAAGGATCAAATATGCAACGAAATACTTAAATGTTTTCAACGCTATTACTTCACATTTGACGAACGAAACCCAAGTGATATTATATGGTGAGTTGGCGTAATTCATTCAGACAATGCCAACTCACAGCATTATGGATAGCCTAAAAGTGTGATGTAACGATACTACGAAAAGATGTTATATACGGCGCTATGTCTTTACCAAATGCTCTAATACTTGTTAGTGTCATGACGATTTGAAAAGACAAATAACAAACAAAAAAAAACATCTTATTAATTAATTTTCACAACGATTATTAACTTTTTTTAGTCGATCTATTCGAACGATTTAAACCGTCTCCATAAAAACTCAGATTATGTATGTGTTGGAATTTATAAAAACCTTTATCTACATTAACACATTAATGATCACGAGTACGCAGCGGAATATAAGATCACGTATAGACAAATAATTAACATAAACGATAAAGAATTGCGTACCTTTTAGCAATGGATAAATCACCTTTATCGAACCACCAATATAAACGAAAACCCAAAGATCAAACAATGACCTCTCTAAGAGTACGCACACAATACGTTATAGCAAACAATTAAGTATGCTAGTACCAAGAGTGATAAAGCTAATAAATACTTGTTTTCTATAAAACCAAGTAAACCAAAACTAATAATTTATATATTAGCTTTTGATCGTAAAAACAAAACAAAGAATCTTGAATCGCTTTTTGTTTAGTCGTAGCAAGTATATCAATTTTTTCTTTTGGTTTTGCCGTATATACATCTATCTCCTTAATAATGAGATTATCTCATTATATATATATATAGATCAATGTCGGTCAATCTCAAACCAAATAGGAAAAGGATTTGTTCCTTAAACAAAAAGCAACTATCTTTTTATTATTGTTTTGTACAATAAATGTTTATAATTAACATTTAATTATAGTTTGTCAAAACCCGTTAACTAACTAATTAATTAACGTACGTCATAGCTTATCACTAATTAATATATTATACTTAATATATTAACATATAATTGTTTTACGTATTAACGCGTGCGTCTCCTTAGGCTCGGGACGACTTCCGGACATATATTATTTACGTGTACATATTCCTTCAGCTCCCACTTGGACATGTACAATAATATAATATAATAACATTGGTTAGCGTCTAGCAACACGCCAATGCTCCCGGAAGTTCTCGAGTGTAGTTTTCCATAAAGTACATTTAAATGACTTAAACATTTACAATCCCTTTGTTTCTCAAATGCCATGTTAATAATGGATATGGATCAAAGTCATTCCATTTTAACTATTCTGTTTCTCGTATTACATAATTAATATAGATTACCAATCTAATCGAGACAAATCTAGATTACCATTGGGTATGGCCATACAAACATCTAATTAATTAACGAGGGGCCCAGTAGCATTATTCTTCAATCCGAGTTGAATGAACAAATTCTATCTTGACTACACGTGCCTCTTACATGCTTCAAGATACAAATGATTATAGTCTTTATTACTACCTTATTCAGGATAGCGTTAGAACTATAGCAAAAAGTATCATCCACATATATAAGACCTGCTTGCATCTCAAGTCAAAGGATTTAGTAATGTAAATCATTTACAAGTTTCACTTAAAGACGTCGATCCATAAAGTGATTGACTTGTTAGTAGGAGATGTCCGATATACAACTTTTGGATATCGTATGAGTTGGTGAACCGTTCTTACATATTCTACGAATATTACCATCTCTCATATATGTCTTAATTCAATTATATTCCCATATAATCAATCGACATAGACAATTTAGAATAACATATTATTCAAGGATTTAAACATGCAAAAATAGGACCAATAAATATTAAAGAAAACGAATATATCCAATACTTCAATTCATAAAATAAATATTGTTTAACAATATCCTTTATCCAAATACTAAAAGATCAATGCATGATAACCTTAGTTAAAAAATGATGCCTCAAGATATGACGATCATACTTGTTGTCAAAGCATATATTTCATAAAACTTTACTAGGTTTGATCTTTGGAATTTTGAGAATACTTATTTCAAACTCACAATTGTGAAAATCTCTAAACATATATAATGATTGTTTTTATGTACGTTTCCACATATGAACACACAACAAAATGGGAGTATTGTTGTACTACATCCTATAAGGCGTGTGAGTCTAACTAAACACCTTTTTGAAAACAATCATCTTTAATAGCTTCTTAAACTATAAAGTATTCTTTATTCTTTTAATATGTATCGCAACATTACGCTCAATTGAACATAACTAATCCACATGGTCATCATCAAAGATGAAATCGTACCATGATTAGTATTGAGTGTCATCTCAATCAATCTATCATCCATGTCTAGAAACATCACTATGATATATTATAATCCATAAACTATAAATTATTACTATGATAATATTTGGTGTCTTTCTAAACTCTAAGTTTGTTGACAATAATAATTACATCTTATTATCATATAGAATATTCATTACTTGGAACAATTCAAGTTAGTAATAGTCATTCTATCCCAAATAAATCTTATCATAACATTTGTACTAATCATCTAGATGATTTTCTCTTTCAGCAATTGTTGTTGTCAAATCTTCTTGTACTTATACAAGTTTACAATTATGCATAAACACAATATGATTTACATGATGAATCCCTTATGTTTTCATCTTATGTCAACTCTCATTCAAATGAGATATATTCATTGAGACTTTCAAAATGATATTCCATGTTGTGTTGGATTTCATTAACCACAAATGTTTATTACAATAAACATACATATCAAGGTTATACGTTTAATTTCTAAACCTTTTCATATGAAACCTTATTCCAAGCTAAGGGTTAACATCTAGCTTACATGGAATATTGCTTTCCATATGTTATACATCATATGTGATTTAAGAAATAAACATAATACTCCCACTAGCTTTTAGATATACTCACAAGTTATCTTAGATCTAATTAAAAATCATAACATGGATTTATAATTAGACTTGAGATATATTCCTTAGATGCATGTACTAATCCATACATGGATTCTTGCATTATGTACACTACATAAAGATTATTGTAATTTATAAACACTTTGATCACAACCGTCCTCGCTAATGTAATCATATAAAAGTGTTTAAATATTACATTGTCATATTTATCATTATAAAACTATCATGACAATAAATCATCTTTATTAAATTAATGCATGTAGAACTTTTCTATCACATATTGTGCATTAATCATGTGTACAATATTGTCCATATGATTCTTTCACTAAAGAAACTTATATTCATCTCACGGTCTAACCGATTGGTTAAAGATTAATCAAGTTTCAAAAAATTGATTATCTTCTATGGACTTGCATCTACTCATTCATAATTTTATTCAATAATGACATTCAATATTTAATAATACATCTATATGGTTAGTAGGGTCACCTTGATCCTCTAACATACATTCCTTAGTATTGACATATCAATATATCATTCAAGTACTAAATACATCCTTGCGGATCTATGAATGTGAGTTCTATCATCACGATGTTCAACACTTAATGTTCACCATCATTATGACATTCGCTAGTATATTTAGAAGGTTGCATATTTTTTATTTATCTCTTAAAGATCTACGAGTCCTCCCACTTGCTTTTAGTAATCATAGACTATTCTTCAAATACTTAGCATGTAGGGCAACAACAAATTGTTATCGATTGGAACACGTCACAAAATACATTGATAGTTCTTAACAAATTCAGAACTTCAATTTAAAAGACTCAATGTGATTCATCACATTCCATAGCTTGATGGTGTCTTAGTTTCCTTCTAGGTCCGAGTAATATTTAAGTATATACTTTGTATACTCAATTTCTAAACCTTGACAACTTTTGGAGGTAAAGTATTTCAAGTTATCAACATCAAATAATTCTAAAGAATTTGATTTATCACTCAAGACATTCTATGAGTATTTGAGATTGTAATACTATATGACAATCCCTAAATAACTTAATTTTCTTTAGGTTAAATACTTATCAATTGTGTCAACACAAGATTGAAAATATATCGCATTTAAAAACCTAGTGCATGCCCTAATGTATCTTTAAATAGTTCAATAACTCTATATACATTAATTATCCTTTGAATAATTCAAAGACTTCATGTTCATTAACAAGAAGATATAACAAGTAGATTATTTACTTTATGTTTATAATTCTTTTAACAATTAAAGACTATATGTTTATGCTTTACAAGAGACATAAACTTTCACAAAGTAACTATGAACAACTTCAATAGTTATTTCAAGTTAATTGCGTACTTCATATATATTATTGTGCATTCCAAGAAACATTCTAAGAAGCATTCCAATAAATATAAACAAATTAGTTGAAGTAGCTTGTTATTCATATCTTGACATTTTCTAAACAAGACAACATACATTGAAAATTAAATGTATAAGTCTTAATAGAATATTAGATTCTTATCTCACTGTCAAGAAACCATTTGTCATATTGTTATGTGTTGTACCTTGCACACAATAAAGATTTCTCCCACTTGTGCACGGCACAACATCACGTACGAATATAAACAACCATGAAACACAATAGTTTATGTGAACAATATGATCATGTCATGTATATTTGAATAACTAGTAGAATGTCAACCATATAGTTTTATAAGAAATTCTGCATAATTATTATATGAAAAATACTTCAAAAGTGATAATCATATAAAATAGGATGCATTTATCCTTAAAACTATGGTTCTTCATATTCTGAAAGTAAATTATTATTTCAAGTCAAACTAGAAATAATATGGATTACTACGAAGGTAAACAAGCTTGTAGCTCCCACTGAATTAGACAACATCACATTAATGTATTTCGCAACGCTCCCACTGGATTTGACAACATTACAAATGTTACTTCACCAGTAAATAGCAGATAGCGATTTATTTACTTCCCTACTCGCTTTTAATGCCCATAAGTAACAATTACTTATGTATTATAGAGAATGTATGAATTTCTACCATGTAAATGAGAGACTATCTATCATGCTTTCATTAACTTGAAAACTGGCATGCAATTTCCTCCATATTAGGCCTACCATTCAATAAGGGTATTTAGTGCCTACATTGGGTTAAAACATAATAACTAGGATAAATAAAGCTAGTTATTAGAATCACAATAAACAAACAAAACACTTGTTTTGTACTATCGATTATAGCCTTAAGGGGATCGATATGTAAAGAACAAAAGAAGTATTGTTTGCCTAGAGATTGCTAAGAGACTTATTAGTTTGAAAGATTCTCAAAAACTCAAAAAGATTAATGAGATCTACCTGAAAAAATAAGTTGTGCAAATCTACTTAACCATTTAAGTTTACTTAAAAATTGATAATTACAATAATCCAATCACACCTATTAATAGTTTTTCCTTGCACCAAAAAAAAAAAGGTATATGTCTCTTTCTTTCTTACAAGAAAACGAGACTTTGTTTGTCAAACAAGCATTAGTTTATGGAACTTTTTTGCAATAATACTTTTAAAAGAATCACAAAATTCAATTTTAGTATTTTCGATAATAGTATCTTTATAGAAAAGTAAATACCCATGTTTATAAATAAACAATTAATTTTCTAAAAGCTAGAATCCACCAAGACATACCGCCACCGCATCAGTTGATCTGCTAGTGATGATGATATTCAAAGGGTAACTGACGTTTAATAATTGCATCCAATACAACTTCTAGAATTATGGGACTCAACTTTATATACATCACTTGTGACAACTCAAAAATGAAAAAGCGAGCATGTTTATCCCATCTATTGCCACGAGTTAAGGTCTCACCTATCTTAACTTGTTTAAGTCGTCCAACCAAAAACCGTGATTATATAGCACCGATGTCTCACAATCGAGTGTATTATATCACCTTGGGTTACAAAATCACCACAGTCTCACGTATGATGAAAGAGCAAGTGCAAGTGCTTTTACGAGTTGGATGGCAAATAAACTTATTTCAAAGGGTATAAATTTTGACAATTCAAAACATGTACAAAGAAGCATGCAACATCTTTGTATCATGAAAATTTAACAAATTTATTCAATTCGTTAATTATAGATATCACATAATTAACTCACAATTCAATTGTATAAATAACGGTATCATAAAAATTGACGATTCAACATGTATTCTATTTAAAGAAGTTTAATTTTATCACGGGAAAAGATTAAAGAATGATTAAATCATTCAAACGCTAGACCATTCGCGGCTTCCAAAATAGTATGCAAGATAAGGAGACTACAAGTAGTCAGGTATTATAGGGCAATGGTATCTACAAGACCGAAGTCTTGATGAGTCTTCCCGAACCTTAGCCTTGCAACTAGATAGTACTTTTGCAAATTACGTCATTAATAAAATTATACAACTTTAAAATAGAAAACAAATTATAAACTTGATTCTTGCTAATCACGGCGTGAGTTAGATTTAAAACCTTGTAAGGGCGACTCGTTTGTTGCCACATATGATCGTGCAAGAACAAGATTATAATAAATCAAATTTCATATAGTTTTAGTCCGGTTTATTTTTATTTTTCGAAAAACCCTTTGCTTGAACCATGATATATAACAATTATAATCAAAAGCAAAACAAATAAACATTAACCTAAAACATATACCCAATTAACAATTAATCACATACTTCATGCATACCACATCAATCATGACTTCAATTAAAACAATTAATAAAGAACACATGATCCATGATAAACTTGCATGATTCCCATGGATCGAACCATAATTTTAACAATTAACAATGTGGTAAATAATGACTAATTACCGATTAACATTATATTTATCAACAAAAATTGCATACAACTTAAGGTTTGTCTAATTAATTTTATTAACCCTAATTAGGGTTTATGAAAACCTAATCATCAAATAAAATAATTCAAACGCCATCATAGTAAGTTTACACAATTTTATCTCTTTCGTTATTTTTAATGTAATTAAAAGCTATACGAACGGCTCTGATACCACTGTTGGAATTTATAAAAACCTTTATCTACATTAACACATTAATGATCACGAGTACGCAGCGGAATATAAGATCACGTATAGACAAATAATTAACATAAACGATAAAGAATTGCGTACCTTTTAGCAATGGATAAATCACCTTTATCGAACCACCAATATAAACGAAAACCCAAAGATCAAACAATGACCTCTCTAAGAGTACGCACACAATACGTTATAGCAAACAATTAAGTATGCTAGTACCAAGAGTGATAAAGCTAATAAATACTTGTTTTCTATAAAACCAAGTAAACCAAAACTAATAATTTATATATTAGCTTTTGATCGTAAAAACAAAACAAAGAATCTTGAATCGCTTTTTGTTTAGTCGTAGCAAGTATATCAATTTTTTCTTTTGGTTTTGCCGTATATACATCTATCTCCTTAATAATGAGATTATCTCATTATATATATATATAGATCAATGTCGGTCAATCTCAAACCAAATAGGAAAAGGATTTGTTCCTTAAACAAAAAGCAACTATCTTTTTATTATTGTTTTGTACAATAAATGTTTATAATTAACATTTAATTATAGTTTGTCAAAACCCGTTAACTAACTAATTAATTAACGTACGTCATAGCTTATCACTAATTAATATATTATACTTAATATATTAACATATAATTGTTTTACGTATTAACGCGTGCGTCTCCTTAGGCTCGGGACGACTTCCGGACATATATTATTTACGTGTACATATTCCTTCAGTATGTTAAAAAAACTGACGTGTCCACTTTAAAATTATTTGAATATAAATTAAAGTTGAGACATTAAGCCAGACATTGTTACATATAAGGGTCCGTTTAGTTTATTGTTAGGGCATCCACTGTGATAGGTTCATGAATAGGTTTATAAAATTATGAAGAGGTCTAAAACCTTGTTAACCATAGTGAAGAACTATTTCATGCTTATGTGGCATGAAGAGGTTTATAATCCTAGACCTCTTCATAATTAAATGCATTTGATTAACATATGAGGTTTATAAAATTTTGTGAGAAATCTACATAGTGATGATAGGTTCAAGGTTCATAAATTAATGTTAGAATGCAATTATAAACCTATTGAAAAGTTTACCATAGGAGATGCTCTTAGGTTTATGATTAAAATTTAAATTTTGGGTTTGAAGTTGTTTAGGTTTAATGTGGGTTTTGTATTAAATGAAGAGATGAGAAAATTTAGTATTACCTCCGTCTTAAAATTATTGTCCACAAAATTTACCTTTAACCAATTAATTTTATACTCTTTATTGTTTGTAATAATAACATCAAGTGAGTGTAATATGGTAAACTCAAACAAAATTCTCCATCTAATTTTGGATGTTTTGGAAGTAGACAATAATTTTGGACAACCCAAAATAGAATAGTGGACAATAATATTGAGAGGAAGGTAATATAAAAATTAAGGGATAAATTTGTAAAATTATTATATATAAAAATAAAAATAAATAAGTGGACCCCACTAGATAAACTCTTTTTCATAAAATATTACTCCCTCCGTCCCAAAATTATTGTCCCCCGACAAAAAACACACAGTTTAAGAAAAATACCACTTTTTCAGCTTTTTCTCTCTTACTTTTTGCAGAAAGACAGTTTTACCCTTAACCAATTAATTTAGAACATTTTTAAAGTTTGTAATTATGATTTCAATTAAGGGTAATCTAGTAATCTTGATCTAAAATTCATACATAGTTTTAGAAGTTTTAGAAGTGGACAATTATTTTGGGACAGACCGAAAAGAAAACATGGACTATAATTTTGGGACGGAGGGAGTAGTAAATATTGGTTTTGTTGTAAGCCTACCTTAATCTGTTTTTCTTTCCAAACAATTGTTTTCAAAGTAAACCCCACTTATAAGGGTGAATACATAAAACCAAACGGGCCCTAAATATGATATTATGTAACTTCTTTTATCCAGTATCATATGCATTAGAGTTGGATTTTGTTTATAGTACGTTGTTCAATGTTTCTTTCTATAATTAATCTTTTTTTTAGGAAAGATGGATTTTGGTCAAAAGTCTACGCGGAAAGGGAGAATTTTAGCAGACCCGATTCAACCTAGCTTGAATCTGTTGATTTTTAATGGACCTTATTTACACCTTATGAAGAAGTGCCAAATAGCCCTTGCATTTTATTCAATATTCACTTTTCAACCTGATAGAAGGTACTATTTTCATTTTCAGCATCTATAAAAGTGACCATAAACTTAAGGGGTTCTCACTGAAAAGCGAAAATTTAATAAGTCACCATAAACTTAGAAAAAAACATGGTTTAATTCGGTGAGTACAGTAAATCACCATGAGAACTTAAGCTTTAAATCTTTATAGAGCAAATTCATCAAAAGTTCCAAAAGTTTCGATCAGTTCACCAAATATAACTACGAAATACCTTTATTTGACACATACGACCCATCCGATCAATTCACCAAATATAACTACGAAATACCTTTATTAGAATTCTAACTTTTTTTTTATTTTTCATGTATTTTCCATTTATTTTCAAAACAATATTTTTTATTTTTTATTTTAACAAATATAACTAAAGGTATAAAATACCATTTATTTTGACTAAAGGAGAATTTTTGTAGTGATCAAAATCGTTAGAAAATGATGAATCCAAACGCCCCTTTAAACTAGAAAAATAAGAACTAAAAGTATGCATACAATGGGAAATGCAAACAAGCACACAATCAAACAAGCACACAAGACATAAAAACACTTATACACATGACACATAACAAGACACAAACTCACAAAACACAAACATACACAAAAATTCATGGGGTCAAGTAGTTCTACCATCGACTAGAGTAATTCGGGACAAGGTTTTTAGGTTTTTGAAACAAGCACTTTGGGACACATTTAGCAATCAATCATTGAAACAAGCAATTTAAGCACACAAGAGAGGAAATCCCAACACCAAATATGTGATTTTGGCGCCAAGACTATGTAAGCAATTTTTTAGAATTATGAGATTTTTAAGAAAAGGGTGATCTAACGTTTGTCAAAGGCTAGAGCAATCATTCAAGAGTAACAAACTAAGAACGGAATTTAGAGCAATTCAAAGCCTCCAATTGAGTAATAAACCACCAACCGAATTCCTCCTATGCGAAATTCGTCCCTCCTATGCGGGTAAATGGAGTATAACAACTCTTTCGGGTTATGTATTAATTGGTAACGCAACGATTCAAGAAACAAGTAAGCAATAAAAAAGATAACGATTCCAACTAACAAAGATACAAACAAACAAACTCAAGAGTATGAACTAGCAAATCCCCGGCAGCGGCGCCAAAAACTTGATGTTTGCAAATACAAATCCTAGACAAGAAGCCAAAAACTTGATATGCGATCTTTCCACACACTGGGTTTTAAATTTATAACAAGAATTACCGATATAATTAGGAACACAAATTCGAGCAAGTATACTCTAGTCATGTTGCAATTAGGTTGGTAAGTCAAGCTCGTCCCATGGGACTTGGTTATACTCAAGTGTAGTTGTTTGTAACAATGGTAAGTATGATTGTCACGATCACACCACCATGAGAATCGTTAAAGGCATAAGCACACAAAGAACATACATGTATGGTCAAATGATCATATAGACATATGGATGCATAGTTTGGAAAACATATTAAAGGTAATCCTTTCTACCTATAGAACCAATAATAAGACACTAGTGCTTTTTAAATCAAATATACATAAGTCTCAATCAAGTGGTAACTCATGAGCCTTATGCCTAAACCAATAACAACAAGAATTCTTTCGACCCATAGACTTGGTTATCGATTTGATAAGTTCCATTTACTTGAAAGATGATTAGAACAATATATTCAAAAGACTCCTTTCGACCTATAATCTAGATTAAACCATTACTTGTTATGTTTATTAAGTCTCTTTCACAATCTTCACAAGCACAAGACCAAATCATTAGTCGGTTAACGAATTGAAATCAACCATATTGAGAATAAATTCCGACATTATAGACTCAACAATGATTAACCAAATTGACAAACAAGAACAAGTTCTAATTCAACCAAATATAATGTTATCACCATAATCCAATGACAAGCACTAATAATATCCAAACATCCATATATCATAAGTTACATATGAACAATACAAGTATCACAACATTCACAATATCACAAGAGAATCACCATGAACATGAACATAAACTTAATTGAATGATAAAGAAGAAGTTACCAAACATTAGAATCCATAGCTACAAAGTATCCAAATGATTCTAACCAATGGAATACCAAAGTACAATGCATTATACCTATAACCTTCATGGACATCAACCTCTTGGTGCGAGTATAGAGCCTTTTGGGGTGTTTGGGAATAAGGATTGTTGAAGATTGAATTATTTATGGTGTGTGGTTTTCTTCCCTACTTCTTCCATGGCTTATTACACATTCATGGCAACCAATTCCACCACCCCTCACCACTTGGGTGAGGGGTGATACCAAAATCACATAATTATGATGGATATGAAGATGGGTTTGATAATGAAGAAGATTGATTGGTTGGTATTAGATATGTATAAACACTACCCCGTAGGTTTTATTTATACTTGAATTAGCCTTGGACATCAAGCACTTTTCTTGGAGCCAAAGATGTGTAATAATGAGTGTAATGAAGCTTGGAGGAGTTACAATGGAGTTATGGCTGAACTTGGTGAGCAAGGTGAAGTAATGGAGGGGTTGAAGATTACTTGGAGAAGTGGCAGCCATGAGAAATGTTGGTGGCAAATGAAGGTTGGTTTGATGGAGGCAAGCTAAGTGTTGTTGGTGGCAACTGAATGCTACTTTGATGTTGGTGGCAAATAAAGGTTGGTTTGATGGAGGCAAGCTAAGTGTTGCTGGTGGCAACTTAGCCATTTTCCATACTTTTCCTTCTAGTCCTTCTTCTTTGTTTCTTCCACCTTTCTTTCTTCCAAACTTTCCAAGACTCTTCATCTTTGTATTATTTATCATACAAGAGCTACACTTTCATGTCTCGTTCATCTTTTCACCTCCAATTCACGTCTTTTCTTCATTTATCGTGATGTAACCATTGATGAACCTACAATAGCAAATAAGTTTCATTAAGTATCATATGTTCACAATAATCATACAAATATATGCATAAACACCACGAATACGCTGATATAAATATGTTAGATTTGAGCGTTATCACCCATTAACACTAGCTTGGCTTTGAGGTGACCTAGGTTTTCTATACATTTCAGCATATTTAACACTAGGTTTTCTATTAACAAATGAGCCAAGGTCAACAGGTTTTCCAGTGGTAGGGTTGGTCACAGTTATGGGTGTAGGCTCAAGTGGGCTCTCAATAAGTATTCCACCCTTAATAAAGAGAAAAGGGTTGTCTGCTTTCCACTTCTCAAGGTCAGTCACTTTTTGTTAATATTCCTCAACTGGGGTGAGCACTCTAGGTGGAGGAATAAATTCCTCTTCTTGGAGTTCTGGAATACCAGTCCAAGAGAGATCATTTCTCTGAACACCATAAAAGTTCCCAGCAGGTGAAGGAACATCAACATATTCCTTCAACCCAATCCCAGACATATCCCTAGGGTTTTTTTGTTCACTAACACATTTTTTCTAGGGTTTGGCTGGCTTTATCAAAAAATTTAATTTTAAGCCCTACATTCTCTTTATCCTTAATGGACTCATCTAACTTAAGTTGCACTTCTTTTCTGGATCTCATCAGAGTGTCCCTAAGTTCAATATTAACTTTAAGATCATGAGATAAAACATTAATTTGATCTTTTAGGTCAAAATTCATTTTCTTATATTCCTCAACAGTCTTTTCAATTTGAACAAGTGCCATTTGATAGTTAGTAAGCTTGCATTTTTCATAAAAAAACATCTGATTTTAACATTAAAATTTCTTTGTTAAGCTTTTCAGTGTTTAAACGAAAGCCTTTACTACAGTAAGCATCATCATATACCTCATTATCTAATGAAGACGAGGAATGTGCCATAAGAGCAAAGTGAACATGATCTTCTTCTTCCTTCTCTGCAATCAAAGCCTTATTCTCTTCCATATCCTTTGCCAGAAAGCTCCAGTCCCATCCAACACCATCAATGTCTTGCATGGCAACCATAGCTTTTGTCTCTTTAACCTTGACGACTTGGCTTGAAGGCTTTCCAGCATCAGATCTTCTTGGAGATCTGCATTCCCTTATAAAGTGACCCATCCTATGGCAGTTGTAACACTCAACCTTGGATTTATCAAACCCAGCAGTGTCTTTAGCATTGAAGGTCATCTTCTTTCTAAATCTCATATTCCATCTGTTGGCCCTTATGCTTGCATGCCATGTTCCATTCAATATTCATCTCTTCCAAATTCTCATCACTAATTTTCTCAAGATCCTCATATGTAATCAAGGAACCACTGGGCAATGCAACAATGTACGCACATACTGTATCCAGGTCAATACCAGTAGGTTTAAGCCTTGGTGAGTCAACATTGTATGTGTCAGCGTCTGAATGTGAGGCGCTGACAAAGGTTGATCCACCACTGACATAAGGTGATCCAGTAACAGGATGCACATATGATTCTCTCTTATTGTCTTGAGCTTCACTATGTGAGATGAAAGCCATGTTTCCAAAAGTCGATTTGCTTCCATGATCCAATAAGATTTCATTTTCTACAATCTTTAGCTTATTGTAGACATCATCAAAAGTAGAACTCTTGTGGGCATTGGTAGCAATGATAGACCTAGCTTTAATTTTCCACGCATCACTAAGACTTTTAAGGAAAGTAGTAATGATATCAGCATCATTATACTCTGTTCCCATAAAGGTCAACTTGCCAGTGATGTCTAGAAGCCTGCTTCTTACCTCACTTAGATTCTCATTGGGAAGAGCCTTAAACACAGCATACTCATGCAAAAGTTGCTTCTTCTTTTCTTGGGCAGTATCATCATTACTACCATAGTTGACTTGAAAAGCTACCCAAAGTTCTTTGGCAGACTCAAAGCTTCTATACTTATGCTGATTGTTTGGACCAAGAGAGAGTTTGAGAATGTTTAAGGTCTTCATGTCATTCCTTCTCTTAGCTATATTAGTAGTTGAGACAGATCTTCCATCCTCAGGTCTTTCTCTACGTTCTTCAGCAGTAGAACCAGTAGTACAGTAGTAGACCTTGCTAGAATAGCAACAAAAATCTTAGCTGCTTTATCGAATTCGTTTCCATATTCAATAATCTCCCAAAGAGTATGATCATGAATTTGAAGGTATTGTTCAAAATTGAACTTCCATTGTTCAAAGTTGTCAGGGTCGAGCATGGGGGTTTTTAGGTTGTGGGTTGATGAGGAAGAAGATTCTGTAGCAGACATCTTTTCTGGTTTTAGGGTTTTGGTGTTTTTAGGGTTTACTGTTCTTCTAGATCAAAGTTCCTCAACAAGCTCTGATACCACTTGTTGATCCCAAACTTAGATCGATTAGCTTTGTGTTAACGAGATTGAATCAATTTTAACACGTAGAAAAAATTTGTTGTTGTTATGAACAATCCAAGTGTTATGCAGAATTAACACTTAGATTAAAGAACAAGTAAAACAAATAAACCAAACTTTCACTTTTAATTGATAATCAAACTTGAGTACAATGAAAGTCGAATACTGAATAATACGTATAAACTATAAACCCTACGACCTCCTTTTATAACATAAGGAGTCGTGTACAAAGGATAACCTATCAACTATTCTAGGAAAAGATAAATATAGAAAATACAATATTGAGTATATCTTTTCTTCAAATAACAAACGTGTTGACTAAGTCTTCCTAACAGTGCTTGGACTTCTTCTTATCAACGCTTGGATATCTCTTGTCAATGCTTGATCTATCAGCGCTTGATTTCTTCCTATCAGCGTCCAATTAACTCTAGTCAGCGTCTAAGTGTCTTGGCTCATTTTATTCCCAACAGGATTCAAAGACGTGGGGTTGTTCTTTTCAATGAAAATATTCATGTACTGCTTAATTTGGCTGGTATGCACTACTGTATTACGTGGCTTAGAGTGTCGATAAGCAGGCAATATTTATTAAAATAGTATTGTCTATTGTTGGTTAGTTAGATTATTGCTATTTTGTGCGAGTTGAGCGTGTGGTGGAAGCTCTATATACCTGCAATATTTCTTATTGACAAATATGTGTTCGATGGTGGAAACTTGGGCAATGGATGTATAAATTTCGTCTACGTGACGAGTCAATTTCAAGAAAGTTTTCCTTAATAGATCTTGCGATGATCTGAGGAACAAGAAGTTATAGATATGCTTTATCGAGGTGTAATTCATGAGGTGAGACATGTACAAATTTTGGTTGTGAAGCCCGTTAGCTCTCATTGGTTATGTCAACTTTAAACTGCGGAAAGATAAGGTTAAAGAAGCCTTTGTATCTTATAATTGGTATTGTATATATATATGTGCATATGTTTAAACAATAAGTAATGTGTAATGTATGTTAAAGAATAAGACACCATGTGGTTGCGTCAATGGATGTATATAATCCAGTTTAATTATACGCATCATGGCGTGTCAAACTACTCCGTAAGAGCATAACGTGTAATACTTTCGCCTAGTTGGTATCAAATGAATATATTGAATCACTGATAGTTGGTTTGGTTTTGTTTTGTTTTACTCTAACGGTTCGAATGAGATGAAAAATTTCTAAAAAAAAATGTCGAGACAGGTCGGAAGTCATGGCATGCATAAATCCTTGGATCACATTTGACTGGTTAATTTTCTTGTTTAAAGATGTCGGCTATAAGTGTTCTAGATCATGACACTGAACGATTTATTTTAACATGATAACTTATGTTGAGATACATCATTAATATTTACAGTTGAGTTGGGTTTTCACGAATCATTAGCTAATTCATGATCCTCTGTATCATAACTCTAATCATATCATAAGCTGACCCCCTATGAGTGTAACCCAAATAAAATACCACAATAGAAACACATGTAAGATCGAAATATTTTAGAATGTACGCGAATGTGCACCTCCCGAAGGAGTTACCTAACACCAAACTTTTAGTACATGTCTATTTCCTTTACGATTTTGGTAATTTTAATGATATATGATTACAACAAAAACCAAGTTGTTTCTCAAGGTCTACTTCAATCCATACTAATTTTATAAGGTACCTTGAATACCCAATACTCACATCGTCTTTGTCTATTTTGATAGGTTTATTGAAAAGGGTAGAATATTTTCAAGACATGACATTCACAATCAACATAGGTCTTGAGGGACTATTGTTTACTGGTGATGCAGAAGGGGTTATTAGTTGTCATTGTATGGAAACCAAATGGTGAACCTGTTAGCAAAGTGTGGATGGAAATCCACAATACGTTTCTTCTATAAGTTACTTTTGTAAAATAGTACAACCCAACCCATTGGGATTAATTGTAAAATGAAAATCATACGAATGAATGCAATTCCCGTCATGTTACTTATGCACAAGGGGTTCTTTCTTATAATAACAGAAGTGTAAATTAACAATTATTTGAATGTATTCTCTTCAGATTATTTTGACAGCCAAGGATTTGTTTCATTTTACTCTTAGAGGAGGTACGCATGCGTTGCTATGTTTGACGCCAAGATTTGCTTGGCTGCCAAACAAGTTGGCGCCGAGGCCACAAACCCGAGTCAAAGAATTTTTGTTTAAAAGATAATGTTTAGTTATTTTCTTTAATATATATGTGTGTGTATTATATTCAGTTAAAAAATAGTGTTATAATTAGAAAAAATAATGTTAAACTTAAACTAAAAAAGTGTTAAGAAAAGTAAAAACAAACATCTTAAAAACCCATTTAAATCCAAAAAATTCATCCTCTTCCTAAAGGCCCGCCCATCTAAACCCAAACATATTTAAACTCAAACGTATCTATACCAAACCCATTTAAAATGCATGACCCGACTAAACCTTTTTACCATATCTAATTCAATTTAATTAAAAATAAGCGATTTTAAAAAAAAAATTGAAATCTGTTTAAGAAACAAATGATCACATAGCATACAAGTTTCGTAGGTATGAAACTAAAATCAAGGTGTGTTTGTTTTTTTTTGGAAAATGTCTGAACTATGTCTGAGTCTTACCAGTTAGACGTAGTCAAACTTTATAGTTGTTTATTTTTTCACTCAGGGTGAGGGACACTAAAATGAAAATTGTTTGATTGAGTCAGAGCCATTGAGCACATCTGAATATATCCTAACCCTTGTTATATGTCGACAATTTATTCATGTGTTACGTTTGTTTTTTAATGCAACCCTTGCATTAAAAATACAAACAATGGCTCTGTTGCATTAAAAACGTAACCCTTGTTGTTTGTTTTTCACGTACTCAATGGCTCTGACTATAACAAGGGTTAGGATATATACACTAAGATAGCAAACGTAACACATGCCAATTTATTTCATGTGTTGCGTTTGCTTTTTAATGCAATATAGGCTTGATTTTTATTGTCGGCATCAAATTACTTTTGTGAAATTAAATGTGTCACGTTCATTGACAAAGTGTAAACCACTATCCTGATTTTTTTTCTTTCAAATAGTCATTTTTAAAGATACGTTCAATCTACTAATATTCATCGTATAACGATAGTTTAACATATACTTAGAAAACAAACACTTAAAACCATTGAGACATTTATATAAAATCGAACAACATTCTTTCAATCAGATTCAGATTTTATAATCAACTCTTACTAGTAAGATGTGGTAGTCAGAAGAAACATAAAACATTTTAATAAAACAAACACCACTTAAGACAATCATGAAAAACGAACGTGACTCGCATTTTTTTATTAGAGGAATAAGGGCAAAATCGTAAACTGTTCAGCTCATAGTTTAAGTAGAAATTTACATTTTAAAGACAAATTGCGACTGATTTATGACTTAATGAACCATTTGTTCATTTATTTATAGAGAAGTCACAACTCGATCACTAAAAATATTATAGACCGTTCTTGGACATCTAAAATCTTCTGATATGTTGTACATGTATCTATACACTTATACGGTTTAAAAGGAACATAATGTTCTACATTCACATTTTTGTCAATTTCACATTTTTTTTATTTTCATTTTACGTTTCATAGTGAGTTTTCGTAAATTACCATCATACATGACTTTATTTTTCACTAAATTAATCAGCTTTCGTATCAATCAACCGATTTATACGTGGTCTTTAACCTTACGTTGTGTTCTCGGGATGCAAATGAAAAGAAATGAAAATAAAATGTTTCACTCCAATATTGGGATAAAACAATTTTACTTTCATTTCCTTTCAAATTCAACAAAATAATACACACTTTATTTTCATTTTGTTTTTTTAATGAAAGGCTTAAAAACGCAACATTTGTCATTTACTTTCATTTCATTTTCTTTTCTTTAATAAAAAATCTCGAGAACACAACATTAATGTGTATCAAAGCATGAAGCAACATTTATTTTTTCGATAAAATAACTAAAATGTATCTAAATGTTAATTAAATGCGGTGAAAAAACCAACAAACTTTGAAGTTTCGGGAAATCTTGACTCAATGTAAACATACGTAACCTCAAGTGTAGGCGTGCAGACGAACCAGACGAGCACGAACGAGGTTTTGTTCATGTTTATTCATTTAAATTTAATCGGACAAGTAAATGAATACGAATGCATAAACGGATGAATTTTTTTCGTTCACGTTCGTTTATTAAAAATATAAGTTGTACTTGTTCGTTCATTAAAAAACTAAATGAATATTAAACGAATATAAACGGTCGAACATTAATGAACGAAGAGAAAGAATATAAAATTAATTGCATAATGTTTTATTTTAGAAGTGTTGTTTTGTTCTAACATATTAATTCTAAAAGTATATAGTTTAAAAGATACGATATACGAATATAAACAAATAAATGAACATAAATGAGCGTTAATGAACGCATAATCGGGCGTACACAAAACTAAACGATCAAATATAACTTTTGTTAATGTCCGTTCATTTAACTAAACGAACATAAAATAATGTCCATGTTCGTTCATTAATGGATAAAAGAACATAAACAATCATTTTACTTAACGATTCATGATATGTTCATTGAACGTTCAGTTCATTTACGGCCTTATTTAAATGTTTTTTAGATTCTTTTTTTCTTGCTCTAACGTAAGGGTGAGCATTTGGACCGTCGGACCGGAGACCGAACCGGACCGAGACAATTCGATCCGGTTCTCGGGCCTTGATTTTGGACCATTTCGATTATCAATTTGGTCAGTCCAGTCCGGTCCAGTTCAGTCTAAGAAAAATTCGTTTATTTTATCTAATTTGGACCAAATCAAATCGAAAACCGAAAAAGATCAGATTGATGGACCAAACTGTGTCATTTCGATCTAGTCTTGATCTAAAGTTTTGAACCAGCTAGATCCTCAATTCGATTCAATTTTAACCGATCCGATCTAGTCTGAGTATGCCGCTCAATCCTAGTCTATCGTGATGAAGTTTATTAATGAGCACTCATATCCGTATGTTTTTTTGTTATCTCGAAGGTGTCGATTTTTCTTGAGACAATTTTTTATTAATTCGGCGCCAAGTTTTCAATTTTTTTATTGAATTTAATCGCTACAAGTTGTTGGCTTAAACTATCACTGTATTTTACATTTTTACGGTTCAAGCAAATCTTTTAGTAGAGATTTTTTAATTTAACAAAGAATACCTTTTAATTTGTTTAATTTATTTATTTTTACTTTTATGTTTTCTAAAAAGAATTAAAAAAAAATTTACTTGATAAAAGTTTTAGAAAAGTTGATGGAGAAAAAATAGACATAATATTGTAGGTGTTAAATTTGTGGAAAAAAGTTAAAAAATATAATAAATAAACTTTAGTAGTTATGTTTTAAATTAATTAAACGTTGTTGGGGAAAATTAATATTTTTCATATTTTTTAATATTTTAAAATTTTAACAAATATTTTTTAAACTTTATAACATAATAATATCAAAATTATAAAAATATTAAGCCTAATATTTTTATATATTTATATATTAAATTAAATTATTAAATTAAATTAAATTTATTTATAAATTTGTATGTGCAAATGAGACGTAGGTAGTGTTTGATAAAAACTTATACGGTTTTAATTGAAAAATAGAGATATCGATTAAGTCATCAATAACTTGTTTGTTTTGTACTTAAAATTAACTAATTACTTTTTCAAAAAGTTAGAAGGAGAAGGCACTTCATATTGAATCATGACTTATTTTTATTATTTTACGTATTTATCTTTTAACGTTTTCAATTATTTAATTTAAAAGGACACATGAATAAATCTTTTTGACTCTAACATTATATTCAGCGTATAAAACAAACAATCATATATTCGTTTACAAACAAACAACATATATATATATATATATATATATATATATATATATATATATATATATATATATATATATATATATATATATATATATATATATATATATATATATATATATATATATATATAGGGGTGTTATTGTGGTGACCACCTTTAACATAAAAACAATAGGAACCTTTATAGACCGTTGGATGATTTATTATAGATGACATTTGATATTAATAGTATAATTAATTGTCAATGGCAATTTAGTAAATTAGTGAAAAATAAGGCCATTTTCTACACAGGCGCAAGTGCGCAACCCACGATCTGTCGTTTCTATGTTTGACCACAATTCTAGTTTAATATCCACGTACTTTTTATATTATATTTTTATATTAATGCATGTGAAAGTATTTTTTGATATATAATACAGTAACATGTCAAAGTGAGGTTTTTAGGTTTTTATGATTTTAGCGACACATATTTTTTGAGACACATGCTTTGTAGTAAAGTGCAAAATTTTTGTGACACATTTTTAGTGTCATTTTAAGTTTGATACACTTAGTTTTCATAATAAATTTTAATGACGTGTTATGTTTTTTGATAAATGTTTTGTGTCATACCTAAGATTTTAATACATTTTTAATGATACATTAATATTTTAACGATCTTAGTTGACAATCTAAGTTTATGGTATTTAATTTTATGATACATTTCTTGTGATAATAGCGACACAATATAGTTCTTGTATATTTTAATGACACACTTTTACGACACAAGTTTTTAGTGACATACAAATTTTATTACACATTGGGAATCTAAGTTTTTGGTACATTTAGTTTCATAACATATTTCTTATGACACATTAAGTTTTAAACATTTTTTGTGACACGTCTAGTTTTTTGATACATTTATAGTGACACAATAATCATTTAACCAAATTTTATTAACAATTTAAGTTTACGACACCTAATTTCATGATACATTTTACTGGTTTTAGTAACATTCTTGATTTTTAACATTGGCGTAATAAAATATTAATAGAAACATTGATACGACAAAAAGTTAATCGCACAAAAAAAACCTCATTTGATGGGTCACTATAATTTTGGTGTACTATTTATATATATATATGAATTGGAAACTTAATTTGAACAACAGTGAGGTGACGCATATTACAAAAATGTGACAAACCTCATCTTTGCTATCTTTAATACATAAATTAACTTGATAACGATATAACTGCAATAAAGTACTACGTACTAATGTAGTATATGGTAAGGTGCATACACAGCCCAAATCACTAAAATACAATCCAACTAAAATAAAATATTAAACTAACTATATCGTTATCAAGTTAACAAAATAAAAAAAACGACATATACAAATTTAACTCTACAAATAACGTGGATATATACTGCGGAGTACAACCCATGCCAACGTAAATTAATAATTTGTTAAAGCCTTAAAGTTTCTTTTGGAATTGAAGCAATAAATGAGAAAGAAGATATGAAAGTATTAATTATGAGGTGATATATACTCATAGACCATAATACCCCTTAACATTTATAAATAAGTTTTGTTTTATTTTAATTGAAAACGCCACATGTCATGCTCTTGTTGGTTTTTATTGTTTTTATTTTAGGATCGGTTCTTATATGAACGCAAATCTATATATATATATATATATATATATATATATATATATATATATATATATATATATATATATATATATATATATATATATATATATATATATATATATATATATATATATATATATATAGAGAGAGAGAGAGAGAGAGTTAGAATCAAATAAGAAGAGTAACTAAAATGAGAAGGATGAGAAGAAACACAACCACACATTTCAGATACACATATAAAATCAGATGCATCTCCCCTTAAGTTTCTCACTTTTATCCTCAATATGTGGTCACGAATACTTCTTACTCTTCTCATTTTAATTTATATATAACACTTTAATTTTATACTATAACTTAATAAAAAAATTTAACAATCTTACCTTTAGAGTGCTGGGAGTCGTTGGCACGATAAGTTGGTGCCAAAGCCGCCACGTAGGATTTTGGGGCTTTGGCACCAGAAACCCGTTGGCACCACATTTAGGGGGGAGTCGTTGGCACGAGAAAAAGTGGTGCCAAAGGGTATAATGGGCCCACAAATACCCCACTTTATAACTAAAAAAAAAAAAAAAAAAAAAAAAAATTAAAATCGTTGGCACGAGCTGTTGGGGTTGGCGCGAGGTCTGTTGGCGCGAGCCACGGTACCGTGCGCCATTGGAGGGCTGGCGCCAAAGGGCTAACAGCCAGCCTTGGCACCACCGCTCCCCCACTCTTATAAGTTACGATGGGATGACAGGGCAAAAATGGTATTTAAGACCATTACAAGATTCTGATTCGGAGAGAGAGCCCATTAAGCCCATTAGTGTGTTAAATTACATATTTCATGTGTTAAAACAAAAGTTATCATTTTGGTCCACTCAAAAATTAAAGCCGGGCAGTCTAGTTAATCTTTAAATCCAAAATTTAGATAAGTGTACACTATTAGTTAAGCATATTGATGTTTTTTCGAAAATAATATTGTTTCAGGCTCTTTCACGAAAAAAATTCTAGCTCCGCCAGTGTCGATGCCTGAAAGTATATAAAATGAAATGAAGCAACAAATCAAAAGTTTAATTTAACCACTTTAACGTATCGATGGTTTTAAAAGGTGATGGGATGTGTGTGGCTTAGAAGTAGGGGTGATAATTTTTGATATGACATGATAAACTATATGAATTTGATATGAAGTTAAATAGGTATGAATTGAAGATAAACATGTTTAGATAAAAAAAAAAGTTAATCGGTATAACCTGTTTAATAATTGGGTCGTACATGAGTTGAATAAGTATTAAACAGTTCGACACGTGAACCCGTGAACTTATATAAACCTCTAAAAATAAATATATAACTTTAACTTTATGTTAGATTTACATTGAATATAGTTTGTTATGTAGTTAATATGAGTAAATTGCCATTATAAATCAAACTACTTTTAATGTCCGTGCATGCACGGGACTTAAATATAAAGAATAAATTAAATAATAATTTCATTATTCCGATTTTGTGTGTATTATATATATTTTTTAAAACATCTAATGTTTATATGTTTAATTATTTTTATATAATTAATTATGTTATTCTTTTACTGTGCACCGTGTAAATTAATATAAACTCGCCTCAATTTTTATTTTTCGAATTTCATACTCTTTTTACTTTTAATATTTTTATTCTAAATAATTATATCTTAATTATTAATCAACTAACCATGTACATGAACCTTACACCTACACGATTTATAAATTCATTATTTTGTAATGCTTATATTATTCTATAAAACAATATTTAATATTTAATATTTAATACTTAAATAGTTACGATGGCCATGGACTCACAAGTTTTACATGATTTTGCATTATGTGATAATATTAATTGATACTTTGTATAAATAGTTGTTGCACAAAAGATTTGAGTTTGTTTAACTGAAATGTTAGTTATCCCTTTCTAGACATTGTGTGTTTAATAACACATAACGACCTTAAAAAATATATGTTGTTGTAATACGTAGAATCCCGTTTATTTATTTTCATTTCAAACCGATGTCTGAGGTCCGACACACATTTTGATATTTATATTAATGTTAATAATAATTTACGTACATTGCATTACCTGAATTTGTTAAGTGTCAAAATATAAATAGAAAATATTTTGTGTTTTTATTTGAATATTTATCAGCATGTTATTTGTTGATTTTTTTAATATAACATAGATTGTATTTTTAAAATAAAAAGTATAAAAGTATAAAGTTTAAGGGGGTATTTTGTTTATTTTTTAAAGTTACTAAAAAATATATAAAATTATAAGTTTCTTAAGTTCATCTAATTTACTTAAAATTAAACCAATACAGTTTATTAATTTCTTCCTCTTTTAAGTTTTTATTTTCACAAATTTGACACATATATCTTTGTGTGTTTTTATTAAATTCCTCCACCAAATTTTTTAATTTTGACTAAATTGAATTGAATTTTAACTTTTTTTCACCAATTACATCACTTGATTTTGCCTATTTGTCAAAATAAAGTCATTTGATTGGTCAAATTGTTTTTTCTACAACCTCCACTTTTTATTAAAACTCTTAAAAAATCTCATTCTTTTATTATATAAAAGATATCATTGAAATTGTTACGTAACTATGTGTTTGTTATAAAAGATATCATTCGGTTAATTTTTTTTCTGAGTTAACCCGAAAACCGAACCGAACCGAAATAGATTTCAACCGAACCGAACCGAAAACCGAATTTGAATTCGGTTCGGTTTTCGGGTTGACCCGAATAACCCGAATTTTCTGAATTTTTCAAAAAAAATATATAATTATATAAATATTTACAAAAAAAAGGTTATTTCAAGTATAAAATGATATTTTTATATTAAAATTATGTTTTAATAACTAGTTTGCATATATTAGGATTAAATTAAATTTTAATAACTATTATATATACATAAATTTATAAAAAATATATATATATTTATAAAGTTTCGGTTTTCGGTTCGGTTCTCGGTTCCGACGGCCAAACCCATACCCAACCCAAAAACCGTATTTGTAGTTCGGTTCGGTTCGGTTATGACCCAAAACTCGAATTCTATTTTCGGTTCGGTTCTAGTTCGGGTTCGGTTCGGTTCGGTTTTCGGTTTTTGTGGGTCAAACCCGAATTATGGACACCCCTAGGTCAAAAATATATATTGGCTTTTCAAATTTTCATTAGAGGAATGTTACACATATAAAGTTTACAAAAATATGTGTAAGTTAATTAGTGAATACAAATATAAAAAAAAACAAAAAGTATGAGAGAAAGTACCAATAATATTCATGATACATCATTATATAAATTTGTATTTATATACTTTATATGTGAATATTTCTCTTTTCATTAAATAAACTCTGAAACAATACAACAGTATCTTTTGCACACACGTTTAATTGGTTCAGATAAAAGATGACACTTATTTTGAGAATATAAACATTAATGAGCACTGTCATGACTAGTGTTTTCAAACTCGGGCTGTCTTGATCGGTTGAACTGGTAAACCGTGACCCAATCATATGCCCGAGCCTCAGTTTTGAGTGGAAAACTCAGTTGAAATGCTAGTTAAACAGTTTGAACCGTGACTCGCTAACTCGATCGTAACTAATTCCTGTTTTTAGGTTTATGATGCTGTGAAATATAATATTTGATCGTTATTCTTACCCGAAATGAAATTACGATGTGCAACATTAATGAAAAAAAAACCCGCGATACAACCACAAATGGGTAGCAGATATTAAATGATTTTCAACTAATGAGAAGTTGTGATATAACTTTGATAGGTAATTAGTTGTTAGGCAAATTTTCAGAGCTAAAATATGTAATAACGTTGGTTATAACATGAGAATAGGTATTACATCACTTTTTGCGATAGAGAAAGAAAAGCAGTGTCATGACAGACGAAAATAGGTATTAATGTTGATTTTAACGTTGGCTGTGATATATTATATGTCACGGTAGAGAAAGAAAAGCAATGTCATAGTCAAAGAAATAATGTCACGTTTGATATAACACGAGAATAAGTATGACACACTTTTTGTAGAGTGTAATAAGCCATAATTAAAAGTGATGTCAAAAAAATTAAAAAACGATATGATGAGTTGACATATACTCTACTTTAATAATTAAAAAAATCACAATACGAACTTTTGTTAGCTTAAAAATATAGTGCCACAACTATGATAAGAAGATAAGATGTAATGCGCCACCACTTTTTTTTCTTCTGATAAGCCATGACGCAACCGTACCAAGTGTTCTATATTGTGACTTAATCACTTCAATAACATCATGCTTCAAAATTCCAAACATTGTTAAATGGCTAAGCAAATCTAATCGAACACTGAACCGAACTGAACCGTTAAGCTGAGTTGAACCGAATTGATCGAAATCGAACTGATTATTTTCGGTTTGGTTTTCGCTTTTGCTCGGTTCGACTTTGGCTTCAGGTCAAAAGCAACCAAAATACGTCTAAGCAAAATATCCTATTTGGTTTTTCTCTGTTTGATTCGATTTACATTTTCTTTAAAATCGATTTTCGATTTAGTTTGGAGTTTTTTTGTTCGATTCGGTTTTGATCCGAAACTCAGCCCTACTCTCTATAGGTAGTAAACCAAGTACGTTATCTATCTAACCAAATCGGATCAATCATGACTCTTTCGATTAAAATTTCGAAATCGGTGTCATAAAACTTGTTCGAAACATTAATACTAGTATGATTTGGACTGTGGTGTAGATATGGGGTCATCCAAAATTTAGTTTATGCCCTTGGTACCAACCACGTCATGACATATATGTTCGAAATAGTGCCTTTGCTTTCGGGGCAGGATAGCTTGAAATGACACAAATAATAATATTTCTTCCGTCCCACTTTTATTGTCCTCATTACTATTTTATTTGTTTCAAAATATTTTTTAGTTTTTTAAATAAGAAGTCATAATTAATTAATTTTCCAGTTTTACACATGCTATTAATTTCTTAAAAGGAAACTATTAATATATTCAAAGGATAAACTTGTCTTTTTTAGCATAAAATGTCTACATTCAATGTATCTATCATAAATTACAAAAAATTTGTTGAGGGACAAATAAAATGAGAAGGAGGGAGTAATAATACTACCTTTTTGTTTTTATTATCTCTTTTTATTTTATAAACATTATTTTAAAATGTACATGTCGACTTACATTACATGAGCTGGCTGTGTTTGTAAATCAATCATATGACATACATGATAATTTTATTGGATATAGTATGGTAGCGGATATATATTTTTTTATTTATTTTTGAATAGATGCACTTTTATCGATCAAGCTTGTATTTAAATTAAAGTTAAAATTGTAAAAAAAGATTAAATCAAATTAAAATAAAGTTATTTTAAGAACTAAAATTAAATTAAAATATATTAAAGTGTATGTTGAATTAGAGAAAACGAAAATTTAAAAAATATAGTGAATTGAAATTAGATCATGAAAAAGATTAATGTATTACGTATTAAAAGATATTTTAATTTAAAAATATTTTTTTAGAATAGTTTAATAAAAAAATATATATAAATGAGAGCAATTCAAAAATTAACATGATTATTTTAAATTATTTCTATTTTCATCAAAATCAACATGACTATTTTAAATTATTTGCATCTAATAAAAATTAAACTTGAACATTTCAGTTGTTACTACAAACTATTTAACACAAAGTCACTCCTGAATCATTTTACGAAATTAAAAGTTGCTTTCCAATATGTCAACCTCAATTATTTCATCGTTACTCGCCAAAGTTTTAAACATGAACAATAATCAAACTATAATAAGTTTAGAAGTGTAATCAAAATTACTTTGATGTAGACTACAAAAGTGCTTTGAGCGATGTGTTTATATGTTAAAAGAGTTGTCGAAGCTAATTTTTGCAATGTATACAATAACTGATATAAAAAACACTCAAAGTTTGATCGTTTTTGTCAATCTAAACTTTTTTCAATGTATGATGTAAACATTCATATTAGTTCACATAAATAATGAATGTTTAACAGAATCCAACAAATAATAATTGATTATAATTTTTATCCATTTTCATCAACTATCTTGATAATGATGTTTTACAAAAGTTGTGCCGCCCTTGATAGAAAATTGATATAGATGTAATCACATCATCATTTTAGTTAGCTTTAGAAAGGAAAAACAAACAACTTTCACCATCAAGTGACGAATGTATGTATGTATTTACAAATGCTTGCAATTATTTAGTAAAGTGTTGTAAACTACTTATGGTGGACTATTAACCTTTATATAATAGAGGGGAATCACGGTTTTATAAACACAACCCTTGCAATCCTAATAAACAATGCTACTTCTTCCTCTCACAAACTCTCAACCCTCTCACAAACAATTCACGCACTTCTCTCTACTCTCACACAGATACAGTACCGTTTTCCCTCTCATCTCCATTAATGAAGGGGCAAGGTTGGCCCTTTGTCGGCATTAATTGAAGGTTTACCCCTTTGTGATTACTTCTCTCCCTCTCACGAAACCTTCACAAACTAAACACACAGAAACAGTGATTCCGTCCCGTTTTGGATCTCCCGTTTGCATTGATTACCTCCGTTGCATTGATTGTCTTGCCCTTTACCCTTGCCTTTTCAGAATCGTAGATTATAATTGCCCTTTGGTGAGTAACCCTTTGATTAATTGCGATTTGTCTGGTTGCGTAGTGGTTACAGGAAACAAATTCGTGTAAAGATGTTGGCCGTTGATTTCCTCCCCCTGCATTCATATAGCAACACTACCAACCAAATTGATCTGGGTTTGCATTATTTGCGGGTTAGCTACAGTTGTTCATTGGTTATTCATCTTTGGTTTGATCTAAAAAAATTGATCTAAATTTTTTTGGTGGATCTATGTTTGGTGTGGATCTGTGTTTGATCTAACATGGTCTATTGTCGTCTGATTAGGACATTTTTGGGGTTTTGCTGGAAACCATACTTTTTAATAGGGTTCGTTGCTACCAACTTCTTTGTTGCCGCTGTTTATGGTAGGCGACGTTGATGGTCGGTAGACGGTGTCCCCGCGGTTAGATGGGTGTTTCCTTGTGCGGGTGATTTGATTCACTCCTTTATATAAAGGTTAATTGACTTAGGGTGTCGAGGCGCAAATGGTTGTCTGATCATGATTACAGTTCATAAAAGGTATGCACATGTTATTTCACTCAATTAGCAATTACTCAATTATCTTAATTAATTAAGAACAAATGACTAATTTAGAGGAGGAACTAAAAAACCCGAAGGTAAGATTAGATGAATCTAAAAATGAAAAAAACTAAGTTGTTGCCGAGCTTCGCGAGGCTACTGCTTAGAAAGTGTTGATATAAATCATCAAAAGTACTTTATGCACTAAAAGAAAAGATCGAATATAGTTCAATGGAATATTTCTACTTCACACGCCAACCTTAATATATGGTTCAAAATTTCCAACTTAATTTAGTAGAATAATGGTCGTATATTAGTTTAAGCTTGTATTTTTAGTTTTCTCTTTGATTGCAGGTTCGTATATCTGACCTTAGTACATAGATCATGATTTTAATTCACCCAATGTTAAAAAACGGGTTTTCAGTTGAATTTGTGTATTTAGTTATGTGTATGTTTCGGCTAAAATACCTACTTTTTGGATTTGCGGAGCTATGGTGGAAAAAAAAGCTCAAACAAACACTCCCTTAGGTTAGATATGAAACAAGTCGTAGGGGGTGTTGTTTCGGATTATTTGGTTTTGGAATTATGTTTCATAGGATCATTTTTTTTGGCTTATTTTGAATCATTTCTGCTTATATCAGTTTCTTATGTTATGATAAGCTTGATTAAGCTGAAAAGTTTCAGAACAAGCTGCACAAAGTGAGAGCTTTTGAAATGTACCCAAAACGTGATATGACAAAAAATCATAACAAATTATTTTTTTCTTTTGGTTAATTGGTTTAAAAGATATTATTGTTAGTAAAAAAATAATATGTATTTTCAACGGGGTCTTATATTGTATAATGCAGATATGCACATTTGGAGTTGATGTGATCCTCACTTGTCTGACTAACGGGATGTGAGGTACCATCAAGAAAGCGTAGGATATTTTGGAAAATACACCCGAGATGCGTTTTATGATTCAACCCTGATAGCTCTTGCTGAAGGACTTTTTAAAATGATTGAAATCCACTTTGAAGCATTCGTCTGATACCGTATCTGCGTAGAAGTATCAGGTTGGTTCCTCCTATCCTACGTAATGTTTTTAGTGAAATCTATATCTCATCACATTTTTACTTCATTAAGCTAAGTAGAACCTATATAAGGTTGTTTTTTAAGCTTATTTGGTGCCCGCGCTCCGCTGCGGCGAAGTGCGGGCGTTTTTGGAACGTTTTGTGTGTTCATTTTTGGCGATGTACTTCGGTTATAGCCGTTGGGCAACAAAGAATAGCAAATATGGGTCGTAAAGCACGTTTTTATAACAGTATGTTTAAGCAACTAAAGCAGCATTAAGTGAGAACGCTTTATTTAACGTACAACGGTAGCAGCAACATGAGTGCATCTGTTAGACGTGTTTTCTGATATATCAGCAAATGAAAACCAAATTTAACCCACCTAGTATTTGAAAAGCATAAGCAGAAACAAATAACCTCAAACAAAAATCAAATATGTAAATTAATACAAGGATTTACCTAGAAAAACACTTTCGTTCCAAGTCTTTTCGAATTGATTACCAGTTAAAACTGTGACTCAGTCGTTCTTGGTGGAATATAAAGGGGAAAAGTTATATATTTTAAACTATAAGTAAAATTAGAATGTAAATTGAAATAAAATTGTAAAAGGAATGAAAATGTCGTTAAGTAAAAGTGGAAGATTGAAATTTAAAACTAAAAATTAATACTAAAATTAAATAACGAAAAGGTGAATTTTAAAACTTAATAAAAATGAAAACTAATTAAAAAGTAAATGCGAAACGTAATTAAAATAAGCTAAAAGCAAATCGAGAAAAACTGTCACTTTTTCTCTCTAAAACTAGAAAAACACTTGGTAAAAAAAAAGATTTCGGGAAGCGTGAAAAAGTTGAAAACTTAAAACAATGTAAACTTAAAAATAAAACTAAAACAAAATATTAAAAACAAACCTAATCGGAATCCCTAATCGGTATCCCGTCGGAATACACCGTCGGAATCACGTCGGAATGCTGCCACAACACACTCGTCGGAAAGTCTAATCAGAATCCCAAAAGGATACTATCGGAATAACCTAAAAAGTAAGCTATCGGAATGACAAAAGAAGGATATCGGAATATATGAAAAAGACACTAATCGGAATACTAGAAAATTTAAGCTATCGGAATATCAAAATAAAATCCTGGTCGGAATAAACTAAAACTACCCTAGTCGGAATCCAGATTGGAATCCCAATCGGAATAACAAAACCCTTTTCCGATCTTGTGATCAGAATAAAAGGGTTGCTTGTCGGAAAGCTGGTCGGAATAGGGAAACCCTATTCCGATGGAAAGAACTTGTAATAAGCTATCAAATAAGCTATTTTTTCAATAAGCTAAAACCGAAACTAGATTAAACAAGAATAAGACTAACTAAATAAGCACAAATTTGAAAACTTTCAAGACACAAAATAAGCAAACAAAATAAGCAAACTTTAAAAAGACTAAAACTTTTAAGAAAGCTTAAAAACAAATAACCTAAACACAAAATAAGCCAATAAGATTGTCAAAATTATAGCTTCATTCGTATAAAAGCTTAGATGGAAATGAAAAGACAAACTTTTTAATGAATCAAACCAAAAAGTTATTAAACAAGACGTGTAGAAATTTCGGATTAAGGTTAAAATAAAACTAAGAAAGGTAGAATAAGATGAAGATTTAAACAAGATTTAGCTATAAAAAGTGAAGATTTGATTAAAACAAGAAAGGAAGATTAAAGATTAAGATCCTAGTGAGAGAAACTGTCACTTTCTCTCTCTAAAGCTACAAAATAAAAATGACTAAAAACTAAAACTAACTAAGCAACTCTCCTAATGTGTTTAGGAGGGTATTTATAGGAAAATGGGGAGGTGCATGTGTTGCCTCCTCTTTCTTCTTCACGTCTTTTCGTCTTTTAAGTTCTTCGACTTTATCGACTTTGTCTCGGGATTAATTGAACTCGTCTTATAATTTCTTCATTTATTAGACTTGAGTTCTTCGGCTTTATTAAACTTCCTTCTTTAGACTTGTTCTTCGATAAATCTTCAGAATAGGCCTTGGACTTCCGTTCTTTTTGCATTCTTGATCTCTTGACTTCGTCTTTTGTCTTTTTCTTTGATAAAAGCCCGTGAAAGCCCGTGTTTTCCTCCCTTTTCACATGTTGATCCTAAATCACAACAAAAACACAAACCACGCATAATTCCGACATTTACGACATAAAATACACGTTTTGGCTTGGTTATTAATGTAATTAAGTGGTAAAAGGATGGGTGTTTTCACACCTATCAAATCCCCTACACTTGATCATTGCAATGTCCTCATGCAATGCATTAGTTACAAAGCGCGTTTTACATTTTCCATCACAATTAATCCACATTGGCATTTATTAGAAAGATAGAACATTATAAAACATTCAAAGGAAGAAAATAAGTAAAGAATTCAAAAACTTACCTTAGGGTTTTGGAAATTTCATGAATGATTATCACCCTCAAGTTTTCACGTTCCCCAAACCAAGCTTAAAAACGAGATCATTGTTATTATAAGTTAGCAAACTAACACGAACTCATGTGGGCCAATTATTCACTTAGACTCCCTTATTCCTAGGTGTATCTCTTATATTTTATTGTTGTCTTGAATGATCACGAGGATGCATTGTTGACTTATTTTGATAGTTATTAGGCTGAAAATATAGTGGGACGATTTAATCAATAGTTAGCTAAAGGACAAAATCTTTTAAGACTGCTTCTCGGGACCTCATAAAGTTCATATCTTGGCATAAATCGCTTCACGATTTGAGACCTTTCTCGGATCGATATTTGGTAGTGACTTCATACTTCAAATCTTGAGAGACGTTCATGAAATAATGGTCTTCTCTTCATAATAGGAATTTCTTCACTTGAACTTTTTGAGAGATTCTTCATATTTGGACCACGACTTCCTCATTTTTCTCCAATCTGTATTTGGAATTTTGATATACAACGATCCGCCTCCTTTTAGGACTTGGATCTATTTATCCTCATACCTTGTTAGGGCCTTTTTGGATAGACTTCTCCATGATCTTTACAGAAGTATTTGCTTTTCGTCGTGTGTCTCGATCCTTAATATTGATTTTTGATAAATGATTCTTCACATCACTTTGGATCTTTAGCAACAAAATGTAGCCCTCATGCCTTGTTAGGGCCTTTTCGGACTCGCCAATCTTCGCATCCCGCTTCAATAAGTTATGCCTTGGCTATGAACTCTAATTAATACCGAGCAACTTTTAAACGATCTTGGGCTAGAAGCTAAGTAACTTTTCAAATCGTTCAACCTTATTTATTGCAAATATATTTATTAACAAGTGATGGGAGAAAAAGCTTATAATCAACTCACATAAATTCATGAAAGAATACCAAACTTATAATTGACTCTATCATCTCTCGTTCTCCATAATTTAAAATCTCAAGGAATGAGACTCGTGGATTCTTAGGCAATTAAATCAAAGTTTTAGGTTTTCAAGTCATCTATAGGATCTTGCAACTTCTTAGACTTTTTCAAGTTTAGAATTCACATTTTGAAGTTCCCTTGATAAACGACTTTCTAGGATCAATTATAGGAACTTGCGAAAAGTTCTTGTTCTTAACCCGTTATAGTTAAGACTTTCGTGTTTTAAAGCTCCCTATATAAAAGCCTAGCAAAACTTGACTTAAACACGTTAAGGATACTAGCTAGAGTAAACTTAGATAAGTAAACTCGGGTTGAGTCAAAAGATTCATGACTTTAAAAAATTTAAAACCACTTTATTAAACTTTATTTAAACAAAGAAAGAAAATAACTATACAAAGGAAAACTACAAGGCCAAAATAGATCAAAATTTTTGAAAAATATCGAAAAATCAATTTTTCGGTTAAAATGAGGACAAATACAAGGAAAAGACCACTTAACTTCGATAGAAGTCCACCCTACACTTAATATAAACATTGTCCTCAATGTTTAAGCATGTGGAAGTAAACTCCGCTACACTTAGGACATTGTGCACGTTGTTTAAATCTTGCTAAGGAAGAGACAACTAAAGTGAATCCTATTTTAATATTAAAGAATATAAAATAGAGAATCAAAAGAGTTTAGGATAGAACCGGGAAGACGGGTACACGGAATCACGGGTCGTCAAAAGTCATCAAGAATGGATCTTTGAAAGCTCAAATCCCTGCACATGATAAAAAAGAAAACAACGAACACATACTAGGGTCTCCCCTATGAAAACATAATAAAAAGGATAGATACTGCGGGTTGCCTCCCGAGAAGCGCTTGTTTTTTATAACCGAGTCGTGAGCCTGACTCGACCTTGATTAGAATAGGACGAAGCTTGAAACACATCCACCGGGATCAAATACATGGTTTTCGTCCATCAAATAGCAAAAGCTTAAGGCGAACAAGGCAAGCCAAAGAAGAGTAGGCAGAGTTCCCTTAAGCAACGATTGAGCACAGTGGTAGCAAGGGTGAAGTGCAAGCATATCTCCATAAGTTCCAAAGATTTTTCCTTTTATTTCATCAGATGGATACTGAGATGGCTTGAAAATTGCAATACCGGGGTCGAACACCTTTTCCTTTAGGGGAAAATAACACTCAGGCTCATCAGATCTTGAAGAAGATCCGATCATAAATCTCGCAATCTCATCCTCAGAAGGTGGATATAGAGGAGTTAAGACATAAGTGTTGCGGATATCGGTGTCGTCCGGCTTCTTCTCCTTTGAAACGGGTTTCTTCATATCCAAAGAAGGATAAAGACTGTTAATGCAAGTGATGCCTAAAAACATTATTAGTGTTAACTAATCTTTCTTAGTTTTGATCACAACAAACTATACAACACATTTAGTATCAAACATAAAACAAATTATTTAACTAACACTATCATCAAGGTAATAATCATATCACTAACCTTTCTTAAATCATACTTAGTGATCATCAAAATGATTATCCTTAAAACTCACTTTTGTTAATATGACAAAAGACTTTTTAATAAACTTTCTTTTTTAGAAAATGTTTTATTAAAATGGAAAATGTAAATTTGAAAATAGCATATTCCATATGCTATTAGAATATCCTCTGAAGGCTTAAAATACCTCAGATATTCCTACCCCACTAAAATACAAAAAACGGAGCGTAGTCTACGGGCGGAACCTTAAGTAGCTAGGCGGTTCCCTAGCGATAAGGAACCGCCGGGCTAGATAAGGTACCGCGCCCAGATAGCCGTTGTACTTTGTCTCCTTTAAATAGTGGATCAAATCTCATTTTCCAACAAGCATCTTGGACGTTTTTCTCAGCCCCCTTTCTCTTTTCTATAGCATAATCATTAGTAAATGATCACTTAAAGTGTTAAGGATGTTTACATATGATTATCCTCTTGATCCCCTCCTTTCCCTTGTCCAATGAGAAGATCACTCACTCACTAGTGTTGTGATAAAGATGAATCCATGAGCTAGTCATATTCATCATGATACCCTTTTTGTTTTATGTTAATCCATTGTATTTATGAATACTTGGACTAGTTGTGTTCATCCAAGTTATTTGTGAATACTTGGATTTGTTGTGTACATACATTGCATATGTGTTTGCTTGGATTTATGTTGTGTAGATCCAAGCTACATGTGTGTACTTGGATATGTTTAGTTGAGTTGTAATAGATTGATTAGGAGTTCTCACTAAACTATAAAGTGATGTGGTTGTGTCTTGTAAGTTCTCACTCAACTTGAAAGTGATTAGTAGTTGTGTTGTGAGAAGTTCTCACTTAGCTTCAAAGTAAAGAGTCGTGAAGATTGGTTATAGCTTTGGATTAGAACTCGACATCTAGCCTTGTGTCGTAAAATGGTGAAGTAGGCAACGTCGTGAAGATTGGTTCTACCTTGAGATTAGAACTCGACATCTAGCCTTGTGTCGTTAAATTGTGAAGTAGGCAACGTTGTGTAGATTGGTCCTAGCTAAAGATTAGGTCTCGACATTTTGCTTAGTGTCGGAAAATAATGTAAGCAACGATGTAAGGTTTTCTCCGCCAAGAAGGGAGCTTGTGGATATAGTGGAAATCTCGAGTAGGTGTACTCGAGGAGTGGAGTAGAAACGAGGATAGAGCCTCGTTGTCGAACCACTATAAATCTTGGTGTCTTCCCACTAGGTTGTCTCCTTCCTTACTCTTTACTTATTTCATTATCATTACACTTACCTATTATCTTTACTAGTGCATTTGAATTGAACCTAATCATTATGCAACTTAGCTTCAAGCAAAAGATAGTTTTGATACAAACCAAATTGAAAGTAATTTTAATTTGGTTGCCAATCTAAGAGAAACTATTCAACCCCCCCCCCCCCCCCTTTCTAGTTTCTACAATTGGTATCAGAGCGATGGTCACTCAAGATCTTTGAAGTATATTGTACTTTAAAACTTGGATCGATCCATTGTCTCCTCAAATTAGAAGGTCAAGTTGTACTAAAGTTTCTCTTTGGTCAAAACTATTTTGTTTTTGAAAAATAGGTCTTTTAATTAGTAATAATGCATCCCTCTTAAAATTAGTAGCCTTTATGCATTTTAGATCTACTCTTGAAATGTATCTACTAGTTTGCATCTTGCTTTGTGTAGGTACGCATGAAGATCAATCACTTATTTGGTTGTGGATTGAGTTACTTGTACTTGTAGAAGACTCATCTTCATTGACCTTTAACATCCTTGAATGATGATACCAAGATGATTGGGAATGATACTAGTCCTTGAATACTTAGTACTCATCATAGTCATTGTTGGGCATAGCATTGATTCCTTGATGGATTGCTCTTTGTGGCCAAGGTACGTTTTCGTTCTTCCACACGCCCTTTGATCATTCTTTTGATCATTACTTGACTATGTGCTTGTTCTTGGCATCCTTGCCTTGACATTTGTTTGTGGTTTGTGATTCTTTTCTTTTATCCTCTCAAACCTTCATTGCTTGGATACTTGACTCACTATGGTGATGTAGAGTGAGTTAGTAGTAGCTTAAAGTATCAAGCATGATTACCATGGTTTGCACCCATACGGTTAGTAGGCCCTTTGTGGGAGAGAAAGTGAATTAATACCTTGCTCATATTTTGGTTTAGACTAAGGCTATTATTGAAAGTGATCTTGGTCTATACATGAATAATTGCTTTGTGTTTATTCATTACCAAAGCCGTTTAACGTTTCGCCGGAAAGGCACGTCTTAAACCACTATATATGACACAAGCTCTTCGTCTCCATGATTTGAAGATTGACATTAATCCCTTGAGCATTGATCTTAGTCTTGATTCACTTCCCTTGACTTCTCTCCACTTTGTTGTTTTGCTACGAGTAGTCGTTTGTCCGTTTCGGTTCTTTTCGATCTTGATTCAACTCGTAATCCTTCATTAAAGCATATTGCCTAGTGTTATGATGATCCAATGTTATTCTAAAAGGTTTATGATATATTTTTAAGTGTCTTAGAAAAACTTGGTTTTTAAAATTTGGTGAATTTCATTGATAAAAACCAGCCTCTGTAGGCGGTTCTTTATCTTTGGCGGCTCAAACCCGCGGTTCTCTATCGATAAGGAACCGCGGGCAGTAAAGTCTGTCAGAGCGCGGATTATTTTATTCTTTTTCAAACCAAACCCTCTCTCTCCCAAAAACACACAGCCGACGGTTTACCCTTTTTCCACCATTGTTGAAGCTTCCAAAACCTTCAGTCACTCAAATTAATTGATTTCAAGTTGTGGGTTTCACTCATCCTTCACCTAACATCAATTAATTGTAAGTATTTTCTTTCAATTTCATCTATTTTGCTCTAGGGTTCATTTTTTCATAATTGGGGATTTTTAAAATTGAAATTGAATTAAAACCTTAATAGGAATATGGGTTGAGATAGTTATTTTACTATGATTCTTAGGTTCTCATTCATTAAGGGCCCGTTTGGTTCGTTGTAATTGGATGTAATTTAATGTAATTGTAATTCAATTACATTACATAACCTGTTTGATTCACAGAATGAGAGGAATGTAATTCATTTTACATTACATGTGGTGTTTGGTATACTACGTAATTGTAATTGGGATATTACAATTACATCAAATGATGTATTTCAGAATACATAGAAACTTGGATGGAATGTTTTGAATTACGTCGTAATTCATAATTTTATACTTTAAACCACTATTATTATTATTATTAATTATTAATAATCAACTTTATTATTATTATTATATTAAAATAATATAATAATAAAAAATTTATTTTTATTATTATATTATTATATTAAAGTAATATAATAAAAATAAATTTATTTTTATTATTATATAATAAAAAATTAAAAAATTCACAATAATAATCTTTTATTATTATTAATTACTATTATTTATTATTATTTTTATATTATTATTTATAAATTTATAAATTGTTAATTTATATTTTTTTAAAATTTTGAATTTATTTTATATAATATTTATTTATTATTAATTTACTTAATTTATTTTTTATTTTATATTTTATATAATTTTCATTATTATTTTTTATAATTTTATAAATTTATATTTTTATTTTATATTTTTATTTTTTAATTATAGTTATTATTGTTTATTTTAATATTTATTAATATAAAATTTTCTCATTATTATACTTTTGAAATATTAAAATAATATAAATTAATATTATTTTATTTTTAATAAAAAATAATATTTTTTATTAAAATAATATTTTTTATTAAAATAATAAATTTTATTAAAATAATAGACTTTATTAAAATGATAATTTTTACTAAAATAATAATTTTATAAAAATAATAAATTTTTTTAAAATAATATTTTTTTATTAAAATAACAAGTTTATTTTATTTTAAATTATTTATGTTTTTATTATTTTATTTTTATTATTCTATTTTATTTTAACTATTAATTTTTTGTATTAATTTTTTATGTTTTAAAACAAAAATTGAATTACATTACGGTCAGACTCAACCAAACACATCTCAGATTTTATTCATTACAATTCCACAACATTACAATTCCAACACATTCCCATTCTTTCAATTACAATTACATCAAATTACAATTCCTTCCAAAGATTACAATTTCTTTAAAAACATTCTGCGAACCAAACGGGGCCTAAGATTTCACTAAAACCCACTTATTGAACAAATCCGAATTTTGGCTAAATGATTTTGGTTAAAAGATGGATTTGAGATGAACCCATGAACAAATAGGTAATGACATTTTTAATGCTTACCTAAAAACCTTGTTTTGAAAAACCAATGTTCTAGTCCATTGTTGATCCAACATAGTTCATATGTTCTTGGTAAATAATGGAATAACTACATTGTGAACATGAGAATGATATGGATTCAATCCTTTGTTTGTCAAGAAATTGATATAACACATTCTCATATTTTTGAATTTTGATTTTATTTTTCATACGAGTGATTGGAGAAATATTTTCTTGTGTTTATTTAGGTACTAATCATGGCTTCACAATACCAAAAGGATCATCAACTCACTCGACAATACATGCCAAACCTTTCCCAAACCTATGCTTCCACTCAACTTCGAAACTCATTTCCATCCCTTTCTACTCGTTGTTTCCATGAGGGTAGAGTTGTTGACGAGGGAATAACGGGTTATGACTATATCCAATCTATGTTTGAGCTTTCGGGGTTTGATTGCTTGCTCAACATAGAAGAAGATATTTACCCCTTGTTCCTTCTTGAATTCTTTAGCACCTACTCCATGCTTGAATACAATGGAGAAATCTTCATTCGTTTCGTGTTGAATGATCAATTGATTCAATACTCCCTCAAAAACTTTGGTGAAATTCTTGGTGTGCCATATGAAGGCACATGTCGTTTTACGGATAAATGGAGACTTGATGCTCTCTTGGAATCCTACGATAAACCTCCAAATGACCTCACCGAAATTTATCTAGAGTTTATCCTTGACATCATTTCGAAAGAGCGTGATGGAAACGTTGTGAGAAGCCTTCATTCAAATGTGCGAAATGTGAATCGATATTAAGTGCTCTCTAGCGACCTTAAGGATTTTATGGTCCAATGGGCAAATATCCTTAGGGAGAATGTCTTTTGTCTTGGTGGAAACCGAGATCATATCCCGGCTTGTATGGTGCATATGTTGAGTTGCATCTTTACATCCACCAAGTACAATTTGGCATTCTATATCGCTCGACGAATAAATTATGCCCTTTCAAAGCCCAAAACAAACCTTCCCTATGCTATGCTTCTTACTCGCCTTTTCAAAAGGGTTGCTCATGACTTTACCCACCTCGATCTTTCTCGCTTTCACCCGGTTCATCGGGTTATGTTGCCTATTCAAGAGGTATATGCAAGAAAGCCAAGAAGTGATCGAGGTTCGCGAAAATCCGATCATCAAGAGACGGATGATGAGGAAACCTATATGCCAACAAGTGATGGTGATGGCATAGGTACTAGTTCTCACTTCAACTCTTCGAGTAATTCCCACCCATCCGCAAACTCATTCGTGGATGGACTTGAAGACTTAGCTCCCCCACCTCATTACTCCTCTAGTGAAGTACCGGAAGATCTCAACATGGAGCATCTCTACCGTGAAAATCTTAGGACTAGAGGTGAATTGCATGAACATCGGGTTGAGTCAAGGAAGGGATTCAAGTACTTGGGGAATATGATCAAGGGATTGGGCAAGAAGAGAAGGTGAAAGCTTTGAAGTATTTCAAAGAATACATGTTGGTAAACATGTAATGTTGAACAATTTTTTTTTATCTTGGATGTGTATTAAATTATGCTACATGTTTGGATTACTATTTATTTTAATCCTAAATGTTGTTTATGCCATCATGTTTGTGATTTACATAGCTTTGTGCATCATTTATGATAGTTAGCTTCTTAGATTTTGGTCAGTAGTTAACTTTGGCTTGTTAATCCTTTGGTAAAAATCTGGGTTAACCAAAATTTGGGATATGAAATTTTTGAAACACCTCTGGTCGCGGTTCCATATCGACCAGCGGCTCCTTATCGATAAGGAACCGCCGGTCCTAGATTAGGAACCGCCGGCCACTGTGTCCGACAGAATCTTTTGCTTTACACTATTTTCTTCAATCTGTGTAAACATTGCATGATTCTTTGCAAAAACCTGCATATTTCCTAAACTAGGTTACCTAAATTCATTATTCACCTAAAATGATTTTAACCCATTACTAGTTTGGATCATCCCCTCACCCATTTAAACCCTTCTTGTTAGTCATGTTCTTCACACATCAAAACATCCTTCCCTAACCCTTAAACAACCCTTGTCAAACATGGTTTCTACAAAAACCTCAAACACTTCCAAAACCTCCACCCCAAGGAAAACAATTAAGATTAGGATTAAGGTACCCAAGCCTAACTCCTCACCCTTTCACACACCCAAAAATGAGATGGTTCCAATCCTCATTTCCTCCTCACCTTCACCACCCCTTGCACCATGCAAGACAACCTCCACCCATGATACTAACCACTCCATTGGTTCTACCTCCTCTTCATTCCACTCAAGAATGAATGAGCTCTCTTCACCCTTCACTCCAAGTGCACCCTTGGATGTGACTACACAACCCCAACCAATCCAAAGCATTCCTTTTTTGAATGACTTTGATGACACCTTGGTGACTTTACCATTTACCCCTCCTAACTTACCCATTTCACCAACCATGGAGAACATACCTCCACACTCACCCATTTCTCCTTTGGAGAACATGCCTCCTCCACCTCCACCACACTCAAACACTCCAATTTTGGGTGTCCCACTTTCCCTCCTCTTGGGTGATCCTTACTATGGGTTTTAAGAGACTCATGGTCCTAATTGTCCATGTTGCCTCTACAACCACTACATCATCCATAACCTTAGGATGGAAATGTTTGGACTACATAGGAGGTTGTAAGAGTTCTTGCTTGCCTTGTTCTCCATGCCTCCTCCTAGGAGATGAATGATGAGTTTTCTAAATAAGTGTTTTTTCAACAAAACCAAGCCAAAGAAGACTACTCATCTAGAACTAGTATTAAGCTAACTTTGTATTAGTTAGTTGTTCTTCTCTTTCATTTGTCATTGTACTTTCTTCCTTCATGAGTTTTTCATGAAGTTGGTTAATGGATTTAGCTTTATGTGTTTCTATTCTTATGTGCACATTAATCAACTTTAATTTGAAATTAAAATTGAACCTAAATCTATCACAACCTCTAAAAACTTGACTAAAATTGGTTCAAAATGATATCAAAATATTTTGTCACCCTTTGTCAAGACATTCTTTGTGAATGTGTTGCTTTTATGCAACCCTAGCATAATTTATTGCTAATTGAGGTAAAATTCCAAGATTTGCAACTTTTTGAAAAAGTCTTAGTTTTTCTCAAAACCCTGGAAAAACTTGGTTTCAAGTCCACTGCATGCGGCTCCTTAAAGTCACGCGGTTCCTTAAGTGATAAGGAACCGCCGGTCCCTATAAGGTACCACGGACAACAACTAGCTTTTGACTCGTTTTTGGTCAAATTTTTTTTAAAAAACCCTATACCCTGTCAAGATTCCTTGTTTACTCAATTTGGCTAAACATTCCTTGACACTTCACATTTTGTATTCAAATTCTTACCTTGATTACATTCTACTTATAACCCAACCTTGAGATTTCATTCTCACACCTTCCCAACCTTGAGATTTCATTCTCACACCTTCACAATGCCTAACTCCTCCATTCATAACCTTGACATTTCTTTGTCACAACCCCACTCACCCAAAGCTTCCTCATCCAAGCTTTCAAAGAAACTGTAACACCCCATTTGGATAAATGGAATGTCACAGGATAATCATGGCATAATATCAAAGCATTAGGTAAATGTCCTAAAACATTACATGACCATAAGGGATAACCGGAATCAAACATCGGTCCCCAATATAAACTCATAAACATAGCATAAAGTAAAAGTAATGCAGAAAGACAGAACATAAAATAGCTCCCATCCTATGCATAACCTTTCCATGCTCCTGACCTTATGTACCTGCCGTTTGGGGACATGAAAAGAGAAAACGGCTGAGCGAGACGCTCAGTGCGCGGATATATAATGATAACATGGAATAGCATAACATATGTGAAGGCTAAAATGAAAGCATAATAATGAAAATGCAGCGGAATAATGTAGGTCATGGGAAACCTGGTGACATGTAATAAACTTATAATTCGTAATAAACTGGTTTATTCTAAAAGTATAATGTTCATGTAAATACTGAAAGTCTGCTGTTTAATCATGAAAACTGTAATTTAACTGCCAAAGAGCTCATATAGGTCATGAAACATATCAACGTGCATGAATACATGGAGGTATGACCTCGTCATGCTATTAGAGGGGTGACCTCTAAATAACTGTAGAGGGGTGACCTCTAAATAATTGTGCTGGGTGGAGGGATCAGCTCCAATGTGAAGGTTGTAGAGCACACACCACATTCACCCTTATAACTTGTAAACTGATAAGCCTAGGATGCATCCATACGCCCCACTAAACATACTTATAAAAATGGCCAAACTGAACATGAGTGGGACGATGCAGGATATCACTCTCCTGCATGTGAGTCACGACATCGGTGCCTTTAGTGCCATGGTTACGGTACCTCCGTAACTAGTACATAAACTGGTCATGCTTGTATATAATGCTCAGGCAATTTATTTAGTTATTAACATGATTACTGATAAGCTTAAACATATACTGGGGAAAAACATTTGGCTGCAGACGGGAAATCCTAAACATGCATAGGAAAGGAAGTCCTTACTGAAAGGACAGAAAATCCGTACCTCACGTCCAGTAACGCAAATGAAGAATAACGTGGAAGATAAAAACGTGAAGAAGATCATACTCCATAAATGCTACATAATAAAGAAGGACGTGTATGAGTCGCTTGGTTAACTTATACTTCATAATTATTAATTACTTGACGTAATCTTAACTTGTTCTTGTATTGTCTTATATGTTCTTGGCTTATTTACGACTTCAAATTAAATCATGTATTATGATTAGTGTAATTCGTATTCTTATATGTTAACAAGCATAAACTGTATAATTCATGATCACGTCGTAAAGTTTACTTAATAAATACTTACGCTAAAATAATAATACTTATTAGTTAACAATAAAATGAGTTATTTATTTGAGTTCGTAATATAGTAATAAGGTAAGCCTAATTAAATAAACTTTACTAAAACTTGATGATTACGTAACTAAATTAAGTCTAGTTATTAATTTAATTACGGTAACAAATACCTCGGTTAATATCATTAATTAAATATAAATTTAGTCGCGTAAAATATTTAATCATAACGCGTAAATAATATTAAAACTAATCATGTTTAATAACATACGTTTAACGTACCCAAGCCTACCGCGACACCCGAGTCCCGGTCGCACAAAACAAACAAACTAGTAAAATAAATAAAATCTGCCTATATGAATTAGCGACAGAAAAACTGTCACTAAAAACTGTCACTAAAAGCTGATATTTAAAAAAAGCTGTCAATAATAATTCTGCGACGGAAATTTGTGTCTGAAAACCGTCGCTAAACTTAAAATAAAACTCACTATTTCTGTCCCAAATTTTAGGTACTGATTTATAGTACTGTTTCCACTGTTTTCTTGTCTATTCCCACTGTTTATGTTATTTTATCCACTGTTTACTAAAACAAACACCCCCTTATGATGCTACTACCCCCTGTTTGGGTTTGTTTGTTCACAGCTGGTCAAAGAAACACCAAGCCGCCCCTGCTGTGCTATTTTACCCGCTGTTCTATAAACAAACACCCCCTGGTAACTCCAACCACACCCCGTTTGGTTCTTTTCCCCCACTGTTTTACATAAACAGCCCTGAATAGGGGTGTTTGGCTGCGGCCTGTTGAAACAAACACCACCCACCTTAAATCTTGTTTAATTCTAGTGAAATTACATGTTCTTAATCCGTTTTTAATGTATTATTGAATCCATGTAACATAATTAATTAAAAGAAAAAAGATTTAGGGTTAGAACATACCTAATACGTTTTAGGGTATTAGGAATCGAAACAAGACACACAACGACACCCCTGATTTCCTTGGATCAAACATACGTTTCCTTGTTCTTGTTTTCTATTGGGAACGACGGCAGCAGGAGAGAGAAAAAAAAACGTTCGGGATGATGTTTTTAGGGTTTCTGTTTGTTGCTTATTTGTGTCGACTGAAAAACAAAAAGGCCTCCCCCGTTTTATATTTTGTGCAGGTCGGTTGGTCCATTTATTGGGCTTCGGCCCAACTGCCTTCCCTTCCCTAAATCAGCCGCCCAACAGCAGCCCATTACTTCTTCCTTTTTTTTATTTGTTCGCGACTCGAATAAACGTGACGCATAATCGTGTTTCCGATTTCTTGAAATATTATTGTTTATCGTATATATATACGTAACTAATATACGTAGTACTCCTCGTGTTTTATTTTATATACATGATCTTAATTGTGTTACTTATTCGTGTCCATTCGCGTTTATATAAATACGTAAGCGCGTTCGTGTATTTTTTTATTTTGTGGTTCTTCTTATTATATGTGAGTTCATATCGTATATTAATAATACTAATAATACACGAATTTATTTGTCTTACTAAAATAATATACATAGTAGTCGTGTTAATTATTCATAACGCGTGTCGTATTATTAAGTAATCGTAAAGTTTAAATTTATACGTAATTTCATGTACGTAATATTCTAGGGATTTTTATGCGGGTTTTACAACTCTTCCCCTCTAAAAGAATAATTCGTCCTCGAATTAGAGATACGATATCCTGGAAGGGACATGAATGTGACGTGACTGTAGAGAACATGGAACATGACGTGACTGTAGAGAACATGGAACATGACGTGACTGAAAAGAACATATTTGAACTTATGATACTAAGTGTCATACTTACTTGGTATAAGCACACACACAACATTGATGTGTAAGACATATTGAGACGTAGTACGTGAGCAATTGTGAACGTGATACGTGAACAATTGTGAACGTGATACTTGGTGATATGGTACATGAATTATGAGACATATGGTGAATGAGAATACGTGCAAAACATATCGTGAACGTGATATTAGAACGTAGGGTAAACATGACATGGGAACATATCGTGAACGTGAAATAATTGAAGAGGTAAAATCAATAATACTAGATAAGACGTGAAATGTGACGTGAAACGTCTATCTGAGGATGAAAGTCATACTAAACTTGAGTCTAGTCTCCCAAGCTTTTACAATCTTTCCTAGAATGAAAGTGAATCGTAATTCATAAGATAGAATATGATCATGATCGTGAATGATGTCATGAACATGAAGTGAAAAGGCCTAATCATAAAATAATGAAGAATGGACTTAAGCATGAACAAAGTCGTGAACGCTAATGTGAGACATAACTTGAGAGTTGAATAATCATACGGACGTGAACGCAAATAACAAATGATAACATAAACCTTTATCTGATCTGATAGCTAAAAGAGTGTCGTGTAATCGTACGATCATTGGCTGGAAAATAGCTGATAGTCTGCTAATGTGCACTCCTTTCAGATGAAAGAAGACATGTAGGATTGGTTAAATTGTCGAATGACGATTCAAATATTTCTAAAGGTTGAAATGACTATAAGCGTGTTAGTGTTCTATCTTAACCTGCTGAAAAGTCAGGCATTTAGATATGAACATAACCACATCTTGTTTTCATGCCTCTCCCCCACAATGTGGTTAAAATCATGATACATCTTGGTAGGATCTGGATACATAGCAATTAAAAGGCTCTGAGTCTAGGTAAAAATTTTAACTTCTTATCGCGTAAAATTTCTGGAATGTATAAGTTAGTGAAGGATTTTCTCCTTTACGCGTAAACTTAGTCATGGTAAAGATTTACCATGGAACGATGTGATTCAGCGTGTCACTAAAATCAACTACATACGTACAAGAAAAAAAAATTTCAGCGTGAAATTCCTCCGCTATAAGTCTTGTAACATAGAGTGAAGATGGTCTTCGTGCTCTTCTAAACTTAAAGAAAGTCATAGTGTTAGCAATGAATAGAATAATGAGCTTGTCCAAAGTTCATGAAAATTTAATTTCTCAAATCCTCAATTACTGCTGGCATTCGTGAACAAAAGGCACAACATGGATTCATAACGACCATAACATGTGCGAAGAACATTCACGGATGGGTCTTGTTCTTTCACTCACAACTGATGATAGTCTGATGGTAAATAGATCTTGGAAAGTGTTTAGGGTCTAGTAGTTGATCGTATAGATCAATAATACTTGGAAGAAAAAAATGGTCATGAATGGTAGTAGAATTGGTAGTTGCTTGTGGTAATATATCTGAGAAAATTATGAAGTAATCGACTGATTAATGGATATGAATATCGAAATTCGTGTCATAATTGAAAGCTAGGAAATTCTTCGTAGCCAATAACACATGCTTGTAAGGCAAAAGAAAAATTTTCACCGATTTTCCTGGTGGAAAACCCATGCTGAATGTATATAGGAATCTGAACGTCGCTGAATAATATCTGGTACGAATAATGATTTACTATAGAAATGAAAGATCTTGCCATCCAACTGAAATGAAAGTCCATATATACATGGGTGATATAACGGCTCTAAGATGGACATGAATATCCGAATATGAAATCGTGAAGTGAAAGTGTCATGTCAGCACTTGAAGTAAACGTGGTAGATTTCACTGAATGTGTTTCATCTGTCTTACACGGAACGAGCACCGCATGACCAACTATGAACAATAAGTTGGAGATGGTACATAAATTTTTGTGGGTTGATTTGTACGTGGCATATCAGAATAAGTGTACCCTTGGAAAGGTACCTTGAATTACTGAGGCTGAGTTTAGAATTGATGCATGAGTCGTGTGTCTTGACTTATGTCCTGAGATGAGAACTATACGGGTGACATGTGTCTTGACTGGTATCTTGACATGTGTCTACAATACATATACATGAGAGGATGTGTCTTGACGGATGTCTTGACATATAACAAGAAATCATAATGATAATGGTGGTTAAAATGCCAGAATTGGCCTCGTATTTCTAAAAGACAACAAAATGATAACTTGAATAAAACTAAGAGGATAATGGAATGGAAATGAAATGATAGTGTCTGGTGGATGAAGTATGTTTTCAGTCGGGTTGTTTCTGATCTATCGCCTTCATCCTTGTTTCGTAGGGTTTTTAGGTATGTAAATAGCAATAACATGGTAAACAGCATCTTGTAAAAGATGTCAAGTGAAGAATGAGAATCGACTAGCGAATACTCATGGAGTATGGTAAGTGAAATACACATGGATTATGGTACGTGCAATACACATAGACTATGGTACATAGAATACACATGGAATACTATACGTGGAGTTCATGTAAGATGCATATGAGATGATCGATGTGGTGTCAATCATCTGACATGATTAAAAAGGGAAAACTGATTTAAACGGTCAGGAAACCGAACTGAAGTGAGGGACATGATATTCTAGCAATTTCAGCATAGACGTCGTTCTTGTTTCATAAAGGAACACTAAAAGGATGGTTAAACAAAATTCAACGATGGTTTGCATGAAAGCATGATTAATGAAAACCAACCATGATAAAGCATGATTAAATAAATTCATATATGTCTAGCATGAAGCATTAACAACACGAGGAACCATGAGACAAAACTAACATAGAGAACTATGAAAATTTAGTCAGCATGAAGGCAAGGTTAACCATGATAGTATGACAACAAAATTGACATACGAAAATGTAATATTAAATGAGGGTACATGAAATGTTATGACTGTTACGAAATATACTTGAGAATTGATGGTGTGGATGACTATGAGTCGTTTTATAATGCAAAATAATGCAACTTAAATTATAAGTATGACTCAATATAATATGACATAAACATCAGAGATGCATGAAATAATTTATAATTCATGAAATAGTTTATAATGCATGAAACAATTTATAATGCTTAAAACAGTTTAAAATGCATGTTTAATATCTATGATGATGTGTACATGAGTGAACGCCTATGGGTCGGTTCACAAAAAAAAGGCAAGTGTGGACGCCTATGGGTCGGTCCACTAATCAAACAAAAAGTTTTGATAAAAGCACATGCGACTAAATAGGGCCAGTCCTGTACCAACCATTATTTAGTCAAAATTCCTGCGACAATGAGATGCATGCATGAATGAATACATGAAATGAAAATAAATGAATGCGTGAAAACCAACTGTCTAAACGTAACAGAAAACGTATGACCAAGTATGAACTACGGTGGTTCAGTCCATATTAGCCAAAGTTCTCAAGGAACATCATGTAAAACAATGACATGTAACTAAGTATGGATGACGGTTGATCAATCCATATTAGTAACATATATCTGATGAAAGACATCATGGTTTAATGAAATAAGGTTCTGAAATTATCTATGCGTGGAATAACGAGCTTGGCTTAGGAAGGTCCTGGTGACTACCCACTAGTCACAGGTCAAGTTTTAGAGCCTACAGGTCGAAACCTAGTCTCTGATACCATAATTGTAACACCCCATTTGGATAAATGGAATGTCACTACATAATCATGGCATAATATCAAAGCATAAGGTAAATGTCCTAAAACATTACATGACCATAAGGGATAACCGGAATCAAACATCGGTCCCCAATATAAACTCATAAACATAGCATAAAGTAAAAGTAATGCAGAAAGATAGAACATAAAATAGCTCCCATCCTATGCATAACCTTTCCATGCTCCTGACCTTATGTACCTGCCGTTTTCTCTTTTCATGTCCCCAAACGGCAGGTACATAAGGTCAGGAGCATGGAAAGGTTATGCATAGGATGGGAGCTATTTTATGTTCTGTCTTTCTGCATTACTTTTACTTTATGCTATGTTTATGAGTTTATATTGGGGACCGATGTTTGATTCTGGTTATCCTTTATGGTCATGTAATGTTTTAGGACATTTACCTTATGCTTTGATATTATGCCATGATTATCCTGTGACATTCCATTTATCCAAATGAGGTGTTACAAAACCGAAAATCTCGGTTCAACCTATTTGGATTAAGAAGAATGAACCATCTTCTTCCAAACCACCCAAAAACCCTACCTTATCTCCAATCAAGTATTGGAATGAGACTTATACCATTACCCCATCACCGGAGCAAAAGAAAATGTTCACCCACCACCACAATCCTTAAACACCCCTCAACTCAATGACCTTTCAACCTTCCCAAACCTCACAAGGAATTGTGAAAACATTTCCTACCCTATTACCCCACCACCACCAAACCCTAGGTTTGATGCCCTACCCTCATCAACCGATTTTGTGTTGCATCATGGATCCTCGTGTGCTTGTTGTCGATTTCAACAAATTGAACTTGCTCATGTATATGAGAAGCTAAATTTCCTTGAATTCCTCCTCACTCGACCTCCTCTCCAAGTTTTCGTTCCGGTGGACAAAACTTCGAATGATGCATCGTCGTCTTATTTTTCCAACTAAAGGACTAACTACTCTTAGAGTCTTTATCACTTTAGTTATTTTAAAGTCTTTTATATTTTTTAAGCAATCTTGAAAAATTATCACTATTAGAATAGCTTATGCTTTGTGGTTTATTTTCCATATTTTTGCTTTAGATACTCATATTGTGTGTATGACTATCTACCTTGTTGTGTCTTTTCTTTTATGTAACCTTTGTGTTGTTTGTGTGTTATTTCCTTAGTTCTCTTTTGAGTTGATCATTGTTAATTTTTACAATTGCTTATGGGTGATTCCATCAATTCTAAACTTTAACCCCTTGACAAGTTTATCATCTTCATTGGATTGAAGTTTGATTTTGTCAATTACCTTTTTGGACATACTTAGCAAAATACTTGTTTCTAATTTGAGATTTCTTCTCTCTCTCCCTCTCAAGTTGCTTAGTAGGTAGTGATCATATATACATTGGTGTTTCTTTTCTTTCTACCAACCTTTGTGTAGCATGTCACCTTAGCTCATATACTTGGTGCCCCAAGCAAGGGGAGCAACCACCAAGGGGGAGCTACTAGCAAAGTCCAGTTTTCTTCAAAGACATGTGCTAGCCTTTTTGCTACGACAAAGGGGGAGAAATGATAGTGATAAACTCGTTAACAATTCGATATTTTGTGTTTCTACCTAAATGAGTTTATTGTTTGTTGTAATAAAAAAAGGGGAGATTTTAATGCAAGTGATGCCTAAAAACATTATTAGTGTTAGCTAATCTTTCTTAGTTTTGATCACAACAAACTATACAACACATTTAGTGTAAAACATAAAACGAATTATTTAACTAACACTATCATCAAGGTATTAATCATATCACTAACCTTTCTTAAATCATACTTAGTGATCATCAAAATGATTATCCTTAAAACTCACTTTTGTTAATATGACAAAAGAATTTTTAATAAACTTTCTTTTTTAGAAAATGTTTTATTAAAATGGAAAATGTAAATTTGAAAATAGCATATTCCATATGCTATTAGAATATCCTTTGAAGGCTTAAAATACCTCAGATATTCCTACCCCACTAAAAGATAAAAAACGGAGCGTAGTCTACGGGCGGAACCTTAAGTAGCTAGGCGGTTCCCTAGCGATAAGGAATCGCCGGGCTAGATAAGGTACCGCGCCCAGATAGCCGTTGTACTTTGTCTCCTTTAAATAGTGGATCAAATCTCATTTTCCAACAAGCCTCTTGGACGTTTTTCTCAGCCCCCTTTCTCTTTTCTATAGCATAATCATTAGTAAATGATCACTTAAAGTGTTAAGGATGTTTACATATGATTATCCTCTTGATCCCCTCCTTTACCTTGTCCAATGCGAAGATCACTCACTCACTAGTGTTGTGATAAAGATGAATCCATGAGCTAGTCATATTCATCATGATACCCTTTTTGTTTTATGTTAATCCATTGTATTTATGAATAATTGGACTAGTTGTGTTTATACAAGTTATTTGTGAATACTTAGATTTGTTGTGTACATCCATTTCATATGTGTTTTCTTGGATTTATGTTGTGTAGATCCAAGCTACATGTGTGTACTTGGATATTTAGTTGAGTTGTAATAGATTGATTAGGAGTTCTCACTAAACTATACAGTGATGTGGTTGTGTCTTGTAAGTTCTCACTCAACTTGAAAGTGATTAGTAGTTGTGTTGTGTGAAGTTCTCACTTAGCTTCAAAGTGAAGAGTCGTGAAGATTGGTTCTAGCATTGGATTAGAACTCGACATCTAGCCTTGTGTCATAAAATGGTGAAGTAGGCAACGTCGTGAAGATTGGTTCTACCTTGAGATTAGAACTCGACATCTAGCCTTGTGTCGTTAAATTGTGAAGTAGGCAACGTTGTGTAGATTGGTCCTACCTAAAGATTAGGTCTCGACATTTAGCTTAGTGTCGGAAAATAATGTAAGCGACGATGTAAGGTTTTCTCCGTCAAGAAGGGAGCTTGTGGATATAGTAGAAATCTCGAGTAGGTGTACTCGAGGAGTGGAGTAGAAACGAGGATAGAGCCTCGTTTTCGAACCACTATAAATCTTGGTGTCTTCCCACTAGGTTGTCTCCTTCCTTACTCTTACTTATTTCATTATCATTACACTTACCTATTATCTTTACTAGTGCATTTGAATTGAACCTAATCATTATGCAACTTAGCTTCAAGCAAAAGATAGTTTTGATACAAACCAAATTGAAAGTAATTTTAATTTGGTTGCCAATCGAAGAGAAACTATTCAACCCCCCCCCCCCCTCTAGTTTCTACTAAGACCATAATCATCAAAGTCCAAAGGAGGAGAATCACGCTCATTTGGGAAGTAAATGTTGAGAAAAGCAGCAAAGTCTTCCTCAAATGAGTAGTCGTCCAAAGTAGGATTAAGCATGGTTGGCGGAGGATTTTCATCAAATGTAGGTGCAATGTCATCATGTGAAGAATCACTCGAAAGAGTATCAGCCTCATCAAAATCATCATAAGTGGGCATGTCTGGATACTCTGAAACGAAAGCAGCATAATCATCCCCATCGGAACTAAAATCATCATCATAAGCATCACAGATCGGTGGAGATTCATATATTGGTGGAGGATCATAATTGGAGGGAGAATCATCCACATCATCATGGAACAGTGGATTATCATAGCAAGAATCGAACAGAGGATTGTTGTAGACGACAAAATCATCGAGCACATTAATCATATTCGCTAATTCTCTTCCATTTGATTTGTTTGTGATCTTCCCCATTTTGAACACTTGTGCATCATTCTCGACCCTTAAAATGAGCTCACCTTCAGCAACATCGACTAATGCTTTTCCGGTTCTCAAGAATGGCCGACCAAGTATTAACGGAATACGAGGGTCCATTTCATAATCAACAACAACAAAGTCGACCGGAAAAGTGAAGGTGCCAACTTTTACAAATACATCTTCGGCAATACCAACGGGGTAAGCGGGAGTGCGATTGGCTAGCTCAAGAGTCATCTTTGTTGGTGTAAGGTCGGGTAATGATAGTGTGTAGAAACTAGAGGGGGGGGGGGGGGGGGGGGGGTTGGATAGTTTCTCTTTGATTGGCAACCAAATTAAAATTACTTTCAATTTGGTTTGTATCAAAACTATCTTTTGCTTGAAGCTAAGTTTCATAATGATTAGGTTCAATTCAAATGCACTAGTAAAGATTATAGTTGATGTTGAGGTTTTTTGTACAGTTTTGTTTTAGGAAAAACAAAGCGACAAAAGCGGGTAAGTATTAGTACGTATGTTTTGTGAAAAACGCAAATACCGACAATCGAGTTCGTTCTCGAGGAGGTATAGTGTTTAGCCAACAATTATAGACGTTATTTATTCAAGTAATTATTTTTTGGATTGAAAGAAAGAAAAGGAAACGGAAACGAGTTACGTTAAAAACGGTCGAAAACGCTTAAACGTACGAACGTAAAAACGCGACCCAACAAAAAATTTCACCAAAAAAAAATAATTAAAAATCACTAAAATATTCTAAAAATTCTAATTAAAAAGAAAATGTAAACGAAAAAATTTGAAAACTTTTAAATTATTTTTATTAATTTTTAAACTTAAATAAAAATCCTAAAAAATAAAATAACTAAGAAAAGGACAAAATACAAATTTTAAAATTTACGAAAGCAAATTTATTTTTCCTACGTCCTACATGAGAAAAGAAAATTTTCAGAAAAAGAATCACACATTTTTTTTTATTTTATATTTTTTTATTATGAATTAAAAACCGATTTAATGAAAATAAGTTGTAAAAATATTAAATAAAGTTGGTAAAATCTGAAAATTTTAAGCTAAGTAAAGTAAACTAGTAAGAATGCAAGAAAAATAAAATGTCTAAAAATTAAGCCCCAACTAAGCTCGAAATAAGCTGATTATAAGCTACTAATTACTTATTATGAAATCTAGTTTAAACTGCCTATAAATAATGCATTCTGTGAGCACTAACACAAAAAAGAACATAGCAGAGATGGTATTGGGTGTGTCATGTGAGGCGCTGTGGTTGGTTCCAAGAGGTTAGGGGTTCAAAACCCCCTACTGCTTCTTTCTGTTGGTTTTTTTTATTATCAGCTAACTGAATACACTAAATAAAACGCAGTATAAAAAACATTTGAAAAGAACTATAAACAAAAAGCTCCAACAGATCAGATGGTTGTTGTGTTTGTATGCTGCGTCTTCTGTTTCTGTTTGGGCTGTGGGTTCGAATCCCCACAGCTGCAATTTTTTCGGATAAAAAAAAATCCCACAAGCAGTGTAGAAGGTCACCACGAAATTTCAAACACACAAATGAAAATCAGTGCAGAAAATTAAAGCAAACACACAAATGAAAATGGATGAATACCAAGATAGCCTATGAGCACATACAGTGAACTAAGGAAGTCACTTTGGATTTAATGTAAACCTACACACAATAGATAATGTAAACCTAAACACAACAGGCCTCTTGCTTGATTGTTTGTTTGGTTTTGCTGTTGGATACGAAGGGCACAATAACCACTCTTTATTGTGTTTTCTTTGCTTAGACTAGATGCACAAACTCAAAATAAACTCACAAATCCCACCTCTATTGCATACAGTGACCTCAAACAGAAATTTCCTTGGAAATCTTTTGCGTTATGACAGTTTTTTACAAAAGACTCAAGTTCCACTCTTTGAGCTTGACCTACAGATTTTAAGCAAAAAACACCCTATCCTAGTCCTACTGAAGGTGTCTAGCATAAAAATAGCAATGTGATGGTCAATCCTTACCAGCAGCCCTCTACACCAAACACTCCTTAGCTCTCGGTGATTACTTGGGCTTATATATGGTTGCTAGGTTGCTGATGGTTTACTTATGTATGCACAGGCACACCACACACCATCGAACATAGCAATGAACACTATATCACGCCACAAATTCACACCTCACTTTGTCTCATACAATACTCAAATAATCCAAGTTATCAAATAGCCATTCACATATACTAATAGCAGGCCAAGAAATGCTTATGATCCCAACAGCTTAATACGTTTTCAACTAGATTCAAACTAACATACCTAATCAAACCTACAGATCTATTTACTCAGAAAATAAATCTAACACATTTTTTTATTTTTAAGTTTAGAAGTGAATTAAAGCCAGAAACAACTAGGTCTAACCTCAAACAAGAGATGCCATTGGAAACGTTACCTACGATATAATGAAATTTAACTAAACAGTTTGAATCTAAAAGCAAACAAGAGAGATTAAATTAACAATAACATTTAAACTAAGCATGAGACAGAAAAATAAGCAAAGAAACAACACGAATAAGCAAACTCAAATAAGCATAATTTTAGGCAGAAAAAGTAAAAAGGGAAGGAAGTGACTTACATTGAATTGAGGCATAAGCCACCCCAACTAAGCTTACAATAAGCTCCTCAATACACCTTTTTGACCTTATAAACCACCCATATCACAGCTTATCAGGATAACCTATCACACCTTAATATAGTCTACCTCAAAACATGAATCAACTTTGAAACATCAACTCTTTGTAGATCCTGAAACAATAAGCAAAGTGAGAGTACCAATAAGCTGGAATTCAAACTTATTTGTCAGATAAGCTGAATTCGGCTTATTGCTACAGTAACAGTTAAAGAAAAACTTGTTTCCTTTAATAAAAATGACTTGGAAAGAAAAATTTTGCAAGAAAATAACTAAAAAAACAAGTTCACAAACTTAAATTAACCCTAGGTTTGTGATAAGTTTATAAAACAGTTGAAAAAAAAATATTTTTCTTTTGTTTTGAGAAAATTTAAGAACAAAACTGAAAAAGAAAATGACAACAGAATTTAAATTTGCAGAAATATAAATGACTTAAAATTAAATTTGCAAGTTAAAACAAAATGGAACTCAATCTTTATTAATCAAAACTTGTATCTCATTACAAAATTGAAAAATAAAATTGGAACAAGGGAAAATAAAATCCTATTCGCCCTTTATATAGAGGGTCACAGGTCATTCTAGAAACAAGAAAAAAGCTAACCCTAATGTGTTGAATTTCCAATCATACCCTCTTGTAGATTCAGTTATAACTCGAATATGCTGATTTTGATTCTTGAATTTGAATAAACTTTGATAAAAAACAAACCCATGTGGTGATGGCAGGATGTATAGCTGCTGTGGAGTGATCCAAGTCGTCCATCTAGTCAAGGATCTTTGGAAGCTTGTTCATCTCGTGACATGGTTGCTGTCAAACTTGTCCATACTTGCTGATATGGCAGATTCGTTCACATGGGAGGGTTGGATGTGGGGTCAATTTGTTTATCTGGCAAAGATTGAATAAAACCCCTTTGATTCGTTGATTAGGGTTTGGGGATTAAGTTGTGATAATGGTGGTTGATGGAAGAAAAACCTTAATCCCCATACTGTCTTTTTCTTTTATGAAACATTCAAACAAAAGGCTGGTTGATTTTTTTAAGTGGGCTAGGAGTGGTTTTGATGGGTGGGTTTGTATGGTGGGCTTGTGGGTTATGAACTGGGTTTAGGTTTTGAGTGTACAAGTTTACCCCCTAATATTCCAAAAGTTTGTCAAACGAAGTTTAACACAAATTGTGGCCAAATCCTTCATTAACATCTTTGAGGAAATGACAAAACAGTCCTTGTAACTTTATAAACTTGGTATGAGGACTTATTTTGTATATTTTGAGATCTTCAAGGGCATCTTTTGTCATTACTTGAAAGTTCAAGGACTAATCTTGTATAACATGAATCTTCAAGGGAAAATTGTGACAAATCTTCATACTTGGAGGACCAAACTTGTAATTTCTTCAAACTCAAAGGGCATTTTTGCAAAATCTACAATCGGGTCCGGTTCTTTGTGCGGCTTCTTTTCCCGTGTTCGTGTTGCATGATTCTTGTGATCTTTTGTTGATTTCACGATATCCGTACCTAAAATACACAAGTAACAAACACAAGCATATATTTGGGTATTTTGATGATATTTAATGCATTTAAAGCCCATATCGGACGATGAGAATATGTATAATTTCAGTCTCATCACTCCCCCATACTAAACCATTGCCGTATCCCCACGCAATGCTAGAATTAAGTATCTTAGCACCTCCAAAATTCATTTTATGATGACATTTATTGAAAACGTAAACTTAAATAAACTACTATACGTGTTTTAGACATAATGTATTGTTTTCATCACTATTAAGTGACTTTTGGGATCATAGAACAAAAACACGTGAATGCTTCGTTAGAAATAATTTCGTCGTCCTCGATTTTCACCCAATTCCATGCTAAGCGTGTGACGAGATCATTGTTATTATAAGTTAGCAATACGATCATATCTCATGAGTGTTAATTACGAACCTAAACTCCCTTATTCCTACTTGGTATCTCTTATATTTTATTTTGTCTTAATGATCACGAGAATACATCATTGACTTATGCGTGAATAGAGATTAAGTCTAAAAATAGAGTTTTAACGGTGTAACCAAAATCATTAAATTAATAATTCATCCTAATAGACAACGATGTCAAAAAATTAAGTCAACAAGAAGGATCGATAAACATGGTTTTATAACGGTTTTGAACATGAAACTTATTACCAAGACTTTTATACGCCCCCTAACGGAAGGGCCTTATTATCTTTGGTTTACCTCCATCTTTTATTCAACTTCGCCATGAAGCTTTTATTATGACTTCGGTCTTGCCTTGCCTTTTATTATCCGCCTCATCGGTGGTTTTATTAGCCAAAGACGTATATTCTCACGCTAAAGCGAATTTTAGACCTTTAAAGCTTCGAAGATTAAGGCCTGATTCACTTTCAATTTGGGCATAGATTTTTCGGCCTTGTGAGCTTTAAATTTTTGCTTAATTTAGGTGAGCACTTGAAATCTTATTATTAGGTGAAGCTTTCGATTATTCGGGTGCCAATACTTCAAAACCGTGACGCTGGCGATACCTTAATGTTTTCCCAATTTAATTACATGGAAGCTACTAAAACAAATTAGAAACCAACAATAGTGACTAAACCGCTAAATCAATATTTATTAACAATTTATTATGCAAAAGCGTGGGGAGAATAAGCTAATAATTACTACACATGAGATCGTGACGATTACGAGACTTATAAATAACTCTATCATTTCTCGTCCTCATTTAAGAGACTTAGCCTAAAAAGTTAAGGAATCGAAGCTAAGTGCTCAACACGCACGGTCGAGTCAAAAATTACTCTTATCCTCACCATCGGAAAACCTACATTCGTGTCTTTAAACACTTATAAAACATGAGAAAAATTTTAAAATTTGGCCATTTTTAGCCTTATTTTGCATAAAACGATAACAAAACGATGAATATTGGATTGCGTGTTGACGTAAGCAAGGTGAAGTATCTACTCACCCCCATACTAAAACTAAACATTGTCCTCAATGTTTCGAGTCTAGGGGTGCAAACACCCCCATACTAGAGACATAGTCGAATGCTTAATCTCGAGCATGGAAAGGGTAAAACGAATAACCTAAAAGCCGTTTATGAATTATGCTAATAAGATAAACGTTAGAACATAAAAGGATATCATCGGATATCGGAATCTCCAAAGGCAACGATCGAAGCTTGAGTGCTACGTAAAACGAACACGAGAGGCTTCAATGATGTCGATGTACCTAATGAATCACAATCACGAACAACCACAGAACAAAGGTTGGAAGGGCACAAATCCCCTCATTAGGTTAACTAAAAAGCAATAATATTTACATGGATAAGCATGGGTCTCCCCCACGAGGCACCTTGTTTTTGTTAACCGAGTCAAAAGCTCGACTCGAATCCCCATAAATGTGATCATTTAGGGATAATCATGGTTCGGTCATTTTTGGTGGGACTTACATGTAATCAAGGCCCAAAAGCAACCGTGTATAAAGGCAAAACCTCTATACCGGGATCAAAGATCGTGTCTTCGTTTTCGGATGATAAACGAAACAACACGACTTCAAGTAACAATGTCCCAATGTGACACAAGAAAATAGAATGAGAAGAGAAAGGTGAGACATTGGGTGGGCATAACAATCGAGTTACTCGAGGTAAACTCATACCATAAGTGTAGAAAGGATTTCTAGTGACTACTTCGGTAAAAGACCGGGATTTTATCTTAAATGTGATACCGGGGTCAAAAATCTCGTCCTCGGTGGAGAAGTGTGAGGGAAAAATGGGGCTTCCCCCATACTAGATCCACACAAAACGTCGTCAAAAGAAGTAGACGCGTTTGTAGCAAGCTCAATTAAGCGAGGTGATGACGAAGTTAAATTTGGAAAAAATTTCAAATCAATTGTAAAATCATTCCCTTTTTCATTTTTTTTAACTCATTGTTACGAAAACCCAAGTTGATTAAATTGAAAATATTTGGTGTTTCTAAAACAATTCTAGGCACACTTAAAATTTTCACATTTATCTTGAAGGCAGGAGGAAGATTTGAATTTTTAAAACGTGAATAGATTAATAAAACATCCCCCTCCGGGCTAACGCAACGGTCCTCATCAAACTCGAAAATAGAAGGCGGATCATCAAGAATACGCTTGATCTCGGAAAAGTCGCCATCGGGATCAAAAACGTCTTCTCTTCCTCGTGGAAGAGGTTGAGCAATAAAGTCGTCGATAATCGAGTCGCTAGCTTCAACCGTCGTGAAACTAGGAAAAGAAGGCTCTTCGATTGAAGATTTTGCCTTTGTCGTTTCGACCTTGATATCGAAAAACGTATCGATGTGAGCAAGGCCATCGGCGGACTTCTCACATGATAAATCCAAAATCTCACTCGATGTGGGATTAGGAGTAAAAGGCTCGTCTCGTGACGATTTTGCCTTGACGGTTTCAATTTTGTCCTTCGAAGGGATCGAACATGGGTTCTCGAACATTTTAGCAAAATTACTAACACGTCCCTTCAGAATTAATTTTCGTTCATCTTGTAAAAACGAGGGGTCAAAGATTTCTTTTAAAACCTTTTCACATTTTTCTTTTTCAAAATCACTTGATGGAATTTCTTCGTCAAAATTGAGTGTATATTGATTTAGAAAATCTTCAATAGTTTCATCCTCATTAGAAAAATTAGGTTTACAAGGTATTAGATTTAATACTCCCAAGTATCCTACGAGTTTTTCCTTTGGTTTATTTTCACAAACATTTTTCAAAACTTCGTTGGATGACTTTTTCGTTTCCTCTACGTTTTTGCAAGACGACGAATATTGCACGACTCTAAAATTCGAGAGATATGGATCAATACGAGACGTACGAGTCTTAGGAGTCGATAAGGCTTTAACCTCTCCCTCGGAATTAGGATTGGTGTTATTCGATGAAGAACTCGACTCGTATGAAGCTACTTTTTTCTCTAAGGTCTCAATCGTTGAAAGAAGTTCATTTCGCTCATTAGTGTAAGCCTCCACAACTTTATCAACAATTTTATCCCATCTCTAGTCAATTAGGTCAAATAAACGCGCTTGTTCTTTAGAAGCGGCATCATATTCGTTTTCCAACTCGGTTCTCATGGAGGCAATTTCTTTTAAGTAAAATTCCTTTTGAGTTTCCAATTGTTTTTCGTAATGTTCCTTAAGATTCGTAACTTGTTCTTGAATCATCGTTAAGTTTTTATTATTACGTCTCACATAGTCACAAAAGTCGTTTTGATTCATTTCATCATTTTGATTTTGATCACAATTAAAAGACGAATCATATGACGAGTAGAACGAAGACGATGGGTGATCTTGGTCGTAAGATCGAAACTTGTCACCACGATCACATGGAGCGGAGTTATAGGTATAACCCTCTAGACCTCCAACAACCTTACAATTAAAACAATTGGCACCATCGGGCAGGCCTCCACAATATGGACACGAATAATATCCACCATCATACGACTTGATGCAACGAGAAAGTGGTTTCGAGAATTAAACGTTATAGAGGGTGAAAGAAGAGAATTATGAAAATAGAAGAAAAAATCGAAGAATCTTTTTGTGTTTTTGGTGTTTTTTTTTTAATTTTTTTTTTAATTTTGGTGTATTACGTAGAAATTAATCTACAAAAATTATCCACTAACCAAAGGTCTCGATTAATGAATCCAAGAAGAATGAAGGTAATTACGTGAAGTAAAAACCCTTGTCGACTTTGAAACGTTGGCGGAACGCCAAAACGTTTCGAGGTTCAATAATTAAAACTCACAAAAATAGATTAATAATACTTGATTTGGCAAACCCCTAATTAATCGTCACTTTCAAAATACGCACAAGCGAGCGGAGAAAACGAGGCGGCGCGAAGCACTTAAGAGCCTTTTTTCCTTAGGTCGTGAAATACAACCGCCTTATACCCACCTTATAGTTTGTATTTATCGATATTAAACCAATTAAGAGTATTTATCTATTTTGCCTTTGACTTTCGTTTGAATTCGATACAACAATAGTGACCGGAACGCTCAACTATTGAGGTGCGATTTCTCGCGTATTTGGATAAATATTGTGTGTTAATTGTTCTACGTAAATACAATATATTATGCATAATAAAAACAAGAAAACGATATTGTGTTAATAGAGTTCTATTTAACACTATTTATTTGTATGGCTAATAGTATAGAAAAATAAAAAGAAGTATTTACGATAAAAACGTAAACACTCAAACAAACACGATAAATAAATATGGCTAAACACACCCCCACGGCAGTGGCGCCATTTTGATGTTGAGGTTTTTTGTACACTTTTGTTTTAGGAAAAACAAAGCGACAAAAGCGGGTAAGTATTAGTACGTACGTTTTGTGAAAAACGCAAATACCAACAATCGAGTTCGTTCTCGAGGAGGTATAGTGTTTAGCCAACAATTATAGACGTTATTTATTCAAGTAATTACTTTTTGGATTGAAAGAAAGAAAAGGAAACGGAAACGAGTTACGTTAAAAACGGTCGAAAACGCTTAAACGTACGAACGTAAAAACGCGACCCAACAAAAAATTTCACCAAAAAAAATAATTAAAAATCACTAAAATATTCTAAAAATTCTAATTAAAAAGAAAATGTAAACGAAAAAATTTGAAAACTTTTAAATTATTTTTATTAATTTTTAAACTTAAATAAAAAATCCTAAAAAATAAAATAACTAAGAAAAGGACAAAATACAAATTTTAAAATTTACGAAAGCAAATTTATTTTTCCTACGTCCTACATGAGAAAAGAAAATTTTCAGAAAAAGAATCACACATTTTTTTTATTTTATATTTTTTATTATGAATTAAAAACCGATTTAATGAAAATAAGTTGTAAAAATATTAAATAAAGTTGGTAAAATCTGAAAATTTTAAGCTAAGTAAAGTAAACTAGTAAGAATGCAAGAAAAATAAAATGTCTAAAAATTAAGCCCCAACTAAGCTCGAAATAAGCTGATTATAAGCTACTAATTACTTATTATGAAATCTAGTTTAAACTGCCTATAAATAATGCATTCTGTGAGCACTAACACAAAAAAGAACATAGCAGAGATGGTATTGGGTGTGTCATGTGAGGCGCTGTGGTTGGTTCCAAGAGGTTAGGGGTTCAAAACCCCCTACTGCTTCTTTCTGTTGGTTTTTTTTATTATCAGCTAACTGAATACACTAAATAAAACGCAGTATAAAAAACATTTGAAAAGAACTATAAACAAAAAGCTCCAACAGATCAGATGGTTGTTGTGTTTGTATGCTGCGTCTTCTGTTTCTGTTTGGGCTGTGGGTTCGAATCCCCACAGCTGCAATTTTTTCGGATAAAAAAAAATCCCACAAGCAGTGTAGAAGGTCACCACGAAATTTCAAACACACAAATGAAAATCAGTGCAGAAAATTAAAGCAAACACACAAATGAAAATGGATGAATACCAAGATAGCCTATGAGCACATACAGTGAACTAAGGAAGTCACTTTGGATTTAATGTAAACCTACACACAATAGATAATGTAAACCTAAACACAACAGGCCTCTTGCTTGATTGTTTGTTTGGTTTTGCTGTTGGATACGAAGGGCACAATAACCACTCTTTATTGTGTTTTCTTTGCTTAGACTAGATGCACAAACTCAAAATAAACTCACAAATCCCACCTCTATTGCATACAGTGACCTCAAACAGAAATTTCTTTGGAAATATTTTGCGTTATGACAGTTTTTTACAAAAGACTCAAGTTCCACTCTTTGAGCTTGACCTACAGATTTTAAGCAAAAAACACCCTATCCTAGTCCTACTAAAGGTGTCTAGCATAAAAATAGCAATGTGATGGTCAATCCTTACCAGCAGCCCTCTACACCAAACACTCCTTAGCTCTCGGTGATTTACTTGGGCTTATATATGGTTGCTAGGTTGCTGATGGTTTACTTATGTATGCACAGGCACACCACACACCACCGAACATAGCAATGAACACTATATCACGCTACAAATTCACACCTCACTTTGTCTCATACAATACTCAAATAATCCAAGTTATCAAATAGCCATTCACATATACCAATAGCAGGTCAAGAAATGCTTATGATACCAACAGCTTAACACGTTTTCAACTAGATTCAAACTAACATACCTAATCAAACCTACTGATCTATTTACTCAGAAAATAAATCTAACACATTTTTTTATTTTTAAGTTTAGAAGTGAATTAAAGCCAGAAACAACTAGGTCTAACCTCAAACAAGAGATGCCATTGGAAACCTTACCTACGATATAATGAAATTTAACTAAACAGTTTGAATCTAAAAGCAAACAAGAGAGATTAAATTAACAATAACATTTAAACTAAGCATGAGACAGAAAAATAAGCAAAGAAACAACACGAATAAGCAAACTCAAATAAGCATAATTTTTAGGCAGAAAAAGTAAAAAGGGAAGGAAGTGACTTACATTGAATTGAGGCATAATCCACCCCAACTAAGCTTACAGTAAGCTCCTCAATACACCTTTTTGACCTTATAAACCACCCATATCACAGCTCATCAGGATAACCTATCACACCTTAATATAGTCTACCTCAAAACATGAATCAACTTTGAAACATCAACTCTTTGTAGATCCTGAAACAATAAGCAAAGTGAGAGTACCAATAAGCTGGAATTCAAACTTATTTGTCAGATAAGCTGAATTCGGCTTATTGCTACAGTAACAGTTAAAGAAAAACTTGTTTCCTTTAATAAAAATGACTTGGAAAGAAAAATTTTGCAAGAAAATAAATAAAAAACAAGTTCACAAACTTAAATTAACCCTAGGTTTGTGATAAGTTTATAAAACAATTGAAAAAAAAATATTTTTCTTTTGTTTTGAGAAAATTTAAGAACAAAACTAAAAAAGAAAATGACAATAGAATTTAAATTTGCAGAAATATAAATGACTTAAAATTAAATTTGCAAGTTAAAACAAAATGGAACTCAATCTTTATTAATCAAAACTTGTATCTCATTACAAAATTGAAAAATAAAATTGGAAGAAGGGAAAATAAAATCCTATTCGCCCTTTATATAGAGGGTCACAGGTCATTCTAGAAACAAGAAAAAAGCTAACCCTAATGTGCTGAATTTCCAATCATACCCTCTTGTAGATTCGGATATAACTCGAACATGCTGATTTTGATTCTTGATTTTGAATAATCTTTGATAAAAAACAAACCCATGTGGTGATGGCAGGATGTATAGCTGCTGTGGAGTGATCCAAGTCGTCCAACTAGTCAAGGATCTTTGGAAGCTTGTTCATCTCGTGACATGTTTGCTGTCAAACTTGTCCACACTTGCTGATATGGCAGATTCGTTCAAATGGGAGGGTTGGATGTGGGGTCAATTTGTTTATCTGGCAAAGATTGAATAAAACCCCTTTGATTCGTTGATTAGGGTTTGGGGATTAAGTTGTGATAATGGTGGTTGATGGAAGAAAAACCTTAATCCCCATACTGTCTTTTTCTTTTATGAAACATTCAAACAAAAGGCTGGTTGATTTTTTTAAGTGGGCTAGGAGCGGTTTTGATGGGTGGGTTTGTATGGTGGGCTTGTGGGTTATGAACCGGGTTTAGGTTTTAAGTGTACAAGTTTACCCCCTAATCTTACAAAAGTTTGTCAAACGAAGTTTAACACAAATTCTGGCCAAATCCTTCATTAACATCTTTGAGCAAATGACAAAACAGTCCTTGTAACTTTATAAACTTGGTATGAGGACTTATTTTGTATATTTTGAGATCTTCAAGGGCATCTTTTGTCATTACTTGAAAGTTCAAGGACTAATCTTGTATAACATGAATCTTCAAGGGAAAATTGTGACAAATCTTTATACTTGGAGGACCAAACTTGTAATTTCATCAAACTTAAAGGGCATTTTTGCAAAATCTACAATCGAGTCCGGTTCTTTGTGCGGCTTCTTTTCCCGTGTTCGTGTTGCATGATTCTTGTGATCTTTTGTTGATTTCACGATATCCGTACCTAAAATACACAAGTAACAAACACAAGCATATATTTGGGTATTTTGATGATATTTAATGCATTTAAAGCCCATATCGGATGATGAGACTATGTATAATTTCAGTCTCATCAATAGTTAAGTGTAATGATAATGAAATAAGTAAAGAGTAAGGAAGGAGACAACCTAGTGGGAAGACACCAAGATTTATAGTGGTTCGACAACGAGGCTCTATCCTCGTTTCTACTCCACTCCTCGAGTACACCTACTCGAGATTTCCACTATATCCACAAGCTCCCTTCTTGGCGGAGAAAACCTTACATCGTCGCTTACATTATTTTCCGACACTAAGCTAAATGTCGAGACCTAATCTTTAGCTAGGACCAATCTACACAATGTTGCCTACTTCACAATTTAACGACACAAGGCTAGATGTCGAGTTCTAATCTCAAGGTAGAACCAATCTTCACGACGTTGCCTACTTCACCATTTTACGACACAAGGCTAGATGTCGAGTTCTAATCCAAAGCTATCATTTCTCCCCCTTTGTCGTAGCAAAAAGGTTAGCACATGTCTTTGAAGAAAATCGGACTTTGCTAGTAGCTCCCCCTTGGTGGTTGCTCCCCCTTGCTTGGGGCACCAAGTATATGAGCTAAGGTGACATGCTACACAAAGGTTAGTAGAAAGAAAAGAAACACCAATGTATATATGATCATTACCTACTAAGTAACTTGAGAGGGAGAGAGAGAAGAAATCTCAAATTAGAAGGAAGTATTTTGCTAAGTATGTCCAAAAAGGTAATTGACAAAATCAAACTTCAATCCAAGAAGATGATAAACTTGTCAAGGGGTTAAAGTTTAGAATTGATGGGATCACCCATAAGCAATTGTAAAAATTAACCATGATCAACTCAAAAGAGAACTAAGGAAATAACACACAAACAACACAAAGGTTACATAAAAGAAAAGACACAACAAGGTAGACAGTCATACACACAATACGAGTATCTAAAGTAAAGAATATGGAAAATAAACCACAAAGCATAAGCTATTCTAATAGTGATAATTTTCCAAGATTGCTTAAAAAATATAAAAGACTCTAAAATAACTAAAGTAATAAAGACTCTAAGAGTAGTTAGTCCTTTAGTTGGAAAAATAAGACGACGATGCATCATTCGAAGTTTTGTCCACCGGAACGAAAACTTGGAGAGGAGGTCGAGTGAGGAGGAATTCAAGGAAATTTAACTTTTCATATACATGAGCAATTTCAATTTGTTGAAATCGACAACAAGCACACGAGGATCCATGATGCAACACAAAATCGGTTGATGGGGGTAGGGCATCAAACCTAGGGTTTGGTGTTGGTGGGGTAATATGGTAGGAAATGTTTTCACAATGCCTTGTGAGGTTTGGGAAGGTTGAAAGGTCATTGAGTTGAGGGGTGTTGAAGGATTGTGGTGGTGGGGGAACATTTTCTTTTGCTCTGGTGATGGGGTTAATGGTATAAGTCTCATTCCAATACTTGATTGGAGAGAAGGTAGGGTTTTTGGGTGGTTTGGAAGAAGATGGTTCATTCTTCTTAATCCAAATAGGTCGAACCGAGATTTTCGGTTTCTTTGAAAGCTTGGATGAGGAAGCTTTGGGTGAGTGGGGTTGTGACAAAGAAATGTCAAGGTTATGAATGGAGGATTTAGGCATTGTGAAGGTGTGAGAATGAAATCTCAAGGTTGGGAAGGTGTGAGAATGAAATCTCAAGGTTGGGGTATAAGTAGAATGTAATCAAGGTAAGAATTTGAATACAAAATGTGAAGTGTCAAGGAATGTTTAGCCAAATTGAGTAAACAGGGAATCTTGACAGGGTATAGGGTTTTTTTTTTAATTTTTTTGACCAAAAACGAGTCAAAAGCTAGTTGCTGTTCGCGGTACCTTATAGGGACCGGCGGTTCCTTATCACTTAAAGAACCGCGCGACTTTAAAGAGCCGCATGCAGTGGACTTGAAACCAAGTTTTTCTAGGGTTTTGAGAAAAACTAAGACTTTTTCAAAAAGTTGCAAATCTTGGAATTTTACCTCTATTAGCACTAAATTATGCTAGGGTTGCATAACACATTCACAAAGAATGTCTTGACAAAGGGTGACAAAATATTTAGATATTATTTTGAACCAATTTTAGTCAAATTTTTAGAGGTTGTGATAGCTTTAGGTTCAATTTTAATTTCAAATTAAAGTTGATTAATGTGCACATAAGGATAGAAACACATAAAGGCAAATCCATAGATCAACTTTATGAAACACTCATGAAGGAAGCAAATACAATGACAAATGAAAAGAAAAAAAAACAACTAACTAATACAAAGCTAGCTTAACATTAAATCTAGATGAGTAGTCTTCTTTGGCTTGGTTTTGTTGAAAAAACACTTATTAAGAAAACTCATCATTCATCTCCTAGGAGGAGGCATGGAGAACAAGGCAAGCAAAAACTCTTGCAACCTCCTATGTAGTCCAAACATTTCCATCCTAAGGTTATGGATGATGTAGTGGTTGTAGAGGCAACATGGACAATTAAGACCATGAGTCTCTTGAAACCCATAGTGAGGATCACCCAAGAGGAGGGAAAGTGAGACACCAAAAATTGGAGTGTTTGAGTGTGGTGAAGGTGGAGGAGGCATGTTCTCCAAGGGTGATGTGGGTGAGTGTGGAGGCAATTTCTCCAAAGGAGAAATGGGTGAGTGTGGAGGTATGTTCTCTAAGGTTGGTGAAATGGATGAGTTAGGAGGGGTAAATGGTGAAGTCACCAAGGTGTCATCAAAGTCATTCACAAAAGGAATGCTTTGGATTGGTTGGGGTTGTGTAGTCACATCCAAGGGTGCACTTGGAGTGAAGGGTGAAGAGAGCTCATTCATTCTTGAGTGGAATGAAGAGGAGGTAGAACCAATGGAGTGGTTAGTACCTTGGGTGGAGGTTGTCTTACATGGTACAAGGGGTGGTGAAGGTGAGGAGGAAATGAGGATTGGAGCCATCTCATTTTTGGGTGTGTGAAAGGGTGAGGAGTTAGGCTTAGGTACCTTAATCCTAATCTTAAGTGTTTTCCTTGGGGTGGAGGTTTTGGAAGTGTTTGAGGTTTTTGTAGAAACCATGGTTGACAAAGGTGGTTTAAGGGTTAGGGAAGGATGTTTTGATGTGTGAAGAACATGACTAACAAGGTGGGTTTAAATGGGTGAGGGGATGATCCAAACTAGTAATTGGTTAAAATTATTTTAGGTGAATAATGAATTTAGGTAACCTAGTTTGGGAAATGTGCAGGTTTTTGCAAAGAATCATGCAATGTTTACACAGATTGAAGAAAATAGTGTAAAGCAAAATATTCTATCGGACACAGTGGCCGGCGGTTCCTTATCTAGGACCGGCGGTTCCTTATCGATAAGGAGCCGCTGGTCGATATGGAACCACGACCAGAGGTGTTTCAAAAAATTCACATCCCAAATTTTGGTTAACCCATATTTTTACCAAAGGATTTACAAGCCAAAGTTAACTATTGACCAAAATCTAAGAAGCTAACTATCATAAAGGATGCACAAAGCTATGTAAATCACAAACATGATGGCATAAGCAACATTTAGGATTAAAATAAATAGCAATCCAAACATGTAGCATAAGTTAATACACATCCAAGATAATAAAAAAAATTGTTCAACATTACATGTTTACCAACATGTATTCTTTGAGAAACTTCAAAGCTTTCACCTTCTCTTCTTGCCCAATCCCTTGATCATATTCCCCAAGTACTTGAATCCCTTCCTTGACTCAACCCGATGTTCATGCAATTCACCTCTAGTCCTAAGATTTTCACGGTAGAGATGCTCCATGTTGAGATCTTTCGGTAATTCACTAGAGGAGTTATGAGGTGGGGGAGCTAAGTCTTCAAGTCCATCCACGAATGAGTTTGAGGATGGGTGGGAATTACTCAAAGAGTTGAAGTGAGAACTAGTACCTATGCCATCACCATCACTTGTTGGCATATAGGTGTCCTCATCGTCCGTCTCTTAATGATCGGATTTTCGCGAACCTCAATCACTTCTTGGCTTTCTTGCATATACCTCTTGAATAGGCAACATAACCCGATGAACCGAGTGAAAGCGAGAAAGATCGAGGTGGGGAAAGTCATGAGCAACCCTTTTGAAAAGGCGAGTAAGAAGCATAGCACAGGGAAGGTTTGTTTTGGGCTTTGAAAGGGCATAATTTATTCGTCGAGCGATATAGAATGCCAAATTGTACTTGGTAGATGTAATGATGCAACTAAACATATGCACCATACAAGCCGGGATATGATCTCGGTTTCCATCAACAAAAAAGACATTCTCCCTAAGGATATTTGCCCATTGGACCATAAAATCCTTAAGGTCTCTAGAGAGCACTTCATATCGATTCACATTTCTCACATTTGAATGAAGGCTTCTCACAACGTTTCCATCACGCTCTTTCGAAATGATGTCAAGGATAAACTCTAGATCAATTTCGGTGAGGTCATTTGGAGGTTTATCGTAGGATTCCAAGAGAGCATCAAGTCTCCATTTATCCGTAAAACGACAAGTGCCTTCATATGACACACCAAGAATTTCACCAAAGTTTTCGAGGGAGTATTGAATCAATTGATCATTCAACACGAAACGAATGAATATTTCTCCATTGTATTCAAGCATGGAGTAGGTGCTAAAGAATTCAAGAAGGAACAAGGGGTAAATATCTTCTTCTATGTTGAGCAAGCAATCAAACCCCGAAAGCTCAAACATAGATTGGATATAGTCATAACCCGTTATTCCCTCGTCAACGACTCTACCCTCATGGAAACAACGAGTAGAAAGGGATGGAAATGAGTTTCGAAGTTGAGTGGAAGCATAGGTTTGGGAAAGGTTTGGCATGTATTTTCTAGTGAGTTGATGATCCTCTTGGTATTGTGAAGGCATGATTAGTACCTAAATAAACACAAGAAAATATTTCTCCAATCAATCGTATGAAAAATAAAATCATAATTCAAAAATATGAGAATGTGTTATATCAATTTCTTGACAAACAAAGGATTGAATCCAAATCATTCTCATGTTCACAATGTAGCTATTCCATTATTTACCAAGAACATATGAACTATGTTGGATCAACAATGGACTAGAACATTGGTTTTTCAAAACAAGGTTTTTAGTTAAGCATTAACAATGTCATTACCTATTTGTTCATGGGTTCATCTCAAATCCATCTTTTAACCAAAATCATTTAGCCAAAATTCAGATTGGTTCAATAAGTGGGTTTTAGTGAAATCTTAATGAATGAGAACCTAAGGAATCATAGTAAAATAACTATCTCAACCCATATTCCTATTAAGGTTTTAATTCAATTTCAATTTTAAAAATCCCCAATTATGAAAGGATGAAACCTATAGCAAAATAGATGAAATTGAAAGAAAATACTTACAATTAATTGATGTTAGGTGAAGGATGAGTGAAACCCACAACTTGGAATCAATTAATTTGAGTGATTGAAGGTTTTGGAAGCTTCAGCAATGGTGGAAAAAGGGTAAACCGTCGGCTGTATGTTTTTGGGAGAGAGAGGGTTTGGTTTGAAAAAGAATAAAATAATCAAACTGGCGCTCTGACAGACTTTACTGTCCGCGGTTCCTTATCGATAGAGAACCGCGGGTTTGAGCCGCCAGAGATAAAGAAACGCCTACAGATGCTGGTTTTTATCAATGAAATTCGCCGAATTTTAAAAACCAAGTTTTTCTAAGATACTTAAAAATATATCATAAACCTTTTAGAATAACATTGGATCATCATAACACTAGGCAATATGCTTTAATGAAGGATTACAAGTTGAATCAAGATCGAAAAGAACCGAAACTGACAAACGACTACTCGTAGCAAAACAACAAAGTGGAGAGAAGTCAAGGGAAGTGAATCAAGACTAAGATCAATGCTCAAGGTATTAATGTCAATCTTCAAATCATGGAGACGAAGAGCTTGTGTCATATATAGTGGTTTAAGACGTGCCTTTCCGGCGAAACGTTAAACGGCTTTCGTAATGAATAAACACAAAGCAATTATTCATGTATAGACTAAGATCACTTTCAATAATAGTCCTAGTCTAAACCAAAATATGAGCAAGGTATTAATTCACTTTCTCTCCCACAAAGGGCCTACTAACCGTATGGGTGCAAACCATGGTAATCATGCTTGATACTTTAAGCTACTACTAACTCACTCTACATCACCATAGTGATTCAAGTATCCAAGCAATGAAGGTTTGAGAGGATAAAAGAAAAGAATCACAAACCACAAACAAATGTCAAGGCAAGGATGCCAAGAACAAGCACATAGTCAAGTAATGATCAAAAGAATGATCAAAGGGCGTGTGGAAGAACGAAAGCGTACCTTGGCCACAAAGAGCAATCCATCAAGGAATCTATGTTATGCCCAACAATGACTATGATGAGTACTAAGTCTTCAAGGACTATTATCATTCCCAATCATCTTGGTATCATCATTCAAGGATGTTAAAGATCAATGAAGATGAGTCTTCTACAAGTGCAAGTAACTCAATCCACAACCAATTAAGTGATTGATCTTCACGAGTACCTACACAAAGCAAGATGCAAACTAGTAGATACATTTCAAGAGTAGATCTAAAATGCATAAAGACTACTAATCTTAAGAGGGATGCAATATTACCAATTAAAAGACCTATTTTTCAAAAACAAAATAGTTTTGATCAAAGAGAAACTTTAGTACAACTTGACCTTCTAATTTGAGGAGACAATGGATCGATCCAAGTTTTAAAGTACAATATACTTCAAAGATCTTGAGTGACCATCACTCTGATACCAATTGTAGAAACTAGAAGGGGGGTTGAATAGTTTCTCTTCAATTGGCAACCAAATTAAAATTACTTTCAATTTGGTTTGTATCAAAACTATCTTTTGCTTGAAGCTAAGTTGCATAATGATTAGGTTCAATTCAAATGCACTAGTAAAGATAATAGGTAAGTGTAATGATAATGAAATAAGTAAAGAGTAAGGAAGGAGACAACCTAGTGGGAAGACACCAAGATTTATAGTGGTTCGACAACGAGGCTCTATCCTCGTTTCTACTCCACTCCTCGAGTACACCTACTCGAGATTTCCACTATATCCACAAGCTCCCTTCTTGGCGGAGAAAACCTTACATCGTCGCTTACATTATTTTTCGACACTAAGCTAAATGTCGAGATCTAATATTTAGCTAGGACCAATCTACACAACGTTGCCTACTTCATAATTTAACGACACAAGGCTAGATGTCGAGTTCTAATCTCAAGGTAGAACCAATCTTCACGACGTTGCCTACTTCACCATTTTACGACACAAGGCTAGATGTCGAGTTCTAATCCAAAGCTAGAACCAATCTTCACGACTCTTCACTTTGAAGCTAAGTGAGAACTTCACACAACACAACTACTAATCACTTTCAAGTTGAGTGAGAACTTACAAGACACAACCACATCACTTTATAGTTTAGTGAGAACTCCTAATCAATCTATTACAACTCAACTAAACATATCCAAGTACACACAAATAACTTGGATGAACACAACTAGTCCAAGTATTCATAAATACAATGGATTAACATAAAACAAAAAGGGTATCATGATGAATATGACTAGCTCATGGATTCATCTTTATCACAACACTAGTGAGTGAGTGATCTTCTCATTGTACAAGGTAAAGGAGGGGATCAAGAGGATAATCATATGTAAACATCCTTAACACTTTAAGTGATCATTTACTAATGATTATGCTATAGAAAAGAGAAAGGGGGCTAAGAAAAACGTCCAAGAGGCTTGTTGGAAAATGAGATTTGATCCACTATTTGAAGGAGACAAAGTACAACGGCTATCTGGGAGCGGTACCTTATCTAGCCCGGCGGTTCCTTATCGCTAGGGAACCGCCTAGCTACTTAAGGTTCCGCCCGTAGACAACGCTCCGTTTTTTGTCTTTTAGTGGGATAGGAATATCTGAGGTATTTTAAGCCTTCAAAGGATATTCTAATAGCATATAGAATATGCTATTTTCAAATTTACATTTTCCATTTTAATAAAACATTTTCTAAAAAAGAAAGTTTATTAAAAAGTCTTTTGTCATATTAACAAAAGTGAGTTTTAAGGATAATCATTTTGATGATCACTAAGTATGATTAAGAAAGGTTAGTGAATGATTATTACCTTGATGATAATGTTAGTTAAATAATTCATTTTATGTTTTACACTAGATGTGTTGTATAGTTTGTTGTGATCAAAATTAAGAAAGATTAGTTAACACTAATAATGTTTTTAGGCATCACTTGCATTAACATAGTGTTTTCCAAACACTTAAAGGCATCAAGTTTATACTTGCCCCGAGATCGGCTAAGGCAGTAAATTCTTCGGTTTGGTTGAAAATGCAAGGTAGCACAAAACGACCGGGATCTCCAAGTTTTTTCGGAAGTTCTTTAAGAAGGACTGCCGAACAGTTTTTATTCAATCGAGTATTAACAAACTCGGCCATCTTCTCCTTCTTATTAAGCAATTCCTTAAACATCTTCACAAATTTAGGCATTTGTGCAAGAGCTTCAACAAGGCTAAAGGTGATGTTTATGCCAGCAATCTTATTCAAAAAGTTGGAAACTTGAACGTCATCCTTAGTAAGAATTCTAGCCTTGTTCAGCCGGGAAGGGTAAGGGATGTTGGGTTTAGGTGGTGTAGGTGTAGCAGGTACAGGTTGAGATGTTGAGGTTTGAGAAGTAGAAGGTTTAGAGGTGGTAGGTGGGGTTGGTGGAGAGTATTGCTTGGGTACTTCTTCATTAAGAGGTGGAGACGGTAATGGAGAACTAGTACTAGGTGTGGAAGTAGGAGGGATAAATGGAGGTGGAGAAGGTGTAGATGAAGTAACGGGAGGAGGGGTAGAAGGTCCTACTAGAGTTGCTCCACTTCGAGTAGTAATAGCACTCACATTCGCTCTAGGGTTTGTTTCGGTGTTAGAAAGAAGAGCACCTTGTGGACGAAGGGTTTGTAACATTTGAACAAATATCCTATCCGTGGACTCTTGAATTTGTCTAGTAGATTCTTGCATTGCTAGCATGATTTTCTCATGTTCATCCAACTTTTACAAAAGCAAGTCCATTGGCGGATAAGGTAAATTGAACCCTTGTTGTTGAAAACCTTGATTTAGGTATTGGTTATAAGGTGGAAAACCTTGAGGGTTGAAACCTTGGTGTTGAAAACCTTGGGTTTGCATGTGATAGTTACCCTGATTTGCATTTGAGCCCCTCATATTTGCATTACCTTGAAAATTAGCTCTTGGCGGCCCTTGGTTGTTTTGGTTAGGTTGTTGTGGTGATCTTTGTTGAAAACCGGATGGAGCCAAATAATTGGTCGAGTTGTAAGACAAGTGATTAACATCTACATTAGGCTTGAAATGAACTCTCTCGGTGTTGTTGTAAGCATACACTTCCGCGTGAGATTGATCATAAGTTTTATTACAGTTAGCATAAGAGTGTGGCCCACCACAAGTTTCACAAGTTATATTAAGAGCATGGGCATGTTGAGTGGGAGGGTTATCTCGTAGAACAAGATGTTTTACTATAGAAGTAAGCTCCCTGATTTGAGTAGTGACTTCACTCTCACTGGCACTAGCCATAGTATCCCTAACACTCTTGGTTTGGACTTTGGCTTTGTTCTCAATGATATCCCATGCGACATTAGAATACTTAACCAAAATTTTACCCCTCCCGAGGCACTATTTAGTGAATCTTGGTCATTCATGCTTAAACCATTGTAAAAAGTGTTAAGTTGATGCACTTTTGTGAAACCATGTTGTGGACACTTTCTTAAAAGTTCCTTAAAAGGTCCCAAGATTCACTAAATGTCTCACCATACTTTTATTCAAAACTAATGATTTCATTCCGCAAAGCGGTAGTACGTGAGGGTGGGAAAAAGTAGTTGATAAATTTGGTCTCTAAATCCGACCACGTAAGAATACTTTGTGACGGTTCCTTATCAAGCCAATGCCGGACTTGTCCCTCTAAGGAGAAAGGAAAAAGTTGCAAGCGAATGACCTCTTGTGAAACCCCATCAAACTTGACCGTATTAGTGAGTTGAAGAAACCTTTTGATATGGTCGTGAGGATCATCAAGTGTACGCCCCAAGAATGGTTGAGCAGAGACCATTTGAATGAAGCCGGATTTGAGCTCAAAATTGTTGGCTCCAATCTCGGGTATGACAATAGCATCGGTGTTGCCCTCTACGTACGATTGCAAAATCTCGATCATTGGTCGATTGTCCATGGTGACAATAGGTTGAGTTTCGACTTCGGATTGAGTTGCTTTCCTCTTACGAGCACGGGTACGCCTACACACCTACAAAAGGAAAAGAAAAACAGACAAGAAAATTTTTTGGTTTTTATGTTTTTCTATTTTTTGGATTTTTGAAAATTATATATATATATTTTTGGATTTTTAATTTTTTTTTTTGAAAATTAGACGAGAAAAATAACGTTCAAGAGTGAACGGATCCCAAAATCCAACGCGTCTCTCACAATAAGCCGTTAATATTCACGAAAAGAGCCGGCAGCGGCGCCATTTAATACAAGGATTTACCTAGAAAAACACTTTCGTTCCAAGTCTTTTCGAATTGATTACCAGTTAAGAGTGCGACTCAGTCGTTCTTGGTGGAATATAAAGGGGAAAAGTTATCTATTTTAAACTATAAGTAAAATTAGAATGTAAATTGAAATAAAATTATAAAAGGAATGAAAATGTCGTTAAGTAAAAGTGGAAGATTGAAATTCAAAACTAAAAATTAATACTAAAATTAAATGACGAAAAGGTGAATTTTAAAACTAACTAAAAATGAAAACTAATTAAAAAGTAAATGTGAAACGTAATTAAAATAAGCTAAAAGAAAATCGAGAAAAACTGTCACTTTTTCTCTCTAAAACTAGAAAAACACTTGGTAAAAACAGAGATTTTGGGAAGCGTGAAAAAGTTGAAAACTTAAAACAATGTACACTTAAAAATAAAACTAAAACAAAATATTAAAAACAAACCTAATCGGAATCCCTAATCGGAATCCCGTCGGAATACACCGTCGGAATCACGTCAGAATGCTGCCACAACACACTCGTCGAAAAGTCCAATCGGAATCCCAAAAGGAATACTATCGGAATAACCTAAAAAGTAAGCTATCGGAATGACAAAAGAAGGATATCGGAATATATGAAAAAGACACTAATCGGAATACTAGAAAATTTAAGCTATCGGAATATCAAAATAAAATCCTGGTCGGAGTAAACTAAAACTACCCTAGTCGGAATCCAGATTGGAATCCCAATCGGAATAACAAAACCCTTTTCCGATCTTGTGATCGGAATAAAAGGGTTGCTTGTCGGAAAGCTGGTCGGAATTGGGAAACCCTATTCCGATGGAAAGAACTTGTAATAAGCTATCAAATAAGCTATTTTTTCAATAAGCTAAAACCGAAACTAGATTAAACAAGAATAAGACTAACTAAATAAGCAAAAATTTGAAAACTTTCAAGACACAAAATAAGCAAACAAAATAAGCAAACTTTAAAAAGACTAAAACTTTTAAGAAAGCTTAAAAACAAATAAGCTAAACACAAAATAAGCCAATAAGATTGTCAAACTTATAGCTTCATTCGTATAAAAGCTTAGATGGAAATGAAAAGACAAACTTTTTAATGAATCAAACAAAAAAATATTAAACAAGACGTGTAGAAATTTTGGATTAAGGTTAAAATAAAACTAAGAAAGGTAGAATAAGATGAAGATTTAAACAAGATTTAGCTATAAAAAGTGAAGATTTGATTAAAACAAGAAAGGAAGATAAAAGATTAAGATCCTAGTGAGAGAAACTATCATTTTCTCTCTCTAAAGCTACAAAATAAAAATGACTAAAAACTAAAACTAACTAACCAACCCTCCTAATGTGTTTAGGAGGGTATTTATAGGAAAATGGGGAGGTGCATGTGTTGCCTCCTCTTTCTTCTTCACGTCTTCTCGTCTTTTAAGTTCTTCGACTTTATCGACTTTGTCTTGGGATTAATTGAACTCGTCTTATAATTTATTCATTTATTAGACTTGAGTTCTTCGGCTTTATTAAACTTCCGTCTTTAGACTTGTTCTTCGATAAATCTTCAGAATAGGCCTTGGACTTCCGTTCTTTTTGCATTCTTGATCTCTTGACTTCGTCTTTTGTCTTTTTCTTTGATAAAAGCCCGTGAAAGCCCGTGTTTTCCTCCCTTTTCACATGTTGATCCTAAATCATAACAAAAACATAAACCACGCATAATTCCGACATTTACGACATAAAATACACGTTTTGGCTTGGTTATTATTGTAATTAAGTGGTAAAAGGATGGGTGTTTTCACACCTATCAAATACCCTACACTTGATCATTGCAATTTCCTCATGCAATGCATTAGTTACAAAGCGCATTTTACATTTTCCATCACAATCAATCCACATTGGCCTTTATTAAAAAGATAGAAAATTATAAAACATTCAAAGGAAGAAAATAAGTAAATAATTCAAAAACTTACCTTAGGGTTTTGGAAATTTCATGAATGATTATCAACCTCAAGTTTTCACGTTCCCCAAACCAAGCTTAAAAACGAGATCATTGTTATTATAATTTAGCAAACTAACACGAACTCATGTGGGCCAATTATTCACTTAGACTCCCTTATTCCTAGGCGTATCTCTTATATTTTATTGTTGTCTTGAATGATCACGAGGATGCATTGTTGACTTATTTCGATAGTTATTAGGCTGAAAATATAGTGGGACGATTTAATCAATAGTTAGCTAAAGGACAAAATCTTTTAAAACTGCTTCTCGGGACCTCATAAAGTTCATATCTTGGCATAACTTGCTTCACGATTTGAGACATTTCTCGGATCGATATTTGGCAGTGACTTCATACTTCAAATCTTGAGAGACGTTCATGAAATAATGGTCTTCTCTTCATAATAGGAATTTCTTCACTTGAACTTTTTGAGAGATTCTTCATATTTGGACCACGACTTCCTCATTTTTCTCCAATCTTTATTTGGGATTTTGATATACAACGATCCGCCTCCTTTTAGGACTTAGATCTATTTATCCTCATACCTTGTTAGGGCCTTTTTGGATAGACTTTTCCATGATCTTTACGGGAGTATTTGCTTTTCGTCGTGTGTCTCGATCCTTCATATTGATTTTTGATAAATGATTCTTCACATCACTTTGGAGTATTTGCTTCACGTCTTTTCGTCTTTTAAGTTCTTCGACTTTATCGACTTTGTCTCGGGATTAATTGAACTCGTCTTATAATTTATTCATTTATTAGACTTGAGTTCTTCGGCTTTATTAAACTTCCGTCTTTAGACTTGTTCTTCGATAAATCTTCAGAATAGGCCTTGGACTTCCGTTCTTTTTGCATTCTTGATCTCTTGACTTCGTCTTTTGTCTTTTTCTTCGATAAAAGCCCGTGTTTTCCTCCCTTTTCACATGTTGATCCTAAATCACAACAAAAACACAAACCACACATAATTCCGACATTTACGACATAAAATACACGTTTTGGCTTGGTTATTATTGTAATTAAGTGGTAAAAGGATGGGTGTTTTCACACCTATCATAAATTTATTTGAATAAACAATCGGTTAGAATCGTGGAAAACAATACACCTTATAAAAACGTGAACAGAACACGTCTCGGTCCAGTGTTTCGTTGTCCCTGTTCCCCAATAATGTGATCTATTTTCGATTTGATGTATTTCTGATTTGATCTATTTGCAGATGATGTTATGGCATATCGATTCGATGTGCAGAAGATGTTGATGTTTTTGCTAGAAATCCTAATTTTTTATGGTTTTTGGTGCTTGAATCGTGTTGTTTACTCATGGTTTTGGTGCTACATGCTTATAAGAACCCGATTCATTACTTATCTAAGCAATCAAACCTTTTCACACAAATCTGCCATGGTGTCCAGGTAACAAAGATCATAAGAGGCACCAATTGAGCCTCTATTAAGGTCTCTGTTTACAAGGCAACGATAGTACACATGTGCTATTTTTCTTTCTATTTAAAATTGCAATTTATGGTTGAGGGTTGCCTTCACTTTCATCTTATGCACCATCGACGTCACTTATACTTTAGTTGCCATAATTCGTTGTAGGCGACCATAGTAACAGAGGCGTGATGGAGATAGCATTTGTACGGTTTGAGCACCGGCGTGGTCGGCCGTTCTCCGGGAACCTTATCCTAAAAGGCTATGATGATACTATTCGACCGTCCCTAAGTGGATTCGGGCAGGATTTGGATTGTGTGTCTCTTGGCGAGGCAAGCTTTGTATGTTTGAAGCCAGATGGAACATATCCTAATATTTGGTCCCTCACTTATCTGAGCCTCAATGTACCAAAAAAAAACTCTCCTCTTTCTGTTTGACCTATGACGTGTTATCAGTATTACCTATGGGTTTGTGAGATGCTGGAAGTTAGGCGATGATGAAATATGTTAGGGTGGAATGTTTTGGCAACCCTTCCTGGGCAAAATCCATATCTTGGCGGGGCGACCATGTGGTCGCAGCCATGACAGGTTTTCGGTACGGAGTCCATTCTTCCATCTCTGAGCCTTGAACGCAGTCCCGTTTCTTTTGTGAATAGAAAAAGAAGGTTTTCTTATGGGTGAAACAATATTGTGGGATCCGCGTTCCATATAATTGTTAGGATGTATTTTAGTCATTGTGAACTTCAAAATTAAAAAAAAGTTTCGCTGCTAAATCGCAGCTGAAACACAAACCATCTTGGCGTGGCAAAACACGTACGTGCTTGCAGACGTCGCAGGTTTCGCTTTTGAGAAAATATACAGTTTATTAACATTTGTGCTGTCGGCTTTTGCCTTTCTGTTTTCTGTTGTGAAACCACAATTCGATGTCGCCGAGTACTTTGTTGCCACCATCCATGGTGTGTGGCGATCCTTGATCGGCGTGTGATGGTTCCATGCTTGCCAATCTGACCCAACAGTTTCGATTAATTTAATGCAACCAATAGGGCTATGATGAGCTTTTATGTACACCGTTGGAAGTGAGATCGCACGTATCTTGGCGGGGTAACCTGTTAGGGTTGCAGCCATGGCGTGTGTATCCTCTTTATCACGACGGCGTACCCCTATCTGAGCCTTAATTTAATTTGATTTTGGTTTTCGAGTTTGAATCCATTAATTTTTATATGTTTGGATTAAAGGGTCTTTATACCAAGTATCTCAAAACCTCCAATATATATTATATGACCTTCTTGAATCATCTACCATCATCTGCCGCCATTTTCTCACCTAAAAAGATCAATTGTGGATCTCAGATCATTTGAGAATTTTATCCACAAGGCTGCTCCTAATTGTTCATAATTGAACAAATTGGTTGGTTAATTTTATAATTATTGTTTTTTAGATTATTTTATTCATAAAAAGTATATTGATTTTTGTACTATAATAAAAAATGGCCTTTTTTCCGGGTTTATTGATTTAGGAGTTTCATTCTCGAGGTTTATGAATGAGCTGACACTTTTAATCGGAAAAGTGGTCGAAGCTACTTCATATGGAGGTTAGTATGTTTCCCCAAATTTAATTTAATAAAACTGATTGGTGGGTCTGGTATAGAGCTTAGAAGTAAAGCAAGGGTAAGTAGATCTATTTATTTATGATTATGTTTAAGATTATGTTATGCCATAGGATTTGCTTTCTGTTTGTTATTTGATTCGGTTTGTTTATTGTTTTCGTGTTGTCTTTAGACTCTTACAGGACCATCGGATGATCCTGAGAAGCACCTAAGTGGAACTACGATGGATCGTCAATCGATAAAGCCCCCATGGCGACAGTAAAGTAATGAGTAATCTTTCCCTGTAATTTGGTTGTTTTCTCGGGTTTTACTGGAACTGCTTATCTATTTGTACCCATTCTATATGCGCCAAATTACTCGAAATCATCATTATCTGCGAATAATATAAGTTACCTTGAACAAATAGTAGTAACTCAATATCAAGTTTCAGGATTCGTATGTGATCGAAATATCTTAGTTTATTTGATCAGTTGAATCACAAAGATATGAACATGGAACCGTTTTGTATAATGGTTTACCTTAGAACATAACCGCTAACTTAGAGTGGAATCATTAAATTTGAGACCATTTTGTATCAGTGTATACCTTAGAATCTACATAGCTGAATCGATTTAGGTCCTGAAAATTGATCCGATTTACTTTGCATTGGAACATTGGCTCAATTGGTCACATCAGATGCAAACGTTTACCTCCTAAAAAGTGAGATCTTAATAGGAAAGTAATTAAATACCAACACCTCACAACGACGTGTCCCCCACTCTTGAAAAACTTCTGCCCAGTCTTAGTTTTCTTTTATCTTTCGTGACTTTCGGTGAAAATTATTAGAGTTTTACATATCTTCATGTTTCCCCAAAAAAAATAATTAGATTCCCAGATTGCGATATTTAAGATGTGAAAGCTCAGAAGTAACGATTTAGATATGATTTTGACCCATGGATTGTTCTTTAAAATGGTCCGATTTGACTGGCTACTCAACATGATTGAACCACCTTGAAGACATTGTGACCTCTCTATTACTTATCTTATGTATGTGACAAGTAGCATCCTTCGTATCACAACCAAGTAAGACTAAGAAATCTCCAACAGGTAAAATTGAAATAGAATTAGAGTTTCAAGCGCGGGGAGGTGAGTATTTTAGCTTATGGATAGGTGAGTATTTTAGCTTATGGATCAAAAGGGACGACCTTTTGACTAATATATGCATACTTGAATGAAAAGGTAGAAAGTCTATGCTGGTGGTGGGAGAGCATTTTGGATACACGAGACAAGACCGGTTGGTTGCTTATCTTATAGTATACGGGATGTTACTACAAAAGGTGCGTATGGGACTCTCTGAAAAACGGGTTTGCTTTGATACATAGATGCAACAATGCGATATGCCAGATTCTGGTATGATTCTAAAAGCATATCCAAACACACCTTAAGACGTAAGAGTTCAAGTTTCTATACAGTATACTCAACGTTAGAATTCTTTCTGTACATGATTATTATTCTTAATATGATGTCCACATTAATTTATACTTTATCTACAGCTCGCACTAGATCATGTACTGTCATATTCTGTCTACCTGTTTCGGATACGGTTATTGTTGATACCGGTGAAGACAGTTAGCATGTGTGCCAGAGTGCTACAAAGAGTGTCTCCCGGACAATAAGGAGGATGGTCCAGCTAGATTCGCAAATTTGAGCCCAATTATGGTTTTAGACTTTTACTGTTTAAGTTGAGAATGACAGATCCTAATGTAAGTCTATTAATAACACACCATTATCATGTTTGTTTTATATACGCATACACAGTTAATATGATGCCGTTGTTTTGTAATACATGAATGTCCGAGATTGATAAACCGCGCATATTCTAAATCAGAGAGTGCGACTATTCCTGCTTTTGAAGTAAGTGTACACCATGTTTGTTATTTAAATATAAATTTATGTAGTTGAGATGATCTAACTAAATTTGTAATATAGGAATATCAAAAGAGGTTTGTAAAGTTGCCACGTTCTATATCAAGAATGGCAGATCCTAATGTTAGTCTACTATTAACTTACATACTGCTTGATTAAAATCCATTTCAAGCTTTGTTGCTCAGCTTTCCATCACATGAAGATGATGGTTCCACATATTTATCACTTTAAACTGGACTCTGAAACTTCTTTAGCTTTTTATGTGTGAGGTGATGTTCTTTTTCATCATCAGTTATGTTATTAATGCTTTTGACATAAAAAATGTATCTTTGGTTTTAGAATCATATGGAGCACGTACACTCTTTCCTCCAGACTTGTTATATGAGTTCATTTTTTCACTTTTTGAATTCTCTTCACTCATGACTTCATAACTGGGTTTAAACTTTAAAGTCATCTTTCTTCCAGTTTCAAATTGTGGGGCCACACACGTATGAGATGGTTTTAACTGTTATTTTGTTGGTTACCGTTATGTTGCGTATCGTTAACGTAAAATCTCGTGCTCGGCAGCGGAGCGCGGGTAAAAAACCTAGTCTTACTAATCAAACCAAAGACTAAAAAAAACTAAAGACTAAAAGCAACAATATAAAATAGCAAAACTGACACCATCTCGTTTGAACCCTTGCTTGAAATAAAAACCGAGTAATTTCTGTGAGACGATGCGGATAATCATAACCAATGTTTTAAACTCAGATTGACCTGACCGATTAAATCATAAACCAACCGAGTGATCGAATGCTGGTTCTGAACAAAAGACACGACTAAGTTAAACCGTAAGCCAGGGCTTAATCGAATCAACTAAAAAATCGACAATAATCTTAACGTAAACCCGCAATATAACGATACTATATAAAATATAATATAAATGTTGGTTATAGTTTTAGATTAGTTATTTCATATCATATGTTTGACCGTAAAAGCAACAAGTATAACACGAAGCTGAAATATTTAGAGCATACGGTGTTTGGTGTCATAGGACGTGTTATGGTGCTGACCGTCACCCTCTCGGTGTTATAGCTTTCCACGTCGTAAGCATCAGCACAACTTTGAGCATTTATTTTCTTGTTTATGTTGTATTCGTGTTTTATTGGTTTACATATAAGATTATGAGTTTTTTTATTATATTTTGAGTAGTGCACAAAATTCATAAAGTATACTCCTTTCGTCTCAAAATTATTGTTATAAGATAAGAATTACACAGTTTTAAAAAAATGTACTGCTTCGAATTTTACAAAAGTAAAAGAAAGATAATTTTACCTTTTACTCCCTCCGTCCTATAATAACAGTCTAGTTTACTATTTTGGGATGTCCCATATTAATTGTCCAGTACTAAAAATAGATAGGTATATTTGATACAATTTACTTTATTACCCTTGACATCACAAACACCAACAAATGCAAAAATTAAATACTCCATTACCAATACATACATTACATACAATAAGATTTGACAATGTTATGTTTTTTCCAACAAAAGTAGTGGTTACATTGAAAAATTCTAATGGTTAATACAACATGAGAAACAAAAGATTTCTTTCTTCATAAAAAAGGCCAACTATTTTTTCAAGTATGTTGCTCACTGATGCAAATACGAGATAGCATCCTCTACGATGCTTTGATCACACTCAATTTGCAACGGTAAATTACCTTCACGCGTCAACCTACTTTTACCGATGTGCGGTGTTTGATAATTGTTGCCACCTCGAATCTTCATGATTTCTTTCATACATGTTTGCAAAGTTAAAAACACATTGTTAAGCTCATGAGATGCCATTCCTTCAAATGAATTTTCAACCGCACCAACGAGCTCGTTAATTGTACGAAATGATTGTCGTTCTTGAAGTGATTGTATTGCTCGGAAAAATCCAAGATCTAATACATTTAAATCCGGACTATTTGGTGGTTGAAAACAAAGACGAATATCAAACCCATCTTGAGATGATGCTACCATAAACTCGTTACCATTAACACTAATATGGGGTCTTTCATTATCTTGTTGAATATAAATTGGACCCTCATGACCATATGGCCACCATAATTTCACTGGCTGAATATAAAAATGGACAATAATTTTTGAATAAACCGAAAAAAAAGATGAAAAAAAAATTTAGACCAAAGGGAGTATTAAAGCTCACGACGGTAGAGTGCATTGATGGCTTCGTGTCAATTGACCAACAAAGACCATGCCACCAAGCATCACATTAACTAGAGGTGTGCACGGTTTGTTTAAGTCGGTTTTGTTACAAATCGAAGTCTAACCGATATATTCGATTAATATAAAATCAAAAACCGTCATCGTTGATTTTTCGGTTTTCAATCGGTTTCGGTTCGGTTTAAAAAAAAGATACATGCAAGTAAATATACGCATAAACACTCATTTTCATATATATAATGATATACTGTCAAGTAAACGCACGTACATAATAAACATGCATATAAAATTAAGATATACATATTATATTTCTCACCAAATGAATATTAATTTAAAACTTTTGATTTATTATTCACTTTTTATATTATTTTAAATATATATTGTTATATAATAAAATGGTTCGGTTTGGTTTTTATGATTCGATTTTTAGATGAAAACCTAAATTGTAAGTTTTTGGTTTTTTAAAAAGTAAAAAACTGAACCAGCGATTTCTTTTTTCGATCGATTTTCTCGATTCAAATTTTCAATTTTTGGTTTGCTTTTGATTTTTTCGGTTTTTTTCACCCCCGACATTAACCTTTTCATTTTCGCCTTTGGCGTTATCAAGATCAGCCCACATGTTATTTTTTTACACACACTTTCACTATTATTTTTACTTTTAGATTCAACAATTATTTTTTACATCCATTTAAAAAAATTGCCCTTATATATCTATTTATTATTGAAAGAAAGTTTAATTTAATTTTAATGTACTATTTTATTTAAATAAAAAAATAATAAGGTTTAAGCGTGTTTTATAACATCACAAAATGTTGATATGACATTATTATTGGCTATATGCTAGGTTGGACGTTATGAGGCTCAAAGGAGTGGAAAGAAACTCACGAGTGGGTATATGAAATTCGCGAGCCAGTCTTATTCTTTCCACATATAAGTCGCGCGTGATTTAGGCGTACAGATCAAAAGAACAAGGGCAAACTCACCACAACGAGTTTTATATATACGGACTCAAATGTTTTTTATTTTTTTAGGTTACGTTTAATTTGGGTGTTTTTTTTAAAGTGTGGTGTGTTTAAACAATAAAAAATAGGTAGTGTGAGCGAGTTTGGTGAGTGTCATTACCCTCGTAGATAAGTTTTAGTGAGTTTGTTAAAAGCTGATGTGACGCTGACGTGGATATGGGTGAGTTTGCCCTCACTCCCTTTGACCTGAGGAATGTGTGAATTGTGATGTGTTGGTGTGTTAAACTTACTCATAATTTTTATTCCGACCTTTCAACTCGCGTGTGAGTTGATCGAGAGAGTGTGAGTGGCTCACATCCGTATAATTTTTATTTTAGTTGTGAATGTAAATAAATATTTAATAAAGTATATTTTATATAAAATAAATATTTGAATTAATGATAAAATATGAGTTTAAATAAGTATTATTATAGTGCATTGTGAAGCTGTAGTTCAATGCATTATGAAGCTTTTATTAATATGATAAAATATTTTAATTAATATAGTTTCTTGCATTACTTCATATGCTAAATTTTAATGCATTATGAATTTTTATGTGAAATTTGATACGTTGATGTAACGATGATGTAGAAATCTGTTAAACTTAGGTAGTGTTTGATAACAACTTATAAAGTCTTAATTGAAAAATAAATATATGAATTAAGTTATCAATAACTTGTTTGTTTTGTGCTTAAAACTAATCAATGTTTTTCTAAAAAAGCCAGGAGGATGAGACTTTTTATATTAAATCATGATTTATTATCTTTATTTTACATATTTACTCTCTAACTTTTTCATTTATTTAAAAGATATTATATAAAAAAATTATTTAATTTAAAAGGACACAATAGTAAATTTCTTTAATTCAGACATTATATTCATCACACAAAACAAACAATTATAAATCCGTTTATAAACAAACAACATAAATTTGAACAGAAAATTTAATTTTACAGAAATTAATAAAAAAAACTAAACAAACGGCCCTTTAGTATCAAACTATGCATTAAAGATGCTCTAAAATTAGAAGTAAACAAAATCTCATTTCATTTCTACCTACACATATTTTTTGGCTTGCTAGTTTATCTTAAAATGGAAATGGTAGAAAGAATAATTGTCAATAATGAATAATGATAAATTTAAACAAACATTTTAATTTAAAGAACTTAATAAAAGCTCTAAACAAACAGGCCTTTAGTGTCAAACTATGTATTAAAGATGCTCTAAAACAGTATAAGTAAATAAAATCTCATTTCATTTCAACCTAGACATATTTAATTGCTTTGCTAGTTTATCTTAAAATGGAAATGATAGAAAGAATAATTGTCAATAATGAATAATGATAAATTTAAATAAACATTTTAATTTAAAGAACTTAATAAAAAAACTAAACAAAAGGTCTCTAGTGTCAAACTATGCATTAAAGATGCTCAAAATAGTAGAAGTAAATAAAATCTCATTTCATTTCTACCTACACATTTATTTGGCTTGCTAGTTTATCTTAAAATGGAAATGGTAGAAAGAATAAGGGCCTGTTTGGTATGCTTGTTGGAATCACTATGGATATAGGTATGAGAATAAAGTGTAATGGCAATGGGTATAATTGTTTCAAAAACGTCGTTTGGTTTATATGAGTTGGATTGAAATATCTTGAATTTATAAAATGCTAAAATCATATATTATTAAATCCACACAAGGAAAAAAAACAAGATAGCATTAACAAGCCAGAAAGTTGTATGTGTTAGATCAGAAAAAAAAACACTACTCCATTTTCACTAGATAAAAAACATCAACAGTCAACGAACTTTCAAGTCCAAGATTAATACAAGAAATCATATTGATGAACATGAACATTTATGCAAGTTCTTGAATCAAGGGACGCATATCACAATAGCATAAAATTGATTGAAGAATCTGATATAATAGAAGATCGTGACGGAGACGGGTGGAAGACAACAAAGGCAATGGTGGCCGACAACCCGAGACGGATCGACGAACGAAGATTAGGGCAATTAATTTATTTGAAGCATACAATTTTTTTTGCAATTACAGGTTTCTTGAGTATTGAGTTGATTAGGAAAGAATTTGACAATGAAAATAAACTCATAGTTGCAAATGATGGTGTTGACTGATTTCTTTTTGTTAGTGATAATAAAGAAGGACAAAGTTAATTACAAAAAGATGAGGAAAGCTGGCCAAAGGCAGGGGTGTAGACTGGTATGGTATAGAGCTGATATTTAACTTTCATATCCATATTTGATAACCAGCCTTGCTAACCAAACAACTTCTATCGGTTTCATACTCATTCCTTCATAGTTATTGATGGATACCAAACGGCCCTAATTGTCAATAATGAATAATGAGTTTTAAACAAAACAACAAAATGAGTCATGACCACAATATATATTGTCAGTGGGGGCCCACAAGGAGTGTTTGGACGGTGCCAACTTGTGGTTGTCAAAGGCTTTGACGACATCTCCTTCCACTACTTTCCAATTTCATTTTTCATTTTTATAATTACTTGTTGGACCTATTTTTTACTATATTCAACATGACAAATATGTTAATATTACGTTCTTAGGCTGTCTTTGGCAAGGAGGATGAATTTTTTTTAAGCGATGAGCGGTGAAAAAAAAAACATTTTGATTTAATATTTGTTTGGTAAAAGGAGCGGTGAATAATGTGATTTTTTTAGTCGTTTGGTAAAAAAGCCGCGAGCGATGCTACTTTTTAGAAATGCTAGTTTTTCAATACTTTCTTTAAAAAGCGGTGACAAATGAGCGGTGAACAAATGAACGGTGAGTTATGACAGCTACTGCTCGCTGCTACTACTCACAGCTAATGCTCATTTCAACAAACACACCCTTAATTCTCTGCAAAAAACATCCTACTTATAGACTTGAATAAAAGGATCAAGGTTAGTTATGAGTTTATCCTGAAAATAAAGGTAAAATCTGTCTACATTTCACCGGTTCATAATTCATTCCGATGAGATTATGTATGTTGTTGATCAAGGTTAATAGTAGCAGACAGGCGTGTTAATCAGCTCGAGTTGATCGAGTCTAATGTTAATTCGAGTTAGATCCAAATCAGGTCAAGCAAAAAACAATAGACACAAACCCGATTGTATTTGAGTTTGGATTCATTGTGTTTGGGTCTATGCTGGCGAGTCCACTCGAATTTATGTCAACTTGTTTATAAGTAAAATGTTATATCTTGTTCAAATAGATAACTAACAAAGATTATTAAAAAAAAAATATTTAGGCTAATCAGATTGATCTAAACTCGAGTAAGTCAAAATGTTTTGACCAAATACTCGAGTGTTGACATTTAGGTTACTCAGATTGATCATAATAAAAATATTGACCTGTGTAACCAACCCGATCAAGTCGTATGGGTCAGGTTTAAGTCGGATCGGATTTTCAACTCCTCAAGTTTTAGGTATCGTTGAAGGGGTGAAAGACTAAACATGATACGTAGTATTTGATAAAGGTTAGTGAAAACCCTTATCAATAAAGTTATGAACATTCACGGGATGCACATTTGAATCGAAAGGCTCAAGTTTTTCAGATAACATAAACACGTAAAGCATCATTCGTGTAGCCGTACAACGGAAAGAAGGACATACTTGTGTCTATAAATTATCAGACGCACAATTACTTTTGACGAGTATAGACGAAAAAAGCACAATTACTTTTGCGTGACACGATTTCGAGACCAAGTTTATTTCAAAAATATTTGAATTATTAATGAAAATTTATAGTAAACGACAAACATTGATCATTTTTTCGTAAACCTCAAAAAAACCCCTCTATGTCCGTCTCTGTACAAAGGTAAACATTATATCTAGAGTTAATTGCATAAATCGTCTTTGTGGTTTGCTCGGTTTAACAAAATGCGTCTCTGGAAGTATTTTTCTAAACGATTTTTTTCTCTATGATTTTAGACCCATGTCGGGTTTAATCCCTTAACCACTAATTCCATATCAGATCCGATTTCTTAACATTTGTTCCGTATCAGATTTAGTCTTTAATGAGACTGGTAGTTAGAAGACCAGACTCCATACGAACCCAGACCATGGAAAAAAAATCCATTAAAAATATTTTTCGAAATCAATTTCGTTAAACTCGACAAATCACAAATCACATAGACAAATGATGCAATTTAAGTAGATAAAGTCGGTAAAATATTGATTGATTATGAATTTCCTAGTGTATTATTTAAGCTAAACAAACATCTTTAATTAGCAAGTAGTCATGTAGACCCCTCACCACCTTTTGTACCTCATATATATAACCAATAGAATCTCATACAAAACTCTGCGTTTGCTCACAGCAATGACCACCACTCACTACACGCCCGAGCAGCTCCCGGCCACTACCGTTGACTCGGTCGCCTCTTCACCACGGTCCGATCATCTTGACAACACCAACAACCCTAGAGTTTACGATGACAATATTGCACAAGCACGAGTTAGGTTCATGTGTAGTTTTGGAGGGAAAATATTACCACGTCCTCATGATAATCAGCTTCGATACGTTGGTGGCGATACGCGCATAGTTAGCGTGCTTCGCCACAACACGACTTTTGCTTCGCTTCTCAACAAATTATCCAAACTTTCAGGTAAATCATATACTAATTGTTTTATTACGATATGATAAACTTATATATTATGTCAAAAGTATTAAAGTAAATTGGAAAATTAGGGTTTATGAAATATAAGCCGGGATCAAATAAGCTCATAAGGTCAAGTATAAGTTTAAACAAATACCATCATCTGTTGATAAAGTGAATTGCTTGTGGTTTTTGCTCAATAATATATTGCCTTCCTAAAAAAAATTCGGGCTTATGAGCTTATTTGATTTGGAAAAGCTCGTAAGCAGGGACAGAGGCAGGATGTTTAGTTAAGGGGATCATCATATTTAAAGCAAAAAATTATAGTAATAAGGGAGACTGAATTTAAAATCTCGTATAAATAACGGCTTGTAATATAAAGAACTAATGGATGAAGTAGGTCGATTAATGGTGACTCGGTACCTACTAGCGCCCCTACTGCCCTACTCGTAATTAAGCTCATTTTTTCAGCTTATGAGTTTATTGCTTGTGGTTTATAAGTTAATAAGCTTGAAAAAAAGGCTTATGAGCATTTTCAGAATCAAGTAAGCCTGTAAGCTCAAAAAATAAGCTAATCTAAAGATCCTATGATAGCAATATCAAAGGTTTTTGGTCTCATGGTATAACTCATTAATTGACTCCATTGTTTCAACAAAATATGTCATTTCTTGAATTATTCGAGGTAAAATAAAGTTATTTAGTAAAATGATTGTTCGTACTTTAGGAAATTAAAGTACGAACATAATAATGTCACTGATGAGTCCTCAATCGATCACTAAAGTTGAAAAAGACTAGATAAGAGTAGTTGGATTTTGCTTTCTGAGAATTGGAGTTAGGTGACTATATGCAACTAAGAGAATAAAGTTAGATATAACGGGTGTTTGTTTCGGCATATATAGCGTGCTTATAGCTTATCTGGTTTTCGGCTTATGTTCCAAAAGCTCACTTTTGTGGCTTATTTTTATAACTTTTGGCTTATATAGGCTTATCATGTCATAACAAGCTTATATAACTCGAAAATTTTAAAATAAGTCACAACGCGCAAGTTTATGAAACATAGCCTAATACCATCCAATGAGCCAAATTTTATAGACCAATTGCTAGTTTTATTCCCGACCGGTATAGCCAAATACACAAATCGATGAACATCGACTTACTAACTTGTTCTATCGGATTCGCTTATCGCCCCTAATTTGCATAAGGTGCAGTGGTTTTCGGTTCGGTTTTTAGAACTTTAAACTTGTAGGGTTCCAACGTGATGCACGCCTTAAACATTTTGTAAAAAATACTAATACATGCCTATTGAAAACCTGATGTGCTTGTTTAAAAGTCTAAAGAATCAATCTGTTTATTAAATTGTTTACAGTGATAATATATTAAACATATTTTGGAATATTCGATAGGTACACCCGACATATTAGTAAAGTACCAATTGCCAAACGAAGACCTAGACGCGTTAATCACAGTCACAAGTGACGAAGACGTGGAAAACATGATGGACGAGTACGATCGGCTGGCGAACAACAACAAAAGCGCCCGGCTACGAATTTTCCTTTTTCCATCTGACGCGTCACTTTCACGAGCTAGTAGTATTAGCTCGCTCTTAGATGGGTCTATTAAGCGCGAGCACTGGTTTCTAGACGCGCTTAATGGTGGAGCGAGCTTAGAACGTGGTAGATCTGAAGTGTCGTCTATTATATCGGAGGTACCGGACTATTTATTTGGGCTGGATCATCCGGATGACCCGAAGCCCAAACCTAAACATTTGGTTAATGATAATGTCTCTAATTCGGATCCCGGGTCACCTGCCCCGAGAATTACTTCTCCTTATTGTTCGACCTCTTCGTCGTTAGGGCCCGCTTTGGCTCCCTCAGTCCCGAACCTTCGGCCTGTTCGGACTAAACTTGATAACCCGGCACCGATTGTTAGTGAAGCTAAAGAAACAGTTGCAACAGAACATTTCGCGGAAACTAATAGTCCAATAATTATGAAGCAACAAGATTACCCGGGCCAACCCGTGTACTATGTGCGTCGAACTAATTCACCGGCTCCTCCGCAAGAGATACCGTATTACTATATGCAACCTCCCGGTGCGATGCCTCAAGAAAATATTCCAATGCAAAATGCACAAATTCGGGGTCAATACGGGCAACAATATATGGGCCCGGCGGGTCAAATGATTCACCCTCAGGTTCCAAATATGGCCCAAGTGTACTCGGGTTTGAGACCGGTCTCAGGTGGGGAGGCATACGACATGCCGGTAAGAACTGGTAGTGGGCCGGGCCAGCCCATGTATTATGGGCCGAGATATGTTAATGTTCCAGGCTATCCTCCAGGTATGGTTTTGCAAGGTGCTGAGGAAATGAAGCAGCCTGGTCCAGATGCTAAACCGGGCCGGGCTCCCCAATGATGTTCAACGCATGTTTACTCCTAAATGGGCTTTAAAGGCCCAAGTTTGATATATTTGTGGTTTAATTATTTTGTTTATTGCTGTGCTTTGTTCACTTTTACTAGGTCAAACTTCATGAATTGTTTCATGAACAATATATGTGCTTGATTGTGAATTGTAAAATAGCTACTTTTATAAAGGCTTAAATGAAGTTTTCTAAAAATAGCCATCATGGTTACTTGTCACCATGTGGTAAAGACATATATATTATATGTTTTGAGAACCGGGTCGATTCGATCGGATCAGCCGTTGACCTGGTTTCGGTTGAAAAATCGGGTCATATTGACCAGGGTTTCACATTTTCGAAACCCGGCTAATTCTCGAGACTCGGTTGGGTTTCGATTTTTTGGGATTTTTATTTAAATATATGTAAATTTTACGTATTTACTATTGAGTTTTCTTACATATTATATTGGTTGGTAAACAATTTATATTTTCAATATACGGAAGTGTTTATGGTTTTTATATATAAATTTTGTTAATTATTAAAAATATGATTATTTTTTTTAGAATACCTGGTTAACTAAGGTTGATCCGGGTCGATCCGAATTAACTTGGACCCAATAACTTGATCGGATCAATTTAAAAACCAGATTTCAAAACATTGTGTATATATCAAATGTATCAACTCGAAAATATCCATTTTGGTTACTAGTCACTATTTGGTTGTCTACTTAATTGGTGAAACATGGATTAGATGGATGAAGAGTCACATCCAAAAGGACTAAAGCAATTTGGGTGCAAAATAAATGAAGTTGCATTATTTCAGTCAAGCATTTTGGTAGGTTGAAGTGCACCAAGAAATGTTTTATTGTCGACACTATTGTATTATGTTAGATCAGAAATAGTCGTTGGCACTCGACATTACTATCTTGTATCATCATGTCCATTTTCGGATGTTGAATATTGAATGCACAATTGTTCCTCACTATGTGTAAAAATAGATCAATTGAACTTTATATCAACTAATATCAGTGTTGTAAAACAAGGTTTACAAAGTCAATGCACTATAAAATCATTGATCTTGTCGATTTATGTAGCAGAGGCAAACAAATAGATCAGCCGTGGCCAACGACGATCAAAAGTGGTCAAACCTGTCCGAAATCTTTTTATATTGCAGAAATTACCTAAAACTCACTCTAAACTTGCTTTAATCACTTATAGTATCTATTTATATTCATTATAAGACTATTTTTTTTAAAAAAAAAAACCTCTTGCCAATAACATCAAAAGCTCGCCAAAATACACACAACTTGCTGAAAACACCCAAATTTTTCAAGAAATGCCAATCCAATTAATCGCCGATTAATCCCGCCTCGTCCGATTACAAAATGCAAAAGGATCGACCGACCGGCTAACGATTCACGATTTTTGTAACCTTAATATCAGTCTTGTGACAATCAATGATGGTGAATCCAACCAATCTTCCTTTGACTCGCTTTATTACTTATATCGCATCTTTACAAAACAAAAGTATGTAACAATTACAAAGATAGCAAACTCTAAAACTCATAATATGATTCAATAGAACTTTACGATCAAAACACAAAATAAAATAGAAAGATAATATTTGCCCTCAAACTTTGAATATCTCCAAAATAACCCATTTCTCATAAAAGTTTACTATCTAATACTCCCTATAAGATTTTCTCTTGCAAAGGCATTAAACAAACCAAGAGCACTAAAGAACTTGTTATGGTCGAAAATCAACAATCTTTTTGTAAATATACCTACAATATTTTTATTCAAATTTGTATTTCAAAGGTTTCATAAAACATACATATATTTTTTCTCTCAGAAAATAAAAATTAATTTCAAAGTGTTCACTTCTTTCATGAAGTACATTATTTAAAGAGATTTGTAAAGCTGAATTGTTATCACCATTCATTTCAACAGCTAGAACAATATCGATCTATAAATGAGTATGAATTTTTCTAATCCTCATCACCACAACACGCAATACATGTGGCTCTATACTCGCCCTTAGTAAAAGATCTGGAAAAACATTATGCTTCTTACTTTTCCAGGAAACAAGATTGTTTTCCAGATAAACACTATAACCAGTAAAAAATCTTCTAGTAATTTTACGTTTAGCCCAATCAAATTCCACAAACACTTTTAAACTATCACAACCACCTTATTGAAAGGTAACACCCAATCCATGCTCTTTTTTTAGATACCTGAGAACTTTAAAAGCCAATCTCAGATGAGCTTTCATAGGATAATGCATAACTTGGCTTAAGCAATGAACAACATAAGGTATGTTAGGCCTTGTCATGGTCAAATATATTAATTTACCAATCAACTTTTCATATAGAGCAATTTTAGTTAACGTTCATCATACCCAAATTATTCATTAAGTTTTTTACTACATGGATTAACTTCAATAGGAGTACTACAAGGTTTACAGACTAACATGCCAAATTCAGAAATCAGTCAGTGAAGTACTTCCTTTGTGTAAAACAGATACCATTAGTTATGTCTAACGCTTCAATACCTAGGAATTACTTAAGTTTACCATGATCGTTAATAAGAAACTTAGAACTCAGGAGTTCTTTAAATTTGTTAATCTCATCAAGATTACTGCCAGTAATAACAATATCATCAACATATACAAGTAAAACTAGAAACACATCATTTTGATGCTTAATAAACAATGGAAAATCATTCAAACTCTTCACAAATTCATGTTCAAGTAAAACATATGACAATTTCTCACTCACTTCCTAGGAGCCTGCTTAAGTCAAGAGACTTAATTAACTTGAAGACTCTTTTATCATTATTATCACCATAACCTTCACGTAATTTCATATATACTTCTTCATCAAGTTCACCATATAAAACTTCGTTCTTAGCATCTAAGTGCAATAACAACGATTATTACAAATTGCTACGCTCAGAACACATCTCACAGTAAAAAATTTCACAACATGAGAGAATGTTTCCTCATAATATATACCCTCTCTCTGATTAAACCCTTTAGCTACAAGCTTAGCTTTAAACCTTTCAACATCATCATTAGACTTATATTTTACTTTCCGTACCCATTTACATGGTATAACTTTTCTACCACTTGGCCGATATGTCATAACCTATGTATTATTTCTATTTAAAGTTCCATTTCTTGATTAATAGCATCCACCCACCTATGGTTCTTGACAGCTTCAAGATAGGTGGTAAGTTTATGAATCATATTCATATTTATAGTGAGCTGATGTGCGATGCCCGTGATTATGTTGTGGGAGCCTTTTAGGACAGCGTATTAATAAGAATTTTTAGCCAATTCACTATGCGAGTAAGACGACGACGGATGCTCAATTGCATTACACTACTACTGAGAAAGATTTATTAGCTATGGTATATGCTTTTGAAAAGTTTTGCATGTATTTGGTGCTTTCGGTGAAGTTCTTAAAGCAGCTATTTGCTAAATTCGGTGTACCTCGGGCTATTATCAATGATCACGGGACGCATTTCTAATTTTCAAGAGTTAGAAGGAGTAGGGTGTTACACACCGGCTTTCTACCGCGTATCACCCGCAGACGAGCAGTCAAGTCAAGGTATCCAACCGAGGACTTAATAGGAGTTCAAGTGCACTTTATGAGAAGCTAAGTCTATCAACTTGTGCAGATCATGTATCAAGTTTTTGGTGTGTTTAGGTGTTCAAGTTTGATTGAAACTTGTTCACTAGCTGGTATTCCTTATCTGGTTTTTAGCTTATAATGTCAATGGCTTATTTGACAAGCTTATATTTTTGTTCAAAATTAGGCTTGTTTCAAGTTGTTTTATAAAAGTGTAGTGTCCAAGTTTGTTAGACTTGTTAGATTTTATTCAAATTAGTTAGATTTTAAGTAATGTTTGTTTAGTTTGTATTTATAATAGTGTTAAAGTCTAGCTTAATAATAAGTTGCGATTAAAGATTTTGGCATTAAAATAAATAAATAGAAGTAAAAAAGTAGTCCATCAAAATTGAACCCTAGACCCTTCTACTCATAAGCCAACACACTTACCATCTTGTTAGGTGGGACAATTCGTTTTAACCTTCAAACGTTTTTCTTTTAACATTTTTTACAATAAGCTGTATTAGCTTATTTCGACTTTTTAGCTTATTCAGTGTATCTTATAACTTCATTCCTTTTTCAAAATCAATCTTTTAAGCTCATAAACATTGTATCATAGTTAGAAAAAGATTGGTCTAGTAGAATCGTCATTATTAACTTTTTGTCACTAGATAAAACGTAATAAGAACTTTAGGTATTCTAGCTTATTGAGATTGAACATAGCTAGCTTATTTTCCATTCTAAGGTTTTTGAAATTGGTTTGAAACATTTTCGTGCTATTAGCTCTTAAATTCACTAGTTAAAATCTTTGTTCGCATTTTTTAGAAGTGGTAGAGAAGTACAACTTTAGTCCCTGGTTTTTAGGTAAGTGCTAGTTAGTGGTTAGTAATTGTTAACCCTTTTCAGTTAAAAGTGTTACATCGTTAATCCTCATTTGTTAGGTTTGTTAGTTGGTTAGTAAGTTGTTAAGATTGTTGGGCTCTCAATATCTAGTTGGGCCTATTAGTGGTACTAGTACAATTTAGGTTTTTATCTTTAGTCCGTTTAATGTAGCTTTAGGCCCATAGTTGTTTTAACTCGTTTAAGCTCATTGTTTTTAATATTATTATATTAGTTTTTGCATCGTTTTGTGTGTCTAGTTGTATTTTCACAAATTTATATTCGTAGATATTTTAAAAATCTAAGAACAAATATCCGAGAACGAAATTTGAAATCTTGACATTCAATTCAATCCGACCTGAGAGAAAACAAACTACATTATACCTACAAATCACCCTGTAAGGATCCCAGGCATCAAGATGGACTATATGACCAAGACTACTAGTCTTATGATCACTAATACTAAAAGATTCTCTAGTATGTTTAGCTGTATGACAAACTTCACAAGGTTATGAGTCATTATGTTTAATACCTTTAATATGATTTTAAGCACAACTAAAACTTGATCAAGAGGGTCCAAGTATATTATTTCAAATAGAACTAGATACATGACAAGATTTAATGTTACTATTATGAATATTCATACCTACATCAAGAAACTAAAAACCACCTCTCTCACTACCAGTCCTCATCAGGGTCTTTTGAGTTAAATCATGAATAACATATTTAGTCTCATTAAAACTTACAATAACATTATTATCTTTAGACAACTAATGCACAAACAATGGACTAACAAGGTATCCTGGAACAACCGACACATTTTTAATAACCAAAAATCCAAAATATTTATTTTAAAACTCCCAAAAATTTTAACATGTTCTTTCTCAATAAAGTTATATGTTCGCTAGCCTCAGAATCCATAATCTAACCAATATAAGTGCTATATGTACTTATATCGAAATTGTAATTAAAGAATCTACATATATAAAAACTTGTAACACAATTAGCCATTCTAAATGTACCTGCAAGACTTGTAGAACCTTTGTTATTATCACCTAAGAGGCTCAGATACTAAGAAAATTCATCAAACTCTTATATTGATCAACAGTAAGAGTATGAGAAGTGCTCTTACTCTGATCAAATCTGTTATCAATCATATTCACATTATAAACATTACTTTGCGTATTACTACTATTCCTCTTAGGACACGTTTGATAGAGAGAATTTCAAAATATTAGAAATGAAGTAGAGAGTTGCATTCTTGGAAATGAAATTTAAGAAGATGGTTTATTGAATTTCTTTGTTTGGTAGTGTCAAACATTTGAAAAAAATACCTATGCAAATCTTTTTTTTTCTTAATTTTTTTAAAATAGAGAAATAAATAAATAATAATAATAAATATTATTATTACTATTATAATAAATAATAACAACAATAATTATATATAGTATATAAAATATAATAATTATAGTAATAAAGTTTAAAAATATAAATAAAAAAAATAATAATAAAATAATAATTATAGATATTAATAAATAAAATCTAAAAAATTAATAACTAATATAAATAAAAAACAAAAAATTAAATAAATAATAAAAAATATTAAATAAATAAATAATAATAATAATAATAATATATTATATAATAAAAATAATAAAGTGATGGTTGGTATAAAAAATAAATAAATAAATAAATAATAATAATAATAATAAACTTTAAAAAAATAATAAATAAAACTAATAAAATAATAATAATAATAATAATATCAATAAATAACAATAAAAATAGAAAATGATAATTATTAATAATAAAAATAATAAAAAAAATGATGTTATGCTTCTGGACAGGGATTTTGGTGATTGGTAGTGGAGACTTGCTACGCTGCCTTTTTCCTTTGGGGGGGTTGGGTGTTTATTCTGCGGGTGATGTATTACATTATGCTTTTCTTGCTTCTCGGTTACAGTCAGCTGATTTGCAGTCTAAGCTACTTCAACACACTGATATTAGATCTTATGGACTCCAGTTTGATGATGCCTTACGTGTGTTTAACTCGGTTATGGAGATTGATTTTCTAAGTAATCCGAGTGAAGTCGCTGCCCCCAAACTCATGAAGAAAATGGCAGATATATATTTTACTCGGGTTTACGAAGAATGCTGAATCCACTTTCGCTTTGTCTGCTCGACAGATGGCTTTATGGGCATCTCAGAGGGAGGATCATACTTCTGATTGGATTAGGACGGTTCCTATCTCAGGGTTGGGTCAGACTATGGATACGAGGACTTATCGATGTGTTTTGTGTTATCGCTTACGTATTCCCTTGTTCTCTGTTTCGAAGCCCTGTTCAGCTTGTTCGAGAGTATTTGATGGGGATATATTTGGGGATCATGCGGCATCGTGTGCTGGTATCGTTGGGATTAAGCATCGTCACAATTTGGTACGTGATACTCTTGCTGATATATGCTATCGTTCTGGGATATCTGTCGGAAAGGAAGTTAATATCGGATTAGATGGAGGATTTGATAATGCCTTACGTCCGCCAGATATTTTGTTTTATTATTGGGATGGAGGTAAAGACGTGTGTGTTGATCTGACTGGTTCTTCTCCTTTGACTCGTACGGGGATGGATGACTTTGTACCTGGCCGAGCTGTGATTGATGCTGCACAACGTAAACGATACAAGTATTTGGCTAAGTGTGCAACTCTCGGATATGGGTTTCTTCCTTTCTCCTTTTCTTCTTTAGGGGAGTTACAGGATGATGTAGTTGCGTTGCTGAAGCGGATTCAGAGATTTTCAAAGGCTCAAGACATTGGAGCGCGCGCTGCTGTACATATTTTTCATAGAATAGGTTTTACCATTGCTAAAGGGGTGGGAGCGCAGATAGTATCTCGACTCCCATCCAATTTGTTGTAAATCCCTTTTTGTTTCTAATAAAAGTGATGGTTTATAATAATAATAATAATAATAATAATAATAATAATAATAATAATAATAATAATAATAAAGTGAGGTCGTTACCCCCAAACTCATGAAGAAAATGGTAGATATATATTTTGCTCGTGTTATTAAGAATGCAGAATCCACTTTTGCTTTATCTGCTCGTCAGTTGGCTTTATGGGCATCTCAGAGGGAGGATCATACGTCTGACTGGCTTAGGACGGTTCCTATTTCGGGATTAGGCCAGACTATGAATGGGAGGTCTTATCGATGTGTTTTGTGTTATCGCTTAGGTATTCCCTTGTTCTCTGTTTCGAACCCTGTTCAGCTTGTTCGAGAGTATTTGATGGGGATATATTTGGGGATCATGCGGTATCGTGTGCTGGCATCGTTGGGATTAAGCATCGTCACAATTTGGTTCGTGATACTCTTGCTGATATATGTTACCGTTTAGGGATATCTGTCGGAAAGGAAGTTAATATTGGATTAGATGGAGGACCTGATAATGTCTTACGTCCGATAGATATTTTGTTTTATTCTTGGGAGGGAGGTAAAGATGTGTGCGTTGATGTGACTGGTTCTTCTCCTTTGACTCGTACGGGGATGAATGACTTTGTTCCCGGCCGAGCTGTGATTGATGCTGCACAACGTAAACGATGCAAGTATTTGGCTAAGTGTGCAGCTCTCGGATATGGGTTTCTTCCTTTCTATTTTTCTTCTCTTGGTGAGTTACAGGAAGATGCAGTTGCGTTGTTGAAGCGGATCCATAGATTTTCTAAGGCTCAAGATATTGAAGCGCGTGCTGCTGTACATATTTTCCATAGAATAGGTTTTGCTACTGCTAAAAGGGTGGGAGCGCATATAGTATCTCGACTCCCATCCAATTTGTTGTAAATCCCTTTTTGTTTCTAATAAAGTGATGGTTAAATAATAAAAAAAAATAGTAATAATTATAATATAATAATAATAATTTCTACAATAAATCTTATTATTATAATGAAGTGATGTTTATAATAAATAAAAAAAAAATATAATAATAATAATAATCTCTACTACTTATAAAGGAAAAATCCCAAAACCTTGAATGTTGAAAATCAAGTTATAAATGGAATTGTTGATAAATTAAATGTAGTGTGTTGTAGAGGCTTTATAAAAGTTAATACCCCATCAATTAGAAACTAAAAAAACATACGACATAATATAAATTCCTTAATTTTTCTAAAAATTCCTCTCTAAACCTCCCTCTCTCTGGCTCATGAGATCGTCAATTTATATGTATGAATTAGTTATTTATAAACTATGGTTATGTTTTTGTAATCTTTTTATTTCATTCTATAGGTCTAGGTACGGAGGTTGGATCGGAAATCACAATGCACAAGTTCTGATGATTAGGTTTAATATTTGCTTTATTTGATTCAGATTACAACTATTTTGATGCATGCTTTTTTAATTTCACCTTTCATCTGATGGGAATAATACGTTAGATTTTTTTTCTGGCTGGTGTGATAGCGAAGCTACACTTATGTGTTTTCTTACTGTGCATGAGCGTTTAATCTTATAAGCGATTAGGAGGCATTCCTCCTCATCCATTTTCTAATCGAGGTAATACAAAATTCATATGTTTTTATTGACCTTGTGCAGGTTCATAGGTGCATGATACAATCCAAATGGTGTAATTTAAGCACTTAATGGATCAACTTGCAGACGGTTCTACTGTAAGACTCCACAGATATAACCTTGATGAGATTCAATTCAAAACATGATTTTTAAGAATCAGTTAAGGATCGGTTCATGGTTTTGAATTTGGTAAGAATCTACATCATCTATTATAATAATATTTGAACATGTGTATATATATATCATAATTTCCTTATCATTTATTCTGATGTGAGTGAACAAGTTCTCGCTTCTGACGAGCGAGTATACTTTGATAAGAATTAAAAGACCGATAGAAAGAAACCTCTTACACTCACTGATGTGGAGGAAGTTTAGCATTTTACGCCTTTACATATCATGATTATCTTGTCACTATTGAGTCTTATTATATGCACCATCTTAAAATATTTTTGTTAAATTTGGTAGGGGAAATGAAATCAACCACACATTATGTGGAAAGTATAGAGTTTTGTCAATTTGTAATTTTCTGTAATGATCATGGCAAAATTATCCTTGTGCTACAACTTTCCATGATGAAGAAATGGGATGGTAAAGGCTATGCATTTTAAATTAATATTTCATCTATCAACCTATGTGATCTACGTGCATAGTATAACAAATAATATGTTATAAGGTCACTTTAGGGAAAATGCTCATTTAAAATGCTTATTGGGGCACAAAAATGTTTCTTCGTAATAGGAAAGAAATTGCATCAAACGATGATCTGTTAGACATCGCTTAGACCACAAAACTATGATTTGAGGAGCTGGCCATGAATAACATAATTCAAACCCTCTATCATGTATTTGTTTAGGGATTAAACTTGACAATGACGTATTAATAGGTCCACCAAATTTAGAAGATTGTATTGGTGTCTTTTTAGTGTTCACTTGCGTAAGATGAGATGCACTTCAGATGTATGCATTAGGAGTTGGGAAATCTTTCTAAAGGGTGCGCAAGGTCTCATATTTCTCTTATTGGAATTATAATGCCATTAGTATTTCATTTAAAACAAGAATTTGTTGGTATTGTAGATTGAGACATGTTAAAGTTCAGACATCCAAATGTTCTTTTCATTCGGAGCATTATGTGCACATAACATAATATTGCAAAATAAGAAAAGATCACATAACTTGCCTTAGGAATCCATTAGAAGCCAACGTCTGTTGTAGTTCCTGTATAATGCTGCAATGATCATCCACTCGCAACTTATTACCGCCGAGACCACTACATTCGTTCTCAATGTACATAGTACTTCCGTAGACCAAAGAACTACGAATGTTTAGACCAAAGAACTGCAAATTAAAGCAAAAAAAGTATAACTTGGCTTTACATGCTATTTGGAATATACACTTTATTTGGATTTTGGTCAATGTTCAGTTGTTAACAAACTAATATATCTTTTGGAATAAATTAAAATTAAAGTTAAATAAGTATTTGATGGTGAAGTTTTGATTTTATTGACATAAGCGTAATCTCACATCGATAAAATATAGATCTTAAAGGTGAGATATATACCATAATTAGTTTGCAAACTTATCAATCCCTCTAATGCTAATTCACATTCTTTCCACCTTTGCGTTGTACCCGAACTCTAAAACATCCCATCTGCTGTAAAAAAAGGGTGTTTTGCTGCTGAAAGACACCTTCTGCTGCAAAAGGATGTTTGGCTGCTATAAAAGCACGAACCAAACACCCCTTCTGCTGCAAAAAGGGTGTTTGGTTGCTGTTAAAACAGAGGCCAAACACCACTTTCGCAGCAGAATGGGGTAATTTGCTAATTATTAAGAACTTACTTTCTTTATATCTTTACAAAGACAATGGTCAACTCGCAACAAAAATTCCATTATACTTGTAATTACTAGAAGTTCTTATGATGGCCTTTCTTTGGACATTATAAACTAACTGAACTTCTTTACATTTGACATTGTTTATAGATTATTTACGGATGTGCTTCGACATATGTGTAACTAACATTCCATACCAAATATCATCTCACCTTACCTTCAAGCTATTAAACCATAGCCCTCTTCTCAGATGTGCGATGATAATGTTCCAAAGGGAAATTTGCCATTAGATTAGTTGCTCAACGTCATGATTCTCAGTATTGTCGCATTTCAGTCAACACCCAGATTTTGCTCGTGTTTCCCACTTATTAAAAGTTGGTAAAAATAACTTTAGACCCGCAACAAAAGACGACTCATCTGTTTTCGTGATTGAGCCAAGAAAACGAGCCCGTGTTGTCAACTTTAAGGAATGGGATGGTTCAAATGTGTTACACTATAAAAAGTAAAACCCTTGGTGTGATTGTTAAACAAAAACGTGTCCTTTCAATATTAGAGAAAAATTACAAAAACTTTCAAGCGTTACAAGCTTCTCAAGGTGATCAAATGGCAACATATGTTTGTGTCTTGGTATCAGGTGAGTTGAGTATGGATATGGACGATGAAAGAGACGATTTCAAAGAGGTTGATAATATGGAAATGTTTGATGGTGATACAAATTCGATTATGATTTTAATTCAAGTATCTCAAACATCATATATGCTAGCTGACAACACGGGCTCTTAGGATTACCCGAAAAAAAAGTTCTTATGCATTTAATTCAAGTATCTCAAACATCATATATGCTAGCTGACAGTATTCAAAGCTGCGATGAGTAGTGGTGTGTCGAGTATCGTCTAACGCTCTTGGGACATAGATTATGCTTATGTTCTATATCATCCATGTCTTCAGGTAGTAGCATTTAACCATAAGTGCATACTTTTCTTCAACTTCTACATGAGATGTGGTATGGAGACAAGTTATTTTTGAAACAGGATATAGAGACGAGTTAAAATATCTGAAATGGCAACAACTGGTGGAGTATTTGTTCCCTTACTGCAAGGGGTGATGTGTAGCGAGCATTTTCTCTCAATGGAAGCTGTTGGCTCAGGTTCATATATTACAACAATGGAAATTTTGAATGATGTTTCGTTTCAGTGTATGTGCAGCGAAGTTCAAAGCACAAATCAATATGCAAATATGAACAACGAACTATGAAGGAAAAAGCTAATGAAATAACATAAATTATATTTTTGGTTTTAGCTAAGGCACATAGAATCAATGGTCAATATTGTTGGATGTTTGGACTAAAAAGCTATGTTTTTTTGATATTTGATTTCCATATTATTAGAGATTACAAGTATACGTATTTCAATAATTATGTGATATTAAAATATATCAGTTGTGGAAATTTCTACTTGGTACCTTCAGTAGCACATTATCTGTTTTATCCTCCTGCATTGTGCTACTACTATAAGTATTTCATTGAATCATTGAGAAAGTATATTATTCACAGTTAATGCATACCAAATGGTACACCAAGAACTTGCATGACACTATCATGTCCTTCAACATTACATAGGCGTTCAAAACTAACATTTTCCAAAATTGTACTCCGTAATTTTTTAGCGAAACCCTTTCTATACTAAAAATAAAGTTTCTCTTCTTTTACGCGACCAATAAAGTGCGTTTTTATATGTTGTTTGATACTACATGTTTATTTAGTATTTTATCTATAGTTGAGTTATCGCATGTTAAGACTCTTTTCAATTACATTGTGATCTTACCACAGTATATCGTATCGTTAATTATTTACCGCTATGTAATTTTCGCCGATATGCGCGGGTACTCGCCTAGTTATATATAACTAGGAAATAATTTTCACACAAAATGATTTCCACACAAATTATAAAGGATCAAATTCCTTAAGCATTCAATTTTTCACCCTTATTATTTTCCTACCAACCAAACAAAAAAAATAAAATTATTTTCATTTTTTTCCCTCCAATACCCTCTATCAAACACACCCTTAAATTAGATGAATACACCATCAACTCAAAACATATGTCAATAGTATAATGCTGCTAGACCACACTTTAAAAGTAGATGGTTCAGACTTACGACTCTTGGAAGTAGCAAAACTGTTTCTACAAGATTCATCTCTAGAATGAAACTAATCTAAGAATTTGCTTAACAGCCCCATGAACTCTTCAACTTTACACAATGACACATCTAGCTTAATACTTGCCATTACACTTTAGAATATCTCCAAAATAACCCCGAATCCTATAAAAGCTTCCTATCTAACAATATGTACTAGTCCGTATATTTTTGTTTCAAAACACGTATACGAACTTAACTTTACGTAGCATACAATTAGATGAGTTTTAGTTAATCAATTGACTTAGCTCAGTTGACCAGTAAGGTTCCACTAAGTGATTTCCTTAGGAGAGGATTTCTGAAAGTCTTGGGTTTAAGACTTGTCAAGCGTCTTTTAGGCGAAACGGATAAGGAGTCTAACATAACTAGGCGAAGATTCGAAAAAGACATTATTCCACTTGGATGTCATTGCACGACTCGACCCACTAGCCACTAACATTTGCCGTTCTAAAAAAGTGAGTTTTAGTTGATTCGGTTATATATTTGGTGTTGAACCAAAACAAATTAACTTGACCAAATGAACCAACCCTTCTGTACTGCAAATGAACCCTTCATATTCCTTATTAAACACTTGTTGGAGATATTGACATTTCATAGTCACCAAATATATTAATGGGTTTTCTAGAGCAATGTTAACATATGGTCGAATATAACGGCTGGATTAACTACGTAGTATTTGTTTATGAGCCGCTAATAGGGTTTGTTATGTTAATTAATCTGACCGTTTTTAATTTCTTCATCTCATTTCCTTATAAATATAAAGTGAGAGACTTCCTATTTTTTTAGTAACACGAAAACACCTAGCTCAGTCCTCTACTTTTGTTGTTCACCTTCAGCTTGATTCTTTTTGTATAAGTTCTATGTTGGTTCGTTTTGATAACTCGTTTATGTTTACGAGGTTGCCCATTGTTGTTATAACCTTGAAGATGAATGTCCATGATTTTTCAACACATTAAAGAGGACGCATCTCGTTTAAAAAAATTGTGAGCTTTCTGCCTCAAGATTTTCCTTTTGTGTTTTTAGTCTGCACAATTAAAAGGCTTACATTATTTTTTACCATGCTTCACATTTTCTTGTTATGATCATCATATCGCTTGTTAGCCTATTGGCAACACACTTATTCCCAAACATCCAATTACGCCAGTTCGTCTTAGTAAAAAAACAGCAGGATAGGGAAAGTTTACGGAACTTAATCACGCCAATTGTGCTAATATATACCAAAACGAGCAGCAACGGTACCAAGACTAAATATCGTCGGGTGAATATAAAATTTTGAACCATAATACTAGAAACATATTTTAATGAAACGAGCGCATTTAATATAAATTTTTAAAAAAAACTATTAACACTATGTCAAAGATCCTTTGAAAACGAGTAGGGATATATATTAATAAAAACTAATGTTAACAACTCTTATGTCAAGCTTAATAGAAACATTATAACTACTTACATGCACAAGTCCAAATTGGCAACGAACGAAGAAGTTTCTTGAGATAATGTGGTGTGACACTTCATTTATTGATTTTGAAAATCATGGTTAACGACCTTTAATTAACTTGCTCATTTCTTTGAAAAGGAAACTCGATACACAACCAATTTACTCATGGTCTCATTTCATACTTGACAATTAAGTTCATATTTAATATACCAACTTAATTATATATATAACAATAGTGTTATAATACTATATCTTTAACGTGTTAAATTACTCGAAAGTTCCATGGGGCTTGACATTAATTGCTCTAGAATTCTTGTGGTTCATACGATCTACACTTTTTATTGTCACTGGATAAGACTATTGATATAGAATTAAAAATGGTTTAAAATGACACATATGTCCAATATCTTCATCAAAACATTTATTTGCCTAACTATTTTTTCAAACTCTAGAGAGTGATGTTTAATTATTTCATCGACTTTGATATCAATAACAATTATTCATATGTATCATAACTATATCTCATCAAGTTTATATTTTTCTATGTTTATAGTCAGGGACGGAATCAAAGGTTTCCGCTAATACTCGGAAATTTTATAGATTTTTTCGATATTATTGTTAATTTTTAAGAAAAAAAATTAATTTTTTTAAACGTTCTTTTAAATAATTTTTAGTATTAAAGTTCAAAATGTTATGTGCATCCGACAATATTTAATCGTGTTTGAATAGTTTGTGGTTATTGATTAGACATTTGACCAACATGATATGTGTAGCACCATGCAAATGCACCCTCTAATGATTTAGCTCGGGTACAATGCTTTTGCTCCCGGTACAAGTGATACATGCATGCATTTACTCATATAAATATATGTATCAAGTAATGATACATGCATTAACAATAACTATCAAAATTAACATGGATAGAAAGATGTTACAAAATCTCTTCTTCTTGTATAAGTTTATGTTGAAATTACTAGGGTATCCTCAAGGACACCACCATTGGAAGAACAAGAGCATGAAGTACATGAAATATGAATCCATGTTAGATAACCACACACCAAAAGAGCTACATAACACTACTATAGTGTTTGAAGTAGAAGGAGGGCTATTAAGGTCGAGTTCGCTCTTTCCGTACTTCATGCTTGTGGCTTTCGAAGGTGGCGGTGTATTGAGAGGTTTAGTGTTGTTCTTATGTTATCCTTTGGTTTGCTTGCTTTGGAAGGAATTAGGGTTGAAGATCATGGTGTTTATATGCTTCTTTGGGTTGAGAAAAGATAAGTTTTTGATTGGAAGGAGTGTTTTGCCAAAATTCTTCTTGGAGGATACAGGGTTTGAAGGTTTTGAGGTGGTGATGAGATGTGGGAGAAAGGTGGGTGTGAGTGAGTTGCCTAGTGTTATGGTTGAAGGGTTTTTGAAAGATTATTTGGGTGTTGATTGTGTTATCGGGAGAGATTTGAAGGTCGTTTTTGGGTACTTTGTCGGGTTGATGGACGACGTGACTACACCGAGATCAAAGTGCTTGATAAATGATGTGTTTGGAGAACGGAAAAGTGATTGTCGTCTCATTGGTTTTGGTTGCTCTAACAAGATTCTTGATAATCAACTTTACTCTGATTGCAAGGTTTGCAACCTCTTATAATCTTTCTTTCGATATGATTTGCTTATAACTAAAAAAAACACATGATAGTGAACTTTTGAGCCCTAATTAGGTGTATAAAATAGGCTAATAGTTAGTTTCCTTTGTATTCAGGAGATATACTTGGCAAGCAAAGCCGAGAAGAGGAGATGGAGAGCCCTACCAAGAGACATGTACCCCAAACCATTGATTTTCCATGATGGAAGGATCGCGTTCAAGCCAACTTTTCTAGCGACATTAGTGATGATCATGTGGGTTCCGTTTGGGTTCTGGCTTAGCCTTTTGAGAATAATAATCGCGATATCCTTTCCTTACAACATGTCTATTCCTGTCTTGTCCTTCATAGGAATGGGAGGTAGAGTATACAATCATTCTGCTGATAAAAACAATATTAACAAAAATAAAAACGATCCAATTAAGGGAAAGGGAAAATGCACGCTGTACGTGTGCAATCATAGAACATTACTTGATCCGATCTATATATCAATGGCTATAATGAAACCTTTAACGGCTGTCACATATAGCTTGAGCCGGTTATCAGAAGTTTTATCGCCACTAAAGACTTCCCATTTGAGTAGGAACAAAGAAAAAGACTCGAAAATGATGGAGATGTTACTTAGCCAAGGTGACCTTGTAGTTTGCCCCGAAGGAACAACTTGTAGGGAGCCGTATGTACTTAGATTTAGTCCTTTATTTGCTGAAGTAAGCAACGATATTGTCCCCGTTGCTCTAGATGCTAAAGTTGGTATGTTTTATGGGACGACTGCTAGTGGTTTTAAGTTTTTGGACCCCGTTTTCTTCCTCCTGAATCCGGTTGGGATTTACCATGTCAAGATTCTTCAAAAGTTGGAAGGCGTAAATACATTTAAGCAATCAAGAATAGAGACAGCGATTCAAGTTCAGAAGCAGATTGCTGAAGCGTTAGGGTTTGAATGTACAAATCTAACAAGAAAAGATAAATATATGATCTTGGCAGGAAACGAAGGTGTCATTTAGAACTTAGAAGACATCCGAAAGATGTGTTCATACTAAAAAGGCATCGAAAGATCTGTTTCTATACAAAATGTATAATTGACCGATGAACTATATTTGTAATTTAGATAAAGATGTATGTATGTTTATATACTTATACTGAATGCTTATTCATCTTAAGTATAAAGTAATTTAATTTGAACATGTACATAATTGAATGCTTATTTTTTGCGAGGTCTTACAAATATGTCAACTGGAAATCTGAACTCTGAACTCTCCAAAAAAATGTGGTGCTAAAGAAGTTCTCGTGTCAATCGTACATGACACTCACTACTCACTTTTTTTTGGCACGAGCCTTTGAACATCAACCGCTGTGCTCATACAAATATGTCAACTGGAAATCTGAACTCTGAACATTAGCATTGTATGTTTTTTTGTGAAAAGGCTTACCGAGTTTCCCTGTTTTTTCGACACTTGAGGACATTGGTACAAACCGGCCCGTTGCGCGCGTGTTTGCAGGATACAAGGAATTGAATTGTCACCATCCCTACATCAAATTATATGGATTGTCAATCAAATCTTGTGATGTACCTGCATGGCTCTCATTAAATGTATATTTAGAGGGGACGGAGTGATCACGGCGTGGCTCGCCGTTGCCTTGCGTGGGTCGGCGTGACCACACTGTTTGTTGCGGCGTGGCACACGGCGTTGGCACAGCCACGTCCGTGAAAAGCTGTATAAAAAAAATTCATTTTACTCCCTGCTGGAACTTATACTACCTTTATTTTTTGTTTTTTGCAAATACTACCCCCAACGGCTATATTACCGTTGGGTTTAAACAATTTTCAAATTTTTTTTTAAAAAAATTCCTCCAACTACTATATGACCGTTTGATTTTTTTTTAAAACCCCTCTATATATACAAACCTCACTTATTTTTAACTTCTCACAAAAATCAAATTTACACACACACAAAAACAATGGCGTACCAACCTTCCGTATTTGACATTGATGATGAAACCGACATTGATATGTTTGTTACCGCTTATAATTATTATAATTACTTGCAAGAACAAGAAAACAAACCCCGACTCACCCGAAATGTTATTGAACGTGATCGTGAAAATGTCGAAGTTCGTTTGAGGGCGGATTATTTTGACGAGCCTTGTAAGTATCCGTTACACATTTGTCGTAAAAGATATCGTATGAGTCGAACATTATTTTTAAAAATTGTCCATGATATTGAAAATTATACGGCGGATCCTCTTCCAAAACACTTTGATTACTTTAGAGTTCGGCCCGATTGTACCGGTCAAATGAGTGCAAGTGTTATTCTCAAATGCACAGCCGCCATAGCCAACTGGCATACGGCAGCGTGCCCGACCAGTGTGATGAATATTTGCAGTTGGCCCAACGTACTGTTACTGAAAATTTGTTTTTATTTAATATGTTTATTATGGATTTGTACATGAACCACTATTTGAGAAAACTAACTCTTGAAGACGTACATAAAATTTATGCGAGGCATAAGAATGTTCATGGTTTTCCGGAAATGCTTGGAAGCATTGATTGTATGCACTAGGAATGGAGAAGACAATTTGGGAGGGGTGATAAGAAATACCCAACAATTATGCTTGAGGCAGTTGCTTTTCAGGACTTGTGGATTTGACATGCGTTTTTTGGTGTAGCAGGCGCCAACAATGATATAAATGTTATAGACGTTTCTCCATTATTTGACGACCTTCTTAATGACGTAGCACCTGTTGCTCCGTATAGAGTAAATAGGGTTACGTTTCAGAACGGGTATTACTTAGCCGACGGGATTTACCCATAGTGGGCTAGTTTTGTTAAATCGTTCTCGGTTGCAAGTCAACCCAAAAACATACATTTTAAAAGAAAACAAGAAGGAGCACGAAAGGACGTCGAACGTGCTTTTGGTGTTCTTCAAGGTAGTTGGGGAATATTACGTCAACCGGCTCGATCATACAGAGTAAACACCATCAGTAGAATCATGTATAGTTGCATCATATTGCATAACATGATTTTAGAAGATCAAAAGATGGCGATTGGTCAAGAACATGAAGCCGAATTTCGTATTGATGATTCTAATGATATTTTTTTTAATCCATCAACAAGAATGCAACGTCGGTGGATAGATAGACATGACACCAACTGTACCAAAATAAAAGAGTTGCAGGATAAAAATTCACATCTTTCACTTAAACGACACCTTATGGAACATCTTTGGGCACGACGGCTACAAAATGAAGACGAAGACGAAGAAACGGAGAATTAGTATTTTTATTTTATGTCATTTGTATTTTTTTTATTTGGTATGTTATGATTTTATTTATGTTGTAATGTTTTTAATTTAAATGAATTAAGTAAATTATGATTTGAATAAATTAATTGTTGAGGGTAGTTTATGAAAATAAGTGGAAAAATTGGTGTGGTGGTGTGGAAATGGTGTGATGATAAGATGGGTTTTTTTAGTGTGGATGTGGAAGTGAAAAAGCTGACGTGGCGGGGTGTTTTTTGGTATGGGGGTGTAATCACTCCATTCCCTCTTAAAGGTGGTGTTAATGACATGAGAATGTATATAACTTATCAACTTTTGTTATTCTGTGTTGTCATCTTATTTTTTTATCAAAACAAAAACCTTTCAAACTTCATCTTTTGTGTGTGTAGTATTAATCGACTACAACCTGGCAACTAGATGCGGAAACCACGATCAAAGAATTATCGACAGAAAAGAAAACCCACAAGGTATGTATTCCTAATCTATTAGATTAGTTTATTGATAAAGAAAGCGTTGTGAATCCCTTCCCCCTCAACTTCTTTTATAGAGATGAGGGGGGACCGAATATTACAAAGACCTAGGGGTCGGGTTAGGCTTAGAACAACCAACCGACCTTTATTCTATTAGCTATTTAGGAAACTCGAAAGTTATCCCCTAGACACGACTTTAGGTTAATAAAGACTAATATATAACAATTTCCACCTTAGGCTTATATTAGCATATCTCAATACGCAACAACTCCATGCAGTGTTGTAACTTACGTCTAGGTACCACCTTCGTCAAGGCATCCACAACATTTTGTTCAGTAATCACCTTCAGAACTTCAACCGTCTTCTCTTCCAAGACTTCTCTGATAAAGTGATAATGTATATTGATGTGCTTAGTCCTATCATGAAAAACATGATTCCGCGCTAAATGAATCGCGTCCTAATTATCACAATTAACTGCAACAGTGTTAAGCTTCACGCTCAACTCTTCCAAGAGTCCCCTTAGCCAAATAGCTCCTTTCACAACCTCCGTAAGTGTCATATACTCCACTTTAGTTGTCCATAAATCCTCCGTGTGCTGCAACTTAGCTTCCCAGCTCCTCGCGCATCCATGTATCAGTAACCCGTACTCTGTGATTGATTACTCATGACAGTGATCGATCTTATCACGACGTAGTAAAATTCCACAAAAACCAGTACGTATGTATGTAATCTACGATCAAAACACATCCAACATACCCACATCTGCAGATGCTATGTCAGGTCTCGTGTAGACCACATGATACTCCTGGCTTCCAACTGCATATATATGACCACTTGCTATTCATTTCCACATCACAACCCCTGATAGACTATCCTCCAACGACAGTATGGAGTATCCCTTCAACAAAGTCTGTACCAACTTTCCGTTGTAAAACCTGGACTGTGACACCCTCAGGGTATTACCATTATGATTCCTAACGATCTTAATACCAAGTATATTTCCCTTTGGTTTAACCAACAAACACTTGGTAACCGAGATCTCAGCCTTGCATCCGGAAGAAAATACCATACAATATATATATATATATATATATATATATATATATATATATATATATATATATATATATATATATATATATATATATATATATATATATATATATATATATATATATATATATATATAGAAATAGATGTATGAATATAACCTGGTGTATACTCCCAGCAATAACTGTACCTGTCGTCACTGCTTTTTCTACAACCGTTGCTGAGCACATACACATATAACCGAGTATCCATTTCTTCTTTAATCCTACCATCCACTTGGAAAGAACCTCATAAGTAACTATATCATTGAAAGTCAATGCTCATGCGCATATATCTTCTCCAGTTCAGCAACTGCAAAAGCAGTCTCATTACTGTATTCTCTACACTTGAATAGTTCCCGTGTTAAGTGTTGCTCCCTATCACGTGCTAGTTGATAGTATATCAAATATTGAGTTTCCTTCCTTTAGAACAGCTACATGAACATCTACATGATCAACATTCCCTTGAGGTTCCACCTCAAATGCATGATCCTCCCAAGATTGAACCTTAAACTCAACTCATTGCAACATGCACTGAACCTGTACATACACTAGAACCAATGAAAATTTTCGTATATTTCAGCCTTTCATTAAAAATCATATTCCTGTAAAGCACTCCCTTTGAAGTAACGTCATCTAACCTCCAAAGTTGATAAATATCCATATCTTCACGAAATCCCAGGAATATGCCCTTGACCATAACCGGTCCAAGCATCCTTTGCTCAATACTAGCAAGCCAACAAAAAAAAACCCTAACATATCTATAGTCTTCTTGAATCCAATCGCTGCTGATGGTGACCTATTATCTAGATATGTAGACATGGTTGTATCCTTTGTTCAAAAAACCTTGGACAGACCAGACTGAATCAGACAACAATGTACCTTATCCAAGAGTGTCACGTTCGTCTCCTCAACCAACTCATTCTGCTGATGTAACCCTGCAACATCCAAATGTTTGGCGACCACACTCTTCATACATTGTTGTATAGATCTTTGATTACACGAATCAATAACATTACACGTCTTAATCTTCCACCCAGACTGAAACTTTCCTAACTACTTCCTACCCTTCATTGTCTTCCCGGTCATAGCCTGACCGTTCAGCGTATATACGCAATCAAGCCTTCTTGTTTCTAATTGTACCACCAGTGAACCCTTTATAACCTGGATCTTGCTCGATTGCATCTTCACGGTAAAACCCTCTTTTTCAAGAGTGCCTAGCGATATCAAGTTTCGTCATAATTCTGGAACATACCAGACGTTGTCCAACACGAAACTTGATCCATCCCTCATTCGTACTCGAATCTTACTTGTCCCTCGTACACGGTATTTCCTACCATAACCTAGCAGTACATTACCACCGTAATACTCCTTAAAATCAACCAAGTAATCTCTCATGTGTGTCAAATGGTATGAGTCCCCTGAATCCATGATCCAGTCCAAAAGTTCATCAACACTCATGGCCAAGGTTACAAAAATCGCTTGGCTGGATACCGCCAATCGATAATCGGTTTAGCTGGGATTAATAGAGGACTAATCGGATTGGATTTTTTATGTATAAAATTATAATTTAAAAGTATATGCACGATTAGGCCGATTTATCCAATTTATCTGATTTTTGTCCGATATATCCGATTTTTTTCGATATGGCGATTTATATTCGACACCAAGTTGGCTAATTTATCATTATTTTATAAGATTTGACCGATTTATCTAATTTTTGACCGATTTTGACCAAACCGATTAATAAGACCGATTATGAAAATCATGGAGGTTAATCCCCGCCAAGCGATTTATCCCCGATTAATCGGTCGCCAAAGCCGATTTTTGCAACACTGCTCATAGCCATCATAATATCAGCATTGCCATACCCATCAGCTCTAGAATCAGATACCTGATCTTTATTCCTGACAAAACCTTGAGATTTTTTATGATTATACCTGGGACAATCCCACTTCAAATGATCCTCAGACTGACATATATAACACCCGAGTCTGTCGCTCCTTCCTTGTGACTTTGACTACGAACTATTTATCCCCTGATCCATATCTCTTTGACTGAATATCTCCCTCACATACAACCATTCACCAACATCACCCTTTGCTTTCGCCATCTTTAGAAGTTCCATAGAATTAAGTGTCGCGAGCACGTCTTCTAGCTTCAAAGTATCCTGACCATATAGCAAAGTCTCCACGAAATTATCGTAAGATGATGGTATAGATGTGAGTAATAATAATACCCGATCCTCATCTGATATAGCAGTATCTATAGCTACTAAGTCACTTACAAGCTTGTGAAACTAATCAATATGTTCAGACTGACTCCTACCTTGATGCATTTGAAAAGTATATAACTTTTATTTTCAAGTACAAAGGATTAGCTAAATACTTTTTCATGTATAAAGTCTCTTAACTTTTTCCAAATCCCCGCTGCATTCGTCTCCTTGGTGATCTCCCATAGGACCCGATCATCCAAACACAAGATCAGTGTGTTGTAAGCCTTTTTCTGAATGACGTTATCGTACGCCACTATTGTGGTGGCGAATAATTCCTCCAATGCTGTATCTAATCCCAAATGTGCCATCTAAGCCTTCATCCTTACCTGCCATAGCCCGAAGTCATTCTTCCAATCGAATTTCTCGATGTCAAATTTGGCCAGCATCATCTTATTTTAATCCTTTGCTAATCGTTTAACCTTTTGTGAATTTACCTACACAAAACACGATCTAGCAAAGAACTGCGTGTGTAAAACACCCTTGCTTTATCGATATAATCCTAAGATAAAAATCTTAGAAATCGATCAAACCACGTAACCCTTCAAAAAAAACCCTTTCTTACTCAAATATCGACTAAACCTTGGAAATTAACCTATCCAACAAATCGACAACCCTTGTACCAAGAAAATACCAGGTGCCTTTTGAAGTAAACCTTGTCATACTTCTAATTTTGCAAAACCAATTTCTAATAACTTAAGAAATCTTGCAACCTCGAACAAGTCTTGAACGTTCTTTATCCCTTTGTTGATTTGCTAAACCTTGTGAGAAAACTCTCACAATCACAAACTAACAAAGTCCTTTCGATAATTCGATAAACCTTGTGATATATTAAACCTCACAATCATGAATTACGAAATCCTCTTGTGCAAAATACCCGAAGTAATAATACCACCTTTTGTTTTATAATCAAAACAAAAACAATCTTTAATCCAATATACTTTATCCAAATTGATAAATATATTAGACCTAATATATCTCTTGGCCCAAAACACTAGCCTAAAAAAACCTAGTATTACCCCTTGTACTATTTTATTTGTGTTTAACTTCTAATAATAGCCACAACACCTATTATCTTTTTCCTCTGTCTCCCTGGTAAAGCCAGCGATTGAAAAAAACACCGGCGATGTAAACCACCACCGATCCCTTTATTGCCGATCACTGCTCCTTGATGATCACGACACCTGAACACCAATACCTCCTTCTCGATTGATCCTAGCAACCAGCGAGACCTTCGTCCTGAGCTCTGATACCACTTGTATTATTAATCGACTACAACCTGGCCACTAGATGCGGAAACCACGATCAAAGAACTATCAACATAAAAGAAAACCACAAGGTATGTATCCCTAATCGATTAGATTAGTTTATTGATAAAGAAAGCATTGTGAATCCCTTCTTCCTCACCTCCTTCTATGAAGATGAGGGGGAACCGACTATTACAAAGACCTACGGGTCGTGTTGGGCATAGAACAACCAACCAACCTTTATTCTATTAGCTATTTAGGAAAATCGGAAGTTATCCCCTAGACACAACACTAGGCTAATAAAGACTAATACATAACAGTGTGTATTTTGTGGTATCTTTTATGCAAATTTCAAAAGATAAAATAGTCATTAGAGCAGTCGGAACGACTGTGTTTAATAAGTGTGAAAACACTTATCCTTTTACCACTTAATTATAATAAAAACGAGACCTAAACGTGTGCTTAATGTCGTAAAAGGCGGAATTATGCGTGGTTTATGTTTTTATTGTGTTTTAGGACCAAAATATGAAAAAGGAAGAAAACACGGGCTTTCACAGGCTTTTATCAAAGAAAAAGACAAAAGACGAAGTCAAAAGATCAAGAGTGCAAAAAGAACGGAAGTCAAAGGCTTATTCTGAAGATTTATCGAAGAAAAAGACTAAATACGGAAGTTTAACGAAGTCGAAGAACCAAGAAGACGAGTTCATTTTATCTATCGACAAATCCTGAGACAAAGTCGAGAAAGAAATTAACTAAAAAGACGAGAAGACAAAGAGAAAGAAGGAACGAACAACACCACAATCCTTCCACCTATAAATAGAGAAAGAATTAGTCTTTTTCATAAGTAGATTTTAGTTTTAATTTTCAAGTAATTAGGAGTAGGTGTAAATACTTTCTCTCTCTAGCTTTCTTTATGTTTTCAAGCTTTTCATCTTTAATCTTGTATTTTTGAATCTTAATCTTCATCTTTAATTCAAGCTTTTGAAATTAATCTCATTCTTCCTTTCTTGTTTTAAATCTCGTGTTTGATTTGGTTAATCATGTAGTTTGTTTGATCTTATTGCTTATTTGGTTGAAGTGCTTATTTCATTGTTCTTATTATTTTGATGTGGTTGATGTTATAGCTTATTGTGCTTATTACTTATTGTGTGTTTAGTTTATTTTTAATTAAGTGGATTTGTTAGTTTAATGTTTTTAGATTAGATTAATTTATTTTGCTTATTTGGTGTTTTTATAGTTTTTTTATTAGTGTTGTGTTTGGCTTATTTTATAAATTAATTTAGCTTAACTTTTGCTTATTTCTTAGATTAATTTTGCTTATTTTGGCTTATTTTTATTCCCTGTTTTTTTTAGATCTTGCGAAGTCTAGTTATAGTCTGAGTTTCGGAAGAAGGTTTAGCCCTTTTCCCCGAAAGTCAGTTTTTATTTTTTATCCGAAACTCAGTTTTATTTTATTATTACGAAACTTCTTTTGACAAAAATAGTCTGAAACTCAGTATACTTTTCTTTCCCCGAAACTCAAATTTTCTTATAAAACTCCGAAACTCATTTTTTCTAAATTAATCCGAAACTCAAATTTTATTCCAAAGAGTTGAGAAACTCAAACTTAAAAAAAAAACTCCGAAACTAATTTTTAAACAAATTTCCGGAACTCAATCACAATTTCATTAATTCCGAAACTCAAGTCTAATTTTCCCAGTAGTTTATTTCCGGAAGTAGTTTATTCCATATTCAGTAAATCTACTAGCATTAAATTTTCCGAAAATTCTTTCTATAAAAGTCCGAAAGTTGGCCATGTGAATGTGACCAATTTATTTGGCCATGGGAACACAAGTACCAAAAAATCCGAATGTCACCTCCATTTTCTTTACATAATTTCGAAAGTTTTTTTTTACATAATTGCGAAAATAGATTTGTTTGGTAGGTTTTTTTATTAGCATTATTATTGCGAATCTTTTATTGTCCGAAAGTTATTTTCATTATATTCCGAAAGTGTTTTTTAGTATGTTTCGAAAGTTTTGATTTTTATTTTTATTTTTTTATTTTGACTTTTATATTTTTATTTATTCCGTCATTTATTAATTTCAACTTTATTTTTTTTATTATATAATTCGAACTTTTATTTTATTTTATTTCGACATTCATTTTTTTATTTCCCGCATTTATTTACTTTTTTACTTTTATTTTTATCATTTTTCTTTATTACTTTTTATTACGTTTTAGTCCGTCTATTTTTAATATTGTTGTCGCGTTTAATTTTTATTTGTCAAAATTTTAATTTCTAAATAGATATAGATTATCAAACTTTCTTTTTATTCACAAAAAACGACTGAGTCCACTTTTAAACCGGGATCAATTCGATAAGACACCGAGAGACGATAAGACCAAATCTATAAGCATTTATCAGTTATTAAAATGGCACCGCTGCCGGCTCTTTTCGTAAAGATTAACGGTTTTTTGTGAGAGACGCGTTGGGTTTTGGGATCCGTTCACTTTTGAACGTTATTTTTCTTGCTTAAATTTCAAAAAAAAATCAAAATTTTCAAAAAAAATTAAAAATTTCAAAAATCCAAAAACATTTTAAAAATCATAAAAATCATTTCTTTTTCAAAAGTTTTGCACCAAAAATATTTTCTTTTTACGTTAACTTTATTTCTTCTATTTCTTTGCTATATTAGGTGTATGCGTACCCGTCCACGAAAGAGGAAATCCATTCAAGCCGCTATCATCGAGCCTCGTGTTGTTAACACTATGGATAACCGTCCAATGATCGAGTTTTTGCAATCACACGTTGAAGGCAATGAAGATGTGATTGTGGTGTCGGCTATTGACGCCAACAACTTCGAGCTCAAAACCGGTTTTATTCAAATGGTTTCCGCAACACCTTTCTTGGGACGCACTCATGATGATCCTCACGAACATATCAAAAGGTTTGTACACTTAACTAATACCGTAAAATACAATGGGGTCTCAAGAGGCAATTCGTTTGCTTCTCTTTCCTTTCTCTCTCGAGCGACAAGCCCGGACTTGGCTTGATAAGGAACCACCCCAAAGTATTACAACATGGGCGGACTTAGAAACCAAATTCATTAATTATTTCTTCCCACCCTCACGTACTACCGCTTTGCGGAATGATATCATTAATTTTGAACAAAAGTACGGTGAGACGTTTAGTGAATCTTGGGATCGTTTTAAGGAGCTTTTGAGAAAGTGTCCACAACACGGTTTTACTAAGGTGCATCAAATTAATACTTTTTATAATGGATTAAGTTTGAATGACCAAGATTCACTAAATAGTGCTTCAGGGGGTAATATTCTTGTTAAATCAATGAATGATGCTTGGACAATAATAGAAAACAAGGCAAAAGTGCAAACTAAAAGTGTAAGGGTTACTATGGCTAGTACTAGTGATAATGAGACCACAAATCAAATCCAAGCACTTACTTCAATAGTGACTAAACTTGCCTTACATGTTCAAAATACCCCTAGTCAACATGTGAATGCTCTTAATGTTACTTGTGAAACTTGTGGTGGGCCACACTCTTATGATAATTGTGATAAGGCTTATGATCGATCTCACGGGAAAGTGTATGCTTACAACAACACCGAGAGGGTTCATTTCAAGCCGAATGTCGATGTTAATCATTTGTCATATAATTCGACTAATTACTTGGCTCCACCCGGTTTTCAACAAAAACCACACCCACTCACCCAAAACAACCAAGGGCCACCAAGAGCAAATTTCAAGGAAATGCAAATGTGAGGGGCTACAATGCAAATCAAGGAAATTATCAAATACAAAATCAAGGCTTTCCAAACCAAGGTTTTAATCCTCAAGGTTTTCCACCATACAATCCATACCCAAACCAAGGTTTTCAACAACAAGGGTTCAATTTACCTAATCCACAAATGGACTTAGTTCTTCAAAAGATTTCGGAACAAGACAAGAAATTAAAGGAAATGCAAGAGTCCACGGATAGGAAATTCGTCCAAATGTTTCAAGCCCTTCGTCCCCAAGGTGCTCTTCCTTCAACAACTGAAACCAACCCTAGAGCTAATGTGAGTGCTATTACTACACGCAGTGGAGCAACTTTAGTAGGACCTTCTATCCCTTGCCTAGTTACTCTATCTACACCTCCTCTACCCCCATTTATCCCTTCTACTACCACGCCTAGTACTAGTTCTCCATTACCGTCCCCACCTCTTCCTAAAGACGTACCTAAGAAAACCCCTTCACCCTCTCAACCTTCAACCTCTCAAACTTCACCTTCTACACCTACACCTCCTAAGCCCAATATTCCTTATCCCTCTCGGTTAGACAAGTGCAAATTGCTCACTAAGGAGGATTCTCAAGTTACTTCCTATTTGAAGATGATCTCCCAAATGAACTTTAACATTAGCCTTGTTGAAGCACTTGTCCAAATGCCAAAATTTGTTAAAGAATTCAAGGAGTTGCTTAGTAAGAAGGAGAAGATGGTTGAGTTTGTCAACACTCGCTTAAATGAAAATTGCTCTGCAGTCCTTCTCAAAGAACTTCTGGAGAAACTTGGAGATCCTAGTCGTTTTGTGTTACCTTGTTCATTTTCTCAAATCCAAGAATGTATTGCCTTAGCCGATCTTGGGGCAAGTATCAATTTAATGCCATTAAGTGTTTGGAAGAAGTTATCATTACCCGATCTTATGCCAACCCGTATGATCCTTGAGCTATTAAATCGAACTCTCGCTTACCCCGTTGGTATTGCCGTATATGTTTTTGTTAAAGTTGGTACCTTCACTTTTCCGGTTGACTTTGTTGTTGTTGATTATGAAATGGATACTCGTATTCCGTTAATACTTGGACGGCCATTCTTGAGAACCGGAAAAGCTTTAGTCGATGTTGCCGAAGGTGAACTAATTCTTAGGGTCGGGAATGATCAACAAGTTTTTATGATGGGGAAGATTACAATCAAATCAAATGGAAAATAATCGGCGAAAATGATTGATGTGATTCAAGACGAGCTTGTTACAACTCATTTGGAAAGTACAAAGCTTGATGATTTTGTGCTACACAACAATCCTCTGTTCGAGACTTTCTATGATAATCCACTTTTTTAAGACCATGTGGAAGATCCTAATGATTCTCTCTCCGATTTGGATACTCCACCAATCTATGATGAATATGATGATGATTCTCTTTCCGATTTGGGTGATCCACCATTTTTTATGAATATGATGATTTTTCTTCCGAGTATGAAGACATGCCGACTTATGATGACTTTGATGATGTTGACACTCTTTCGAGTGATTCTTCAAGTGTTGTGTCTTCTAATGATGATTGTGCTCCTATTTTTTATGAGGATCCTCCACCAACAACGCTTGATACTACTTTAGAGGATTACTCATTTAAGGAAGATTTCACCACCTTTCTCAATACATACTTTCCTAATGAGCATGATTCTCCTCCTTTGGATTTTGATTATGGCCTCTACCCTCATTCGGATGTTAAGAAACCCGTTCTAAAAGAGAAGAAACCGGACGACACCAACATTCGTAGTACTTATGTTTTGACACCTCTCTTTCCACCTTCTTCTGATGAGATTATGCGGTATATGGGTGAATCTTCTTCAAGTTCTATTGAGTGCCATTCTTATTTTCCCTAAAGGAAAAGGTGTTCGATCCGGGTATCACATTTTTTAAGCCATCTCAGTATCCATCTGATGAAATAAAGGGAAAGACTTTTGGGAAATATGGAGCTATGCTTTCACCATATCACACCTTCTATCACCGTGCTCAACATTTTCTTAAGGGAACCTCGCCTACTCTACTTTGGATTGTGCTGTTCACCTTAGGCATGTGCTACTTGTTGGATGAGAACCATGTATTTGACCCCGGCGGATGTTCTTCAAGGTCTTATATGAGATTTTCACCATAGTAGTCGAGGTCGAGTCAGGCTCGTGACTCGGTGAACAAAAACAAGCGCTTCTCGGGAGGCAACCCGATGATCTTTCCTTTTTATCAGTTTTCATAATAAGTGTAGGGGAGACCCTAGTATGTGTTTGTTGTTTTCTTTCTTATGATGTGCAGGGATTAGAGCTTTCAAATATCCATTTTTGATGCCTTTTGACGACCCATGATTCTATGTACCCGTCTTCCCGGTTTTATCCTAAACTCTTTTGATTCACTATTTTATATCCATTATGTTGAAATAGGAATCACTTTAGTTGTCTCTTCCTTAGCAAGATTTAAACAAACGTGCACAATGTCCTAAGTGTAGGGGAGTTTACTTCCACATGCTTAAACATTGAGGACAATGTTTATATTAAGTGTAGGGGGACTTCTATCGAAGTTAAGTGGGCTTTTCCATGAATATGTCCTCATTTTAACCGGAAAATTAATTTTTTGACAATTTTCAAAATTTTTGATCTATTTTCGCCTAGTAGTATTTTTCTTTGTTATCATTATTTTCTTTCATCGTATGTATTTATTTCATTTCTTGAATAAATGGTTTTAACAAGTTTAGATGTCTTTGATATATTATACCCGTCGTGAATATTTTGACTCGACCCGAGTTTACTTATCCAAGTTTACTATAGCTAGTATCCTTAACCGTATGGACCTTAATTGGTTTATTAGGCTAAGCATCCACAAGTCTCATTCTTTGAGATTTTAAATTGTGGAGAGCGAGAAATGATAGAGTCAATTATAAGTTTTGTATTCTTTCATGAATTTATGTGAGTTAATTATGAGCTTTTTCTCCCATCGCTTGTTAATAAATAAATGCAATAAGTAAGGTCGTACGATTTGAAAAGTTACTTAGCTTCTAGCATAAGATCGTTTAAAAGTTGCTCGGGATTAATTAGAGTTCATAGCCAAGGCATAACTTATTGAAGCGGGATGCGAAGATTGGCGAGTCCAAAAAGGCCCTAACAAGGCATGAGGATTCGATTTTGTTGCTAAAGATCCAAAGTGATGTGAAGAATCATTTATCAAAAATCAATATGAAGGATCGAGACACATGACGAGAAGCAATTACTCCCATAAAGATTATGGAGAAGTCTATCCGAAAATACCCTAACAAGGTATGAGGATAAATAGATCCAAGTCCGAAAAGGAGGCGGATCGTTGCATATCAAAATCCCAAATAAAGATTGGAGAAAAATGAAGAGGTCGTGGTCCAAGTTTGAAGAATCTCTTAAAAACTTCAAGTGAAGAAATTCCTATTATGAAGAGAAGACCATTATTTCAAGAACGTCTCTCAAGATTCAGAGTATGAAGTCAATGCCAAATATCGATCCGAGAAAGGTCTCAAATCGTGAAGCGAGTTATGCCAAGATATGAACTTTATGAGGTTTCGAGAATCAGTTTTAAAAGATTTTGTCCTTTAGCTAACTATTGATTAAATCGTCCTACTTTATTTTCGGCCTAAATAAATTATCGAAATAAGTCAACAATGCATCCTCGTGATCATTCAAGACAATAATAAAATATAAGAGATACACCTAGGAATAAGGGGGTCTAAGTGAATAATTGAGCCACATGAGTAAGTGTTAGCTTTACTAACTTATAATAACAATGATCTCGTTTTTAAGCTTGGTATGGGGACGTGAAACTTGAGGGTGATTAATATTCATGACACCAAAAGCCCTAATGTAAGTCTTAGATTTCTTTACAAGTTACGTCCTCCAAATATTTTGTAATTTTCTATCTTTTAGTTTCCTTAGTGTCTAGTATATTTAATAAAGGCTAAGGTGGGTTAATTATGATGGAGAATGTAAATTTTGCTTTGAAATTAATGCATTGCATGAGGTCATCGCAATGGTCAAGTGTAGGGGATTTAATAAGTGTGAAAACACTTATCATTTTACGACTTAATTATAATAAAAACGAGACCAAAACGTGTGTTTAATGTCGTAAAAGGCGGAATTATGCGTGGTTTGTGTTTTTATTGTGTTTTAGGACCAAAATATGAAAAAGGAAGAAAACACGGGCTTTTATCAAAGAAAAAGACAAAAGACGAAGTCAAAAGATCAAGAGTGCAAAAAGAACGGAAGTCAAAGGCTTATTCTGAAGATTTATCGAAGAAAAAGACTAAATACGGAAGTTTAACGAAGTCGAAGAACCAAGAAGACGAGTTCATTTTATCTATCGACAAATCCCGAGACAAAGTCGAGAAAGAAATTAACTAAAAAGACGAGAAGACAAAGAGAAAGAAGGAACGAACAACACCACAATCCTTCCACCTATAAATAGAGAAAGAATTAATCTTTTTCATAAGTAGATTTTAGTTTTAATTTTCAAGTAATTAGGAGTATGTGTAATTACTTTCTCTCTCTAGCTTTCTTTCATGTTTTCAAGCTTTTCATCTTTAATCTTGTATTTTTGAATCTTAATCTTCATCTTTAATTCAAGCTTTTGAAATTAATCTCATTCTTCCTTTCTTGTTTTAAATCTCGTGTTTGATTTGGTTAAACATGTAGTTTGTTTGATCTTATTGCTTATTTGATTGAAGTGCTTATTTCATTGTTCTTATTATTTTGATGTGGTTGATGTTATAGCTTATTGTGCGTATTGCTTATTGTGTGTTTAGTTTATTTTTAATTAAGTGGATTTGGTAGGTTAATGTTTTTAGATTAGATTAATTTATTTTGCTTATTTGGTGTTTTTATAGTTTTTTATTAGTGTTGTGTTTGGCTTATTTTATAAAGTAATTTAGCTTAATTTTTGCTTATCTCTTAGATTAATTTTACTTATTTTGGCTTATTTTTATTCCCTGTTTTTTTAGATCTTGCGAAGTCTAGTTACAGTCTGAGTTTCGGAAGAGCGTTTAGCCCTTTTCCCCGAAAGTCAGTTTTTATTTTTTATCCGAAACTCAGTTTTATTTTATTATTACGAAACTCCTTTGACAAAAATAGTCCGAAACTCAGTATACTTTTCTTTCCCCGAAACTCAAATTTTCTTATAAAACTCCGAAACTCATTTTTTTCTAAATTAATCCGAAACTCAAATTTTATTCCAAACAGTTACGAAACTCAAACTTAAAAAAAAAACTCCGAAACTAATTGTTAAACAAATGTCCTAAACTCAATCACAATTTCATTAATTCCGAAACTCAATTCTATTTTTTCCCACTAGTTTATTTCCGAAAGTAGTTTATTCCATATTCAGTAAGTCTACTAGCATTAAATTTTCCGAAAGTTCTTTCTATAAAAGTCCGAGAGTTGGCCATGTGAATGTGACCAATTTATTTGGCCATGTGAACACAAGCACCAAAAAATCCGAATGTCACCTCCATTTTCTTTACATAATTGCGAAAGGCTTTTTTTTACATAATTGCGAAAGTAGATTTGTTTGGTAGGTTTTTTTATTAGCATTATTATTGTTTTATTGTCCGAAAGTTATTTTCAATATATTCCGAAAGTGTTTTTTATTATATTCCGAAAGTTTTGATTTTGTTTTTTATTTTTATATTTCGACTTTTATATTTTTATTTTATTCCGTCATTTATTATTTCCAACTTTTATTTTTTTTATTTTATAATTCGAACTTTTATTTTATTTTATTTCGACATTAATTTTTTTTATTTCCCGTATTTATTTACTTTGTTTATTTTTACTTTTATTTTTATCATTTTTCTTTATTACTTTTTATTAAGTTTTAGTCCGTCTATTTTTAATATATTTGTCGCGTTTTATTTTTATTTGTCAAGTTTTAATTTTTAAATAGATATAGATTATCAAACTTTCTTTTTATTCACCAAAAACGAGTGAGTCCACTTTTAAACCAGGATCAATTCGATAAGACACCGAGAGACGATAAGACCAAATCTAGAAGCATTTATTAGTTATTAGCGTTTTTCGTTGGCGCCGAACCATGGCGAGAAAAAAGGCTTGGCGCGAGACTCCATGGGTTGGTGCCATGTCTGCTGCGTCGTGGCTACCAGCCTTCACGGTGGACTTTTTTTTGTTTTTTTGTTTTTGAATATAACGGTAATATTACCATTAGGGGCGAAATTTTCAAAAAAAAACTTTAAACCCTTATTTTAAACCACTAATTTTTAGAGTGCTCGTTTTATACATAGATTTGGAATCACATGAAAAGGTTTGCTGGTTTAAATTCGATGCCCCCGATTTACAATGATATTGTTTCTTTTATCATGCCGATTGCAAAGAGAAGATCTTCTCGAAGTGTCATCGCCAAAATTGTTTTGACGGCGTGTGCCTATTTTATCTGAAAAGAGAAAAATGAACGCTTGTTCAAGAATACAAAGAGGTCGGTGAAGCAAGTTGTTGACTGCATTATGAGCTCGGTTCGTCTGAAGCTTCTATCGTGCCGTTTCGGAAAATCCAAGGATGGTGAATTGTTTATGTCTCTTTGGAGCTAACCTGATGTAATTTTCATTTAATGGTTTTACTCTAGTTTTGCTAGTTTTCATTTGGCCTGTCAAATGATTATATAGTTGTTCAAGCTTAGCTTAAGGTTAATGGGTATTCCAGCCTCATTTCATTGTACTTATCGGTCTTTGGGTTAGTAATATTTTAACCGGGTGAGTCTCTTTTATCCCTAAAAAATTTGAAACGCTAATTAATCTAAATTATTCAACCCCTTTTAGTTTCTACAATAACTAACTGAAGAGTAAAATGCAAAAAAACACTTTTATGATTTGCTAAAAGTGTGAATTACATTATTCGTTGATATTTGGCGCAACATTTTTAAAGAAAAATGTTTAGTTATTTTTAACTTTTAAAAATAATTCAAATTAAAAACGTAAAAGAAATTGAAACCATTTAAATTTTCTTACTTTTATCTTAAGAAAATGTTAAAATATTTAAAAATAATTATAATTTCTATTTTTTTTCTATTTTTAACATTTTTGAAAAAATTTCCAAATAAAAGGTAGAAAAGTTAAATTTTTTTTAGCGTTAAAACAAACCTTTTTATTTTGAAAAAGATTAGAGTTAATTTTTTTTTTTAAATATTTTTTCTTTAAAATGACAAGTTAATTTTTAAATTGCAATATACATCCATGAAGCATTATGAAAAGAATACAATTTTTTAGACCCTCGTTAATATTTAATGCAAAAAATATATGTGTCATCTGTTCAACGAATGTATGGTGCACTACTTACGTAATGATTGAATGCAATCTGTATCAAGTATCGACGAGGAATGTAATCACACTTTTGGCAAATCATAGTAACGTTTTTTTGCACTTTAGTCTTAACTAAATCGGTTCGATTTAGTTTCTATGGTTTTGTTTTTATGTCAAGACCGAAACCATACCGAAAGTTTGATTATTTAAAAGACAAAAAATCAAACCGTCGATTTCTATCGATTTCTTGTTCAGATCGATTATTTCGGTTCGTTTTGTTTTTTGTTTCGATATTAGTTTTTTTTCTCACCTCTAAACTAAATATTAAAATATCTTATTACAGTTTAAATCACTAATTCAAATCATTGATTTCTTTATACCCATGTAGACATTAAAAAAATACTTTTTTTTAACAGCAAATTTTATTAAAAAAACTTGCAATGAGCTAGCATTACAAGATAATCAAATGAGGATGTTGCAACCAACTATCCCAACTAACAGCGTTTTTACCCCTAGTAATATACCAAGAAAAGGAACGCCTTGCACTGTCAATAAAAAGAGTTTCAAATCTAAGAGGAGCAGCCTCGAAAAGAATCTGATTTCTCGCCGCCCAAATACTCCACCACATCGTGTAAAAAATTCCTTCTAACGCCCTCTTAGAATTAGAACGTATCCGGATATTAGAGAACCATTGAAGCCAAGAAACATATGAATCGAACGAAAATCTACCTAAATTCCACCAAATGCAAATACCATGATTTATCTCCTGCGCCAATATACATTGGAAAAAATAAGTGATCCACATCTTCAATCACGTTTCGACACAAAGGGCAAGAACTAGGGGAAACCATCACTCCTCTTTTCATCAAATTAGAACATGTGCGAAGCTGATCCAAAGAAACTTTCAAAGCGAATATGTTAACTTTGATTGGGACAACCTTGACCCACCGCGTCTCCGTATTCGAATTAGGAAGTAAAAACTCATCAATGAGCAATCGAGCATCTTTGACTCGAAAAGAACCTTCACCGTTCAAATCCCAAACCCACCGATCCTCCGCATTGGACAAAACCACAGACTCGAGGTCACCAAGAATATAAGAAAGTTGTAAATACTCGATACCTCCTCTAACATTCCGTCTAAAAGAAGACTCAAAAGGCCTATGTAATTTTGTAGCCACCTTGTATTCTTTATCATTTCAAGACCAAACAGCCGCAGATACTCCATACATAGACGAGAATTGCCAAGCCAAATGTCTTTTTCTTTTTTTGGTAACCGTGATTTCCGACTCATTGGTCGACTAATCCACGAGGTTTGAGCCCACCACCACACAGACTCAAACCAGGTAAAGCCCTCCCTTTTCAGGAATCTGATAGACGTCCCATTTCTAACACTTAATTTACAATGAAAAATAAAGTCCATACCTTGGTGTTTAAGAGTATCTATTTCTCGAACGATGGATTATACACAAGTAATTATCTAGTACATATAGCCATGCAAATAATTTATTATAAGATCAAAAATCGATTTGACCTAAAAAATATCAAACCGAATACCAGATCAAGATATTTGGTCAATATTGGGTCGGTCTGGCTTAGTTTAGTTCGTCGGCTCGATCCAGTCCAACAAAGCATAGAGTCAAGTTGTGTATAATTCAAATCGGACCTGACCGGATTGAGAGCCAAAAATAATTAAATTGGTTGCCTGTGGTCCGGTCCAATAGTTCGGTTTGGTTTTTTGAATCAATTTGGTCAGCCGTCTACTCTAGGCTATCACCCAATACTAAGGGTGCGTTTGTTTAACCTAACGGTTTGACACTTCCTTTTACTTTAGGATTTTATGCTAAAGATTTAGGTTGTATATTAATGAAGGTGACCCACTCGCTCATTAAAAAATGTTACAAGAAAAAACAGAATATTGTGTATTATTTGAATTTTTAGAATATTTACAAATCAAAATTTATTATCAGTAGAAGAAAAAACAAAAAAGTTAGTGGTAAATATTAAACATGATAAAAAGTGCTAAAATCACATAAGTTTTACAATAGGAGAACTTGTACCTGATATTTTTAGAGAACAAATATAAGGGGATGAGTCCTATTGGGCCTCACAAATATAAACCAAACAGACAAACTTTACCGTCAACCCTAAACCCAATCTTTAATCCCAAACGCACCCTAAAGTGAACGCCCCCAAAAATTGATACTGCTGCTAGAAACATAAACCATAGAAAGAAAGAAAGAAAAATGTCAGACAACATTCCCTTTGATTTCCAGTTAGAAATCATCAAAAAGGTTTCTGATGTGAAGCCATTGGTTTGATTCGCATCAGTTTCTAAACCTCGGAAATCTTTCATTCACACCTCTGAATTTATCAAAGGTTACGGCGCCCGCCACACGCAGCCACGTAGGCATATCCTAATTTTACCATCGCATTTTGAGGATCACATGCTTATTTGTTTGGTAGAGGATGATAACAATGAGACTTTTAAGGTACAACAACAACAACAAGATCTTGTTCCATTTGTTGTGTCTCCTTTAATTAAACAATATACTCCCTCCGTCCCATATTAATAGTCCAGGTTACTATTTTTAGACGTCCCAAATTAATAGTGCAGTACAAAAATATATAAGAAATGTAAATTAAATTTACCATATCACCCTCACTTGAGGGTATTATTACAAACAATAAAGAAGTTGTAAATTAATTGGTTAAGGGTAAATCTGTCATTGTGCAAAAAGTAAGAGAGAGAAAAGCTGAAAAGTGATGTTTTTATTAAACTACGTGTTTTTGGTCGGTGGACTATTATTATGGGACGGAAGGAGTAATGTTTATAAAGTTGTTGGTACGTGTCATGGATTAGTGTGTTTTTATGGTTTTCATAAAGGTTATGATAAACAGATGATTGTTATTTGGAACCCGTCAATTGGAAAATCATTTGGTATTCTTAACTACTCTTACACTTTTATTTATGGTTTAAGTTTTGGGGTTTGTCCCGTCACTAAAGATCCTACTCTTGTGAAAATAAGATATGATATTGGCATGCCTTGGCGTGTTGAAGTTTTTACATTGAGTACGAGGGTTTGGAATGTGATTCCAAGTGGTAATCTGCCTCGTCAGTCGATTTGACTGTGCCCACGAACTCAAGTTGTTATAGATAGGTTTATCTATTAGGGTGCTCGTGAGGAGACTATTAAGGGTGATGGTCAATACAAAACAAATCATATTGTTGTATCATTTGATTTTATTACAAAGGAATTCAAATTGGTATACCTACTAGATAGCCTAAAAATGATCTATTATACGGATATATATCCTTTTCTAAGCTAAAAGGAGTCTCTTGTTGTGTCTGGAAACACTAAGGTCGAGGGAGCATGTTGTTTTAGTGTATGGGTGATGGAACGTGATTTGTCTTTCACAAAGAAATTCTCAATTGGCTCACCACTTTATAGAATATTAGGGTTTAGTAAGAATGGTGAATCTATATTTGTACTTCGAAAGGAGGGTGAACTATGTATCACACTTAATGTATATGACCCATGCTTACAACATATTAAGAACCTTGGGATTTCTTTAGGAGAAGATCACGGATCCTTCATGGGCTCTGTTGATTCTTTTGGTTGTATCTATATTCTGTTAAGAATTAGTATAATAGTTTGTAATCATACTAAAACACTTTGAGCACTCTTACTAACACTAAATAAATTATGCGGAATCTAACTTATAAAGCATAGAAGAACAGAATTACTTTTAACTATTCGATTCTCTTATTAATCGACTTGAATGAGGAACATGAAAGACATTGTACCTATGTTCCTTTTATAGAATAAGGAACCATAGAAACCTTAGAATATTCTATAAAGATAACTATATCACATACGATATATTATCAATATTCTAACTATTTAAGTATATCACATAAGATGTACTCTAACTATAACTATGACATATCTTATACAAAGATATATTCGTCTTAATCATCATAGCAGTACTTACTTTATAAGTAGCAGTACTTACTATGTACCGCGTTAATACTAACGGTACTTACATAACACTAACAGTACTTGAAATACACTAACGGTACTTGACACTTAACAAATAATTCCCAACAATCATCCCCTAAACAAGAAATGATAACTTGTTGTCTTCTTGTTTCTCTTTGTACTAAATGTATTAAAATACATGTCTTCAGTCTTTTCTTCATCCTTGGATTGAACTTGGTAATTTGTATTTGTATCAAACTAAATGTAGCCAAACACTTCAAATGTAGATCTTCTTCTGATAAGATAATCTTCAAACATCATAAGTATCATCTTTGTCTTCAAACTATGATCTTCTTGTGTCTTCTAAACATTCACTTATCTTTGCAGCATCAGTTATTGTCTTCTTGATTTTAGTCTTTGAACTCTTAAATCATGAACGTTTGTCTTGATTTGATGAGACAAAACCTTCTAAGTATTTTTCTTTGAATACTTCTTTGCTTGAAATCTTCATACCTAAAATAAAACAGTTAACAACAAACACCAATATGTATTGGCTTCATGATTTTTAGCAAATCACCAGCTATCAACGGATATGATAAATTCTTTACCAGTTAGCCGTACACTATGGAATAGCCAATACTTTATTCACAAAGAATAGTGTAATGAAAACCTTACAATTTTTGGTAAATTTTCAACCATCAACGGATTTGATGAAGTCTTTACCTAGTACCGTTTGTCTAGGACTAGCCAACTCTTTGTCTCGAAACAATGTGAGTTAGAACCATATAGTTTTTAGCAAACTATCAGCTTTCAACGGATTTGATAAGTCTTTACCACAAATCGTTTGCTTATGGACTAGCCAGTTCTTATGTGTGTTAGACATGGTGAACTGAGAACCATTTGTGAAGTGTGACTGAAGTCAAACACTTAAGGCTCTTTCTCAGCTTCTTCCTCATCTTTCTAATCCTTGATTTGTTGTTTAACCATTCTGATCAACTCCAAAGCATCAGCAAATTCTTCTGTAACTTCCAATTGTTGTTCTAACATCCTTTCCAACAATTTTCTTTTGAAAGGGTAAGTTTTCTCTTGCAGCATATAGTATGTAACATCATTTACATCCAAAATATGCAATCCACATGACCTATAATATCTCCAGTAACTAGGAACCTGATTCTCTAATTCCTTCAACATTTCTTGATCATAATTGTGTGGCTCATACATAAAGAGAAATTCCTAGTATAATAGTGATACGTCAGTTTTACCTGCACTGCCTTCTTGAACTAACCTTGAAAGATCTTGAATATCTTGTCTGTCAAGAATGTGAAGAATATCCTCCAAAAGTCTGAATACCCTTGTTGTGCCATCAGTTCTCTGAATTCCATGAGCTTCAAGTCCTTGATCCATAGAGTAAATCCATTTATCAATGGATGCTCTCTTTCCAAAAATCTCTGTATCAATACATTGATCTTCAAATTTCACAATCTTCAAGTACTTCTTCAAGCTCTCATCATCATCACTATCCTCTACTGTTGATTTAGCTCTCTTGGCTTTCTTCTTTGTCTTTGTTGACCTTTTCCTTTTAACACCATTAGAAATTTTTCCTCAAGTTCTGTTGAACCCTCTTCCAAGTTTGTATGTACCGTCTCCTCAGTATGTACTGTTGTATGTACTGTTGACTGTGTATGTACTGCTTGTACATTTCCAGTCTGAGCAATATCTTGAGTTTCAACTCTTTATTCATTCTTTGAGCAGTCTCTTCATCCCTTGAACTTACCTTCCCCTTTCTATTCTTCCTCACATAAGTGGTCTTGATAGGTGGAGATGTGTTTGTAGGTTCAGCAGTACGTGGCTCAATTCTAGGAGTACTACCAAATTGCCTTTGTTGATGCAGATGTCTCTTATACTCTTTAACAGCTTTTCTATCTGCTTCGGATCCAATCTCAACAAAATTCAATTCAGTTCTCTTATTTTGTTCATACAAAGTCTTGATTTCTTCAAAATTCTTCTTGACCAGCTGAATATGAGTAAATCCCTTAACTTTCTTAAGAAAGTTTATCATCTGATTTCTAATCTGCATAGTAGTTGGAGGTTTAATCTTTTCTTTCCTTCTCTTTTAGCAAAGAATCTTTGTTGCTCCCTTACCAGATAATCAATCAATTTTGATTTCTCTTCTTCATCATATGCATCTCTCTCTTCAACTATCAATGAGTCTGCAAGAAGCTCACTTGCATGTAATTCAGCTTGAATCCTGTCATACTCTTGTATGTTCCATTCTTGCTGTATTCTTTTAGCTTCTAGCAAATCCTACTTTGCTGCAAGTTCTTCCTGTAATTCATTTTCACGAATTTGTGCTTGCATTCTATAAACAAATTCCTCATCATGGTCTATTTGATTAAATCTGTACATGACTTTGTTTATATCATCATCTGAATAACTTTCATCTTTAGACTCTGATAATAATTGCTTCTTCCCCTTATCCTTTGGATCAATCTTAGGTAGCTTCTTCTTCAGCTTGGTAGATCTTTCCTCATTATCTTGCTATTGAATAACTATAACTTTAGTAGGGTGTGAAGCTTGAACTTTCTTACCTTGAATTTGATTCTTTTTGGCAAGAACTTCTTGTTGTGTCTTTTTCTCTGCCTCTGCTTGTTTAGTCTTCTTAACTAAATTCTTCTTTCTTAAATCAAGCAGCAATTGGGCTAAAGTCTCATCTTCTCCAATAGGAGTTTGACTTTCTAGTGAAGGATGATCACCAGCGGTACTTGCAATCGGCTTAGTTGGCTTAGCAATACGTGGGTCTTCAACAATGTCAGCAGTACTTGCAGTCGGCTTAGTTGGCTTAGCAGTACTTGAATCTTCAACAATGTTGATTTCACCAGTATTAGACACACTTGTTTCTTCAATCACTTGTGTATCCCCAAATACTCTTTCTTCCATAGAAGCTATCATTTCAACTTGCACCTCTTCAGTCTTGTCTGATTCATTGCTCATTCTTGATCTAGACAGTACTTGCAAAGTCTATTTCCTTTGAAACCATACTTGTTTTTGTGGTGATGGAGTTGAATATACAGGAAACTGAATATTAATTTCCTCCAACTTCTCATAGAAAGCACTCTAATTTGTTTGAAGTGGTGATTGAGGTGGTGGTGCTGGCTGAGTTACCAAAATTTCTTCAACTTGTGGCTCCTCATGAGTAGGCTGTGGTTCTTCATGCTGAATCTCCATATTTGAAGGTCCATCCACACCAGTCTCTAAGCCAGTTCCATCTTCATAAGTCCCCATGACATCTCCATCCAATTCAAAATTGATGTCATTTCCAGATATCCTTGTCTAATTATCAGAAGAAGGTGGTTGTCCTTCATAATAATTCCTCCCCTGTTTGGTTGCATTAAGTTGCCTTTTCTTGTGGTTCCTGAATCTTTGCTTCTTGATTGCAGACTTCTGAATAGATCTATGTTGCCTCATCCAAGGTGACACTTTGTTCCTTAACTTGATTAGGCTAGCTTCTAATTCAGCAATTCTCTTGTCGTGAACAAGCTTTTCTTTCTGCAACACCTGTACATGTTTGGACAAACTTGTACACAAAGCAGTTAAATTTGCAACATCCACCACCTCTGGTGCTTGTGCTTGTGGTGAACCACTAGCAGTAATAGAAGCAGCAGGTGTGTGGATCATCTCATCAGTGTTTGGTGGAATACCAACATTGTGAGAAGAAGATTGTGAATCTTCTAGGGAATGGGAACTCTGGTGAGAAGGAGTTTGTTGAGAAGCACTAGCATTGCTAGGTTCCTCGCCTTCTTGATTGGCAGGTTGGGCTAACATATGAGCAAACAATGGTGTTACTGTTCCTGTAAAGGTATTGCCTTGTTTGGTCAAGAAAGAGAAAGTTCTCTTTGTGAATGTAGGAACATCCCATGTATCAGTTAACTCTGGTAGGTTAGGTACTTTGTCACTAACTAAAGTCTGAATGAATCTAGGATACATTAAAAACTTCTTAGTCCCTTCCAAATTCCTACTCATGCCTTTAAAAAATAATTTTGAAAAATTAAAAACCCTGTTATTTGCTAGACAAACACCAACTGATGCCAATGCAGCAGGTATTTGATCAAAAGATGTAGTTTAGAACTTAAACAGTGAATAAAAGCATGAAAAAGCAATTTCCATTGAGGTGAAAATAAAGCTTTAAAGAAGGTCAGACTTTCCCTACCACCTCCATAGCCCATGGCTGCAAGGCCATCATGAATCTCTATATTATTAAGCATACTAAGTCCATTTTCATCATTTAATCTCAAACTCGCTCGTAGCAGTACCTCAGTTACATATATGTTCTTATGATTCACCCTAGCCTTAATGCAAGGTTGACCAAACCGAGTACCTAATACAGCAGTATCCCAAAATTGTTCAACAATGGAAATAGAGACAACTGGACTTACAGTGAGTGCAAAGCGAACATGACTTCGAGATAGGAAACCAAGCATCCATGGAAACCAAGAGAGTCATCATTCGTAGCAAGATTCGCAACCAAATTATGCTTAGAGATTACTTGTAAAGCAGCCATTAGTATTTTTGATGATCGAAAAATTAGAGAGAAGGTTATAGAATCAAGAGATAAAAATAAAAGATTAGGTGAATCAATTGTGTAATTGGAGTAAGTAACTAAGTAAATAACAAACCCAAGCGCGAAGAAACCGCCAAATTTACAAAAGAGACCCTTAACGGTACAACGGACATGTAGCGGTACATGGAACATAAGCGATACTTGAATTTGTGCTAGCGGTACTTGGAGTGACAACGGTACCTCACAATATTGACCAGTTCATGATTTCCACTAACAATGTAACCTCTTTTATCTTTTTCTATTAACCTGCAATTACATCAAAAACACAAAACATAGACTATACAATAAAAATTATAAAAATTTGTACAGCTATTACCTCCCCTCAACATATGCAGCATGTTATTGGTTGAGCATACCAATGTGTGTCACCAAGAATTCGAATCTCTTTACATCAAATGCCTTGGTCAACAAATCAGCTACATTGTTTTCTGTATGAATCTTCAAGACTTGAGTAAGCTTTTTGTCATAAGCATCTCTTATAAAGTGATGTCTTATTTCAATATGCTTTGTCTTGGAGTGAAATACTGGATTCTTAACAATACATATAGTACTTTCATTATCAATGTAAATCTTGGTGTTCATGAAGTTAAACCCATAGTCCAACAATTGATTTTGAATCCAAAGTACTTGTCCACAGCAATGAGCAGCAGCTACATATTCAACTTCAGTTGTAGAAGTAGCAACAATGGTTTGCTTCTTACACTACCATGATATGAGTCTTCTGCCTAGGAATTGACAACCTCCTGTTGTGGATTTCCTATCATGATTAGCTCCAGCATAATCACTATCTAAGTAAGCTTCCAATTCAAAGGTGGAATCTCTAGGATACCATAATCCTAAATTAGGTTGACTTTTAAGATATTTAAAAATCTTCTTCACAACATGTAGATGTGACACCTTTGGATGAACTTGGAACCTTGAACAGGCACACACAGCAAACATTATATCTGGCCTTAGAGCAGTAAGATACATCAATGAACCAATCATTGACCTATATAGATGAATGTTGACATCTTATCCATGTTCATCTTTTGATAAAGACTTCTTGGCTTCAAAAGGTGTGCTTGTACTCCTTGTATCCATACATGAAAATTTCTTCAAGATTTCAGCAACATATTTATCTTGGCTGATAAATATTCCATCTTTCCTTTGTTTGACTTGCAGTCCCAAAAACAAAGTTAGTTCTCCCATAGAACTCATTTGAAATCTTCCTTTCATCAAAGCTTCAAACTCTTTACACCATGTCTTCTTAGTAGAACCAAAAATGATGTCATCAACATAAACTTGAACTAGAATGATGTCCTTAGCATTCTTCTTGATGAACAGAGTTTTGTCAATGGTTCCTCTCCTATATCCATGTTCTAGCAGAAAATTGGATAAGGTTGCATACCAGGATCTTGGAGCTTGATGCAGACCATAAAGTGTTTTGATTACCTTGTAGACTCTATTGGGGAATTTAGGATCTACAAAACCTGGAGGTTGTGAGACATATACCTCCTCTGAAATAGTACCATATAGAAAGGCACTTTTCACATCTATTTGATAGACTATAAATCCCATATATGATGCAAAGGCCAAAAATAACCTAATGGCTTCTATCCTTGCCACTGGTGCAAAAACCTCATCATAGTCTATCCCTTCTTCCTGTCTATAGCCTTGAGTAATAAGTCTTGCCTTGTTCCTCACCAACATCCCCTCTTTCATCCTTCTTGTTCCTGAAGACCCATCTAGTACCAATTACTCTTTTACCTGAGGGAAGATCCACACGAATCCAAACTTTTTGTAGCTCAAATTGTGTTAATTTTTATTGCATGGCATCTACCCAACTTTCTTCATCAAGAGCCTGTGAGATGTTTTTGGGCTCTACTTGAGATAAGAAACAGGCAAACAAACAATACTAAGTATCTTTATGATTTGTTCTCTGCTGTTGTTTGACATAACTCATAAGTGCATGAGTTTCAATATTGGTTTGCAGTTGTCTTCTGGTTTGTACAGCAGATTTGGGATCTCCAATAATCTATGTAGTAGGATGGTTGTTGTTGACTTTATGAGTGGGAATAGAACTGACTGGAATTTCTGTTTCCAAACTATTGAAATCAGTTACTGCACCCTACTCATCATAGGAAGCTTTGGAGAAGATTCCTTCAACTGGACTAGCATATAAGTCTTCATCGTCCAAGGCTTGTAAAATCTCTTCTAGTGAGTCAACAGATTTGACAGATTTTGACTTAGCAGTACTTGCAGATGAAGTACCGCTAGGTGTAGTATGTATTGCTGAGTGTTGTGACTCAAAAGATTCTTCTCCTGAATGCTTATTAGCATATGTAGCATTCTTTTCTTGATCTTGAAGCCTCTAAAGCTCCTGGGAGACTTGATCATCACTTGATGGCATGGTTTGCTTCTTGGGAGTTGCAGACATTGGAGTAACAGTAGGCATGTTGGGCACATAGATATGAACATTATCATCTGATGAAGAAACATCTTCTTGAGTACCTACATTAATTGCATTTGACTCCTCACCTGCATTGTTAGTTTGACAATCCTTTTGCAAAGAATAGTAATCCATGGAGTTAGTTAGATAATCTAAATCAAACATCCAAGCATAACCTATTCGTGGGACATTGGGTTTATTTTCTAAGAAATTGACATGAGCATTTTCTTCAACTTTCTTAGTTGCCAAATTATAAACCCTATATGCTTTACTTTGCAATGAATATCCTACAAGATATCCTGGATCAGACTTTCCGTCAAACTTTCCCAAATAATCAAGAGTATTTAGTATAGACACATGACACCCAAAAGGTCTTAAATGACTTATGTTAGGCTTTACATCAGTCAAGAGTTCATAAGGTGTTTTGTTTTGAGGCTTGGTTACTAGGACTCTATTTAACACATAACATGCAGTATTGATTGCTTCTGCCTAAAAGGTATTTGGCAAAAGTGAATCAGCCAACATAGTTCTAGCAGCCTCAATCAGTGTCTTATTCTTCCTTTCAGCTACTCCATTTTGTTGTGGAGTTCTAGGATTACTAAATTGTCTCTTAATTCCTTTAGACCTACAGAATTCATCAAATTCAGCATTCTTAAATTTTGTCCTATTATCAGTCCTAATGATTAAAACTTGTTTAGTGAACTGCTTTTCAACTAAAATGATAAAATACTTAAGTAATTCACTTGTTTCACTGTTAAGAGCTAAAAAGAAAACCCAATTGAATCTACTATAATCATCAGTTATGACTAGACAAAAGGTCTTATGACTAATGCTTCTTATAGAAACTGGACCAAACAAATCCATATGCTGCAAAGGTTTTGTCACGGTGTTAACAGTCTTGGTCTTACAAGAGGCTCTATGTTGTTTACCTTTTTGACAAGCAGCACATGTGAAATCATTTTGAAAAGATTTGTTAGGTAGACCTCTAACCAAATTCCTATTCACCAATCTATTAAGATTCTTGAAATTCACATGACCTAACCTTCTATGCCACTAATTTGACTCATCTAAAGAAGCCTTAGCTAGCAAACATGTAATACCACCTGTTGGAGTAATAGTATGAAGATTAAAGGTGTACATATTTTTTTTGCCTGGGTACTTTAAGCAGTATTTAAGATTCCTTAGGCATCTCAAAGTCTTTAGACAACACCAAGCAGTCTTTGTCTGTAAATAGCACCTTATTCTTCTTATCACACATTTGTTATACAAAAAAGAGATTGAATTCATTCAATTCTTTTACAAAGAGCACATCTTCAAATTCCAACTTTCATGTGTTGATTTTCCCTTTGCCAGTGATTCTACCTTTGCTACCTCCAAAGGCTACTGGACCTCCTCTGAATTCTTCAAATTCAGCAAGAAAATCTTTGTTTCCTGTCATGTGTCTTGAGCATCCACTATCTACTATAGCTTTATCTTTTAATTCATCAATTAGATGCCCCTGCACACAAATAAAACTCATTAGGTTTTAACGGGACCCAAGCCACATTTGGCTCGGATCTTATGGGACCTACACATTTAAGAGTTTGTACTGAAGCATTCCCAGTAATGCTACTTTTGCTCTTATACTTCATGGTTTCATTTATGTAGTCAAAGTCATAGGGTGACTCTATGTGCTCGGACTTCTTTGACTTAAGTACTGCTTTAGCGGTACTTGCTTTAACCCATGATTTATCTCTTTTAGGAACCCACATTTGCACTGGTTTGTTTTTATCCTTACTTCTAGGTGTTTTAACTTTTTCAAAAACTTTCTTAGAAGTCTTGGAGAACTTTGGTTTTACAGACTTTAAACCAACAGTACTTAAGTTTGGTCTAGCAGTACTTACAGGTCTAGACTTGCCGGTACTTGGTTTACCAGACTTTAAAGGTACTAGACCTTTTTTCATAAGTACTGCCCTAGGAACAAAACTTTTGGCAGAGTTATTTTTAACCTGTTTAACTACCCTTGTGTGATCAAACTTAGGTTTGTCATTTTTAAGTTTCTGATTCCTATAAACTTGTGCATTTTTCCCATTACTGTTTTTCATGACCCTTTGTGTAGCCTTTTGTTTCACTATTTTATCTTCATGTAATGTGCAATCTTTGATAAAATGACTTAGACTACCACAAACATAACATCCTTTTCTTCTTAAAGAAGACCCAAAAGGTTGTTTTGACTTTACTTTTTCAAAACCTAACGCACCCCTTTTGACTTTATTATGTTTTACATTGTTTTCCAATATCTTGCTAGAAGTTTTTACTTGCTTGGGAGCAGAACTAGACTTAGATTCCTCAGAAACAAAGTTGTTCATTAAAGGTGGATAAACAATATTTTTGGTCACAATAGTCTTTTCTTGGGACAAAGTACTAGAGTTTAAGGTATTATTAACCTTTGGTTCTTCTAACTCTATACTTGTATCATTATAAGGGGGCATGAAAATTCCTGATAGTGGTGGAGGAACTGCCTTCATTCCTGTAGCATATCTATCATTTTCAGGTGTATTATCTTCCTCACTAGAACTATCAAAAATCCCTTTTGATAAGTCCTTTTCAGTCAAGGTTATCCCGGGTTGGTCCTCAATATATCCTAGGCCTGTTTTATCATAATACCCCATTTGTGAATTAATCAGTTTTCCCAATCCTTTAGAGGATTTTTGCCAATGACTAATCACTTCCCTTTCATTACAAAGACTGGCTTTTAAAGCTTCATTTTTTGTTGATATTTTTAGCAGTTGTCTTTCAAAAGCTTTTATTTCCACATCTTTTTCCTCATCTGAAGAGTCAAAATCCTTATTTTCTCTTCATAGTTTTGTTGAGCCTTTTTGTACAAAACTATATTTTCTTCTAATTTAACAACACCCTGTTTAAAAGCAGTTAATTCTACAGTGCATGTGTTAACTTTTTGATACTGTTCCTCTAGTTCTACTTTTAGGCTATTAAATTTAAGAACACAGTCTTTAGAACAAGGATGTACCTCAGTATCTCCATGTGAGAGAGCCATTAAACCAAGCTCTTCTTTTTCTTCTTCTTCTTCTTCTGCCCAGTTCACCACTCCATCTACAGTAACCAATGCTTTGGTTCCTTTAGGACTCCTACTGTTTCCTTTTGGAAAGCTTTCAGTTATTCTTGGACTGGTTCTATAGCTGTGCTTGGACTTCTGATTGCTATCCTCAGCTTTATCTCTAGAGAATTCTCTTGCAAAGTGTCCATTCCTTCCACAGTTATAGCATTCAACTTTGGACTTGTCATATCCTAATGGATCATTAGGATCAACAGTTATTTTTCTTCCAGTCTTCTTGAAGAACCTATTAGATCTTACTGACACCATAGCAGCTTGCCATTTAAGATCCATCTCTTCAACATCAACATCATCCATTTGGAACAAGTCATTGAGAATTAATCTTGGCCTGTTGTCTTGTCCAGCGAAGAATAAGAAGGCATCATTTTCACTAAACAATGGTGAAGACCTTCCATGTGGATTTTGAGAGACTATTGGACTGCTTTCAATACTTTGTGGGTAAGTACTGCTTGTAAGTCCTCCAGCGGTATTTGTGAAGTATGTACCGCTGCTAGATCCACTAGCGGTATTATGAAAGTAAGTACCGTTGTTCCCATCTGACACAAAATCTAAGTTAGACTTTGAAGTAGTCGTTGTCTTTACTTCAGTGCCTTTCACATCCATCTCATATGCTCTAAGATTTTTGTAGAGATGATCAAAAGGAATTGTTTCCAAATCATCTCTTATGATGAAGTGCATAGCCATTGCTTTCCACTCTGGTGGAACACTTCTTAAGAATTTTAAATTAGCTTCTTCATTAGGAATTACTTGTCCATAAACTGCCAACTGAATAAGCAATTTACTAAACCTTCCATATCCACCATGTATCCCCTCTATACTGGTAATTGAGAAGTTATCAAATTCTTGCTTAAGAAAAATCTTCTTAATCTTCTTAGATTTGTCATTTCCCCCAAATCTAAGTTTTATAGCATCCCACATAGCTTTAGCATCCTTATAATGATGAAAGCTTGTTAGAATGTATTCAGAAAGAGCCATAGCCAAAGCAGTTCTTGCTTTTCTCTCTCTGATCTCTGCTTGTACCTCCTCAGCAGTCACAACAGGTAGAACATAGCATGTATTGTCTGGCAACCAGTGTAGCTTCTTTGGTGTATTCCCATTCTTGATAACTTGCCACACAGTGTGATCTGTGTGATTCAAGTAATGTTCCATCTGCCTAGCCCATGTCTCATAATTGTCACCTTTAAGAACTAGGAGTTTAATAGCAGACAGAGTATGAGAAGGTGTTGGTGTAGGGGTAGCTACAGCATTCACGGCTTGAACACCTTGTGCTGGTGCAGGATGCACAACTTGTGGTTGTCCCTGTGGTATAGGATCAGGGTTCTGAACATCATTCAAGTGAGCATCATCACCTTCTGGTTGAGACATTGAGTTTTGGGATGTGTAGAGTGTTTGGGGTTGTGTTCTTCTTTTTGAGAGTTTCTCAACAAGCTTTGATACCACTTGTTGATCCCTTTGGTTGGATCTATATTCTGTTAAGAATTAGTATAGTAGTTTGTAATCAAACTAAAACACTTTGAGCACTCTTACTAACACTAAATAAGTTATGCGAAATCTAACTTATAAAGCACAGAAGAACAGAGTTACTTTTAACTATTCGATTATCTTATTAATCGACTTGAATGAGGTACATGAAAGACAGTGTACCTATGTTCCTTTTATAGAGTAAGGAACCCTAGAAACCTTAGAATATTCTATAAAGATAACTATATCACAGACGATATATTATCAATATTCTAACTATTTAAGTATATCACATAAGATATACTCTAACTATAACTATGACATATCTTATACAAAGATATATTCGTCCTAATCATCATAGCAGTACTTACTTTATAAGTAGCAGTACTTACTATGTACCGCGTTAATACTAACGGTACTTACATAACACTAACAGTACTTGAAATACACTAACGGTACTTGACACTTAACAAATAATTCCCAACAGGCTCTTACAACGAATCACTAGTTCTGCTTGATCACTCAGATTCACGTATATATTAGTACAAAAACTGAGACCATATTTCAAGGGGCTTATTTTGTAGTTAAGGTGTGGAAAATCAATTTCATCTATTTTAGTTTTTCTTATCACCGAATTAATGTTGTTTAAGTAATGTCATTTATGGATCTTCTACACAATGTGATTTGTGGCAATGTTAGTGAAATTGGTTTTATCACGTTTAATAGTGATTTTTATTATTCCATACTTTTTTTAGAAAGGGGAATGTCCTTTATAGATGTCTTCTTGTGCAATTAATGATTAAAAGCATTTTAGATGTTCCTTCATAGTTACATGTTGAAATCGCATTAGCGTTCTTTGCTTTGTTACATTCTCCTCACATTTTGCATGGGGTCTATTTTGAATGTGTTATTGCTTATGTGTGAAAAAGAAATGATATTCATGTATGTTGACTTAGGTTTTTAGGAGTAAAGCCGATGTTTGAAGAAACTTTCATGTAAGAGTTTTGGTTTCTGCGGTTTTGATAGTATACGTATAGTTTCCTGGTTATAGTGATTGAGTTTGTAGAATCTGGATTACTGGTAGTGGTAGGGACTCTAATGCTGCTGATATTGTCCTTTACTGGTATGGATCATTTGATCTCATATGCTGCTGATATTGGTGTATTCAGAGGTCTTTTATTTGTTTTTATGTCTGTATTTTGTTCTGGTTTTCAGTTAGTATTGTCATGCTATGGTAAATGTCCATGGTATGCGATAATTTGACTCTCATTATTTGGTGCTTAGTATATTTCACTCTTTACCAAAAAATAAGCTCTGACTGCACCTGCATTAAACTTCTTTCATTCCAACGATAGTTGGTACCTCTCATGGCTTATTATGTTTTTGAGGTGGTTATTATCATCGAACATCTGATTCTCATAGATATTTATGTTGTTCTCGATGAACGTTGTTGTTTGGAATACTTCCATTACAAAATCAACAGAATGAGCTAAAATGGATACATCAGAATGTACCACTATCTTTTAATAGGGGAGACAGGCACATGGTACCCTTGGGGATGTATTCTTGAAGAGGTCTCGAGTTCGAGTCTCACTAAGGACCTTCATGGGCCCGAATTAAATAAAAGCAGGAGTGACGTTTATCTCCTAAGAAGAAGGTTTGAGGCTTGCATACTGTCCAATTGGATGTCACTGTACGCTCGAATCACTAACTACTAACTCGCTGTTCAAAAAAGGGGAGGGGGAGACAGGCACAGGAAATCAGGGGAGACAACAGAATGAGTTCAGGCCTAAAAGTTCATGTCTAGGATAATATTGTGAGTGCAGGGGCTGCCATTGAGAGGCTTGAGATTAATCATTTGTTTTTGGTATATTAAGTGGCTAGTGGTTTCCTTATTTGTTTGCTCGTGAGAGCTCCAAGCAATGATCTATATCAGACTGTTGCAACTTCTGGGCAATATTTGGAAAACCAATTGCCAATGGAGATGTCAACCACGGGGTAGAAACAAGTTTGATTACAAGCATTGGATGATCATTTTGTGGTGTTAGTCTTAGTCCCGCAGATATGGGGATGGTTTGTAGCGGGTGATTGATCATAATGGTATCTTTATTTTTAAGAACATGTCAGACATCGTTGATTCAGCTACCTAGATATTAAACAGTCAAAGTAAAACTCATAAGTAGATCCACTTAATCCAAAACGTCTGGCGTCTTGTCTTGATCATACTATTGTGTATTCAGAGGTCTTTTATTTGTTTTTATGTTTATCTTTTGTTCTGGTTTCAGTTAGTATTGTAATTTTGGTGTCTTGTTTGTTTTGGTATAGAAGTCTGTAGTGTCATTTTATGGACTTATGGCTATGGGAAATGTCCATAGTATGCGATAATTTGACTCTCATTATTTGGTGCTTAATATACTTCTTTCGTTCTAATGATAGTTGGTATCTCTCATGGCTTATTATGTTTTTTGGGTGGTTATTATAATCTAACATCTTATTCTCATAGATATTTATGTATATCATGGTCTATATGAACATGTTTTTGGTTCTGAAGTTTATACTAACAGTAGTGACCCAATGATTTCCAATTAGATGTTTTCGTGTGAAGTTCACGGAAATCTAAACCGTAATCTACCCCGTAAATTGGTTTGATGGACTTAGCCTTTCAATTTTAGAGTAAACGATTCGTATGTCAATGTGAATATGACCTGATACTTCCACAACCCGACAAAATCTTGATCAAGTATGTCAATAGCATTCATAGCAGACTGAAAAGTGAAATCCTTGCGAATGGTTTGATAGTAAATGACCACCATCTTCTGGTTCTAAGGTATGATGATACGATTTAAGGAAATGTAGTTGTCTATGGTCTAGTGTTTTCTGTCCTTTGGGCGTCAAGTATTATGAGAAGCATTGTTTGCTTATCTGTCTTTGAGAGTGTTTCATATAAGGCGGTCAGTAAATATTTGGAGGATATCAAGAAAAATTCTGAATTCTTGTACTCGTGTAGTACTATATGAGCACAAAATCGACAAAAAGGTTGGAACTATAGTGTTGAATGGAAAGAGTGCAGCTGCAACGAGTGAATGAGCCTTCCAACATAAAGGAATGTATGTCTTGAATGTAGTCGCAACTGATACTTTTGTTTTGTTGAAGTTATTCTCTTAAATGTTGGAGCTGTAATATCTGACCACCAAACCTGATCGAGTACCCACTTTAAACATGTTTGACTTTATGATGATCATGATAAATAATAAGTGTGTAAACACTTATCCTTTTGCCACTAAAATCAAGGAAAAACAAGACCTAATCATGTGTTTTATATCATAAATGTCGGAATTACGCGTGGTTTTGTGTTTTGTGTGTTAAATAGGTACAAATGATCAAAAGAAGAGAAAACACGGGATTTCACGGTCAAATATCGAAGAAAAGTCAAGATAGAGACGAAGACAAAGATCAAAAGTCCAAAAGTGTGCAACCATCACGGAAACCGATGAAAAACAACACGAAATTAATGAAAAGATCGACAAAGCCAAATTCAAGATCGTTTTTATTCACGGATTTATCAAGTTTATGGCCAAGTGGGTCCCACAATGGGATAAATGGGCTCAAAAGCCCATTTAAGTTGAAAAGTTGCTTGAAGATGTAATTTGAGCCCATTAAGCCTATGAGAGATTCAAACGGATGGAAATTGTGATTTGGGCCTCAGGCCCAAAAGCTTCAAAGAGAATTTAAGGAAAAACATCTTGGGCTTAGGGTTTTGTTTTTGGAACGATTGTGAAGATTTTACACATCAAATAATTCCCCATTCCCATCCACGTTTTTTTTAACCGACACTCACAATTAAATAAAACTCGTTTTATGTTTTCACCTACCCACATTCACTTTCACCTCACACGACTTCCCACCACAACCGCTCCATCTTTTTAACCCCACGTGTACACTTCATTAAAACCCATTTACCCACTCTCTCTCTCTCATTTTTCTTTCGTTAGAAACAAAGTTTCCCTTTCTTCTCCATCCCATTTTTCACCAAACCTGTAACCACTATTCACCACAAACCCTAATGGGTAAAAAAATTCAATTAAATATAGGGGTTTTGTGCACACGGTTGATTCACACGGATGGGGATTAAATCCCCATCTTTTTCGCAGCTCCACCAACTGTGGTCCTCTCTCTCTCCCTACGTGGCTGTTTTTAATTGGGTCTAACACCTCACTCTCCAAATCCACCAATCAGAGGACTCAAGGATTGCCACCTTGGCAATCCATGTGAGAAGGAATTATTTGCAACCGTTTGATTTGAAGAAAAAGAAGAGAGAGAAGAAGACTGATGAATCAAAGGCTGTGATTTCTCTCCGTAGCCACCAAGGAAGCCTAGAAGGTTCGGGGATCCTTATAAAAACCCCCTCTCTTCATGTAATGATTATGCTTTTCTCTTATTTTTTACTTTTTAGAAAATAGATTAATTAGGGTTTCAATATTGTAATTTTCTTTTCAAGCATTGTAAGTTTGGGTTTCAAATTAATGAAAGTTAATTTCATCTTTAATGTTGTCTCGTTTTTAATTCTCAGTATTGATTTACTTCTAATCTGTTAAATATATTTGGTACTGTTTTCGTTAATGATATAATATAAAAAAAAAAAAAATAAAAAAAAAAAATATATATATATATAATAAATTAAAATAGAGGAAAGCAAAATAAATCTCCCACTGGAGGTTTATAAAAAAAAAGGATTCGATTCGGTTCACTGTTTGTTCTCGATTCAGTTTTGGTGTTGCTATGGTTCGAAGTTTATATTAGTCTCGGTTAAATTAGTCTAAGGTTGTTTGGAGCTCGATTTGGTTTCGAAGATAGTTAAAGTTGTTGACGTTGTTTGGCGTTTCGTTCCAATTTAAGACTGCTCAGCGCAGCTCTTCGACCCAACGGTTTCGACAAAAAGGTTTTTGTCTCCTTTTAATTTTCGTTAAGATTAGTCTATGAATCTGCTTGAGTAATCTGTTTGGCTTTAGGTTTGTTTAGTTCGATTGATTGGAACTGCTTAGAGTTTAGAATCTATTTTGTTAGTGAGATTATTAGCTTATTTGTTTAGTATAGCTTAGTTTGGGTTTTTGCTTAGTTTGGAATCTGCTTATGGTTGGCTTAGAGGATTGATAACTTCTTGAATTTGCTTATTGTGTTCAACTGTTTGGATCTGCATCTGCTTACTTAAGTTTTGAGTAGCTTATTTGAGTTACTGCTTAGTTTGGAAATTGCTTGTAAGTTGCTAGATTTGATTGGATCTGCGTGTTATATGCTATAGCTTGTTAGATTCTACTTTTATAGCTTATTAGATAATCAACTTTCTGTTAGAGTAGCTTATTACTGGTTTTAGTCATAGCTTATTTGTTACTGCTTGTTTAGTATAGCTTAATTGGATTTCAGCTTAGTCTTATTTTCATAGCTTATTTAGGATTCTGCTTAATTGTATTTGCTTATTTTGGTGGCTGCTTATTTGTGCTACTTTCACCTCAGACCCAATTGGTCTGAGGTTGTTATTCCTGTCCAAAAATTCGAATTCCAAAAAGTTAGTTTAAAAAAAAAAATAATTAGACAATTCGTCCCTCTCAGGTCTCGAACTCGTGACCACTCGCACACAGACCCAACGCCTTAACCAAAGGTGCTAGACACCTTTTTGATTATTAGTCTTCATTAGATCATTAATATATGGTAATTAGTTCTGTCAGTAATTAAGTTTAATTATAGTTTAATTTAAATTTCAATTAGTAGTAATTAAAAAGTTTACTTTATATTTCAGTTTTTATAAAAGATAAAAAGAAAAAAAATAATATATTTTACTTTAGTTTAATATTTTTTAATCAAGTTTTTATTTCAATAGTTTAGATAAAAGTCTTTTAAAAGTTTTTTTTTTTTTTTAATTTTATTTTTCAAATTTATTTAGTTTAGTTTAAAAATAGATTTTAATTAAAAGTTTTTTTTTAGTCACATTAAAATTAGTTTTATTTAAAAAGTTTTTAAGTTTTCTTTAGTTAAAATTTATTTTCAATTTAATAGTTTAAAATAGTTAATTATATTAGTTTTCGTTTAATAATTTTTAAATTAGTTTAAAAATCCCCAAAAAAGAGTTTGTACCAAAAACGAATTAAGTTGAAACGTAAAAACGGGAATCAAATTCGAGTCGAATCGAGGATAAAACGATAAAAACAAAAGAGGACGTAAAAACTCCGATTTTAAATTGGCGCCGCTGCCGCTTCGCTCGTACGATTGACGATTTTTTCGTGAAGACGTTTGGATTTTGGGATCCGTTCATTCTTTGAACGTTACGTTTCTTGTTAACAAAATCAAAAACACAAAAAAATCAAAAACTTAAAAATACAAAAAAAAATTAAAAAACCACAAAGCAATTTCTTTCCTAAGAATTGCACCAAAAAAATTAAAAAAAATCAAACGTAATACTTTTTCCTAAAAGTATTACACCAAAAATATTACGTATTAGTGTTAATTTTTATTTCGATTTCTTTCGATTTTTCTTGTGAATATATATTTTTCTAAAAAAATACAAAAAAAAAAAAAAAAAAAAAAAAAAAAAAAATTCTTTTACTATAATATATTACGTAGAACAATAATTTACATACTTTTCAAATAAGCCTTAGTTGGGATTTCATCACCTAACTATTGTAGTCGAATCCTAAACGAAATAAAAAGGCAAAATAGATAAATACTAGTAAGACGTTTGAACTCAAAATATACAAACTATAAGGTGGGTATAAGGCGACGCGCTATAAAAGGCCGTCTAAGGAAAAAGGTTTTTAAGTGCTTTGTGCCACCTCGTTTCCCCGCTTGCTTGTGCGTATATTGAGAGGGACGACCGATTATTGGTTTGCCGACTCAATTAGTATTAAGTATATATTTTTGTAACTTTTTCATATTGCTCATCGAGAGGGAAAATCCTTTTCCTCTCAAAGTCGACCGAGGTCACCTACCTCATTCCAAAGTTTTAATTGTATGCGCACTCGCGCGCGTACATACATACCGAGTGGTGTACCAAATACTTCTAATTCTTCCAAAAAGAAGAAGAAGAAAAACAAAAAGACCGTCATTCAAGCCGATCCCGAGAATCGAGCTTTCGACATAACGATGGCAACGGATAATCGACCAATGATTGAGATTCTTCAATCTCACGTTGAAGGAAACGATGACGCGATTGTGGTGCCGACCATTGGAGCTAATTATTTTGAACTTAAACCGGATTTTATTTGAATGGTTTCCGCTACACCATTTTTAGGTCGTACTAATGATGACCCACACGCTCATATCAAACGATTCATCCAATTGTCCAATACCGTCAAATACAATGGGGTACCACAAGAGGCCGTTCGCCTACAACTTTTTCCTTTTTCCCTCGAGGGACAAGCCCGGATTTGGCTTGACAAGGAACCACCCCAAAGTATTTCAACATGGATTGATTTAGAGACCAAGTTCATTAATTACTTTTTCCCACCATCACGGACCACGTCTCTAAGGAATGAAATAATCACTTTTGAGCAACAATATGGGGAAACGTTTAGTGAGTCTTGGGATCGATTTAAAGAGCTTTTAAGGAAATGTCCACAACACGGTTTCACTAAAGTGCATCAAATAAATACGTTTTACAATGGTTTGACTCTAAATGACCAAGACTCACTTAATAGTGCCGCGGGGGGCAATATTCTTGTGAAAACCATGAACGAGGCTTGGGCCATTATTGAGAACAAGGCAAAAGTGCAAACCAAGAGTGTTAGGGCCACTATGGCAAGTGCTAGTTCTAGTGAGAGTGACAAGAAAATCGATCGACTTACTTCGCTTGTTGAAACACTCGCTCTAAAAACCGACGCCCTCACTACACATGTGCATGCCGTGAAAGAAAAAAGTGAAACATGTGAAACGTGTGGTGGACCACATTCATATTTCAATTGTGACAAGGTTTACAACGATCAACAACAAGTTTGTGCTTTTAATGCTAATGAGAGGGTTCAATTTAAACCTAATGTTGATGTTAACCATTTGTCTTACAATAGTACTAATTATTTGGCTCCCCCGGGTTTTGTAGCACCTCAAAGACCACCCCCACCCTCCCAAAATACCCAATACCAAAATAGGAACCAAGGTCCTCAAATGGGTAATTTTCAAGGGAATGCTAATCAAGGGAATTTTAATGGTCAAAATCAAGGTTTTCAAAATAATAACCAAGGTTTTTATAATAACAACGGTTTTCAATCTCAATATCAAAACCAAGGTTTTCCTAATCAAGGGGTTAACAATCAAGGGTTCAATCAAATGAATATGCAAAACCCTCAAATGGACTTGGTTCTACAAAAATTGACCGAACATGAGAAAATCATGCAAGCTATGCAAGCATCTACTAGACAAATGCAAGAGTCCAATGATAAGAGATTTTTGACTATGTTGCAAACCCTTAGACCCCAAGGTGCCTTACCATCCAATACCGAGATTAACCCTCGTGCTAATGTGAGTGTTATCAATACTCGAAGTGGAGCCAATTTAGTGGGACCTTCCATCTCTTCGCCCATAAAGGAGAGACAAGGCCCGGAGGTCATAATGAGTAATCCTACTCCCCCTCCGGTGATTCCGCCTACTACCACTCCTAGTTCTAGTCCTCCATTGCCGAAAGAGCCTATTCCGACGGTTGTTCAAGAAGCGAGTCCTTCTCCTTCTCAACCTAAGCCTAATATTCCTTATCCGTCTAGGTTAGGCAAGACTAAAGTGCTCAACAAAGATGACATTCATGTCTCTAACTTTTTAAAAATGATTTCCAATGTAAATGTTAACGTAAGCCTTATTGAAGCACTTGCTCAAATGCCAAAATTTGTCAAAATGTTTAAAGATTTGCTTAATAAGAAAGAAAAAATGGTTGAGCTCGTGAACACCCGTTTAAATGAGAATTGTTCCGCGGTTCTTCTCAAAGAGCTTCCCGAAAAGCTAGGAGATCCCGGACGATTCGTGTTACCTTGCTCGTTTCCTCAAATCGATGATTGTATGGCTTTAGCGGATCTCGGCGCTAGCATCAATCTTATGCCACTTTCGGTTTGGAAACAATTGTCATTACCCGACCTTGTACCGACTCGTATGACTTTAGAATTAGCTAATCGAACTCTCGCATACCCCGTTGGTATTGCCGAAGACGTTTTTGTTCGAGTCGGTACATTCACTTTTCCCGTAGACTTTGTCGTCGTCGACTATGAGATGGATCCTCGTATTCCGTTAATACTTGGTAGACCATTCTTAAGGTCCGGAAGAGCCTTAGTTGATGTAGCCGAAGGGGAGTTAATTCTTAGGGTTAGGGATGAACAACAAGTTTTTAAAATGGGAAAAATCACAACAAAATCAAATGGAAAAGAATCGGTTAATATGATTGATGTTCTTAATTTTAATGATGAGATTTTTATTAATCCTTTTGGAATTGAAGAGTCTACTCAAAATGATTTTGTGATAAACTCATCCCTTCCTTTAGAGCCTCAAATCTTTGATACTCCCATTTATGACACCGATAGTGATGACACTTCTTCAAGTGATCACACTATCTTCGGCTTAGACGACTCGTCTTTTGACCCACCCACTTTAGACCCACCCATTTATGATCAACCAATCTTTGATACCTACAATGATGACACTTATTTAAGTGATCTCATTAACTTTGATGACCCACCCCATGATCTTAATGCACCTCATATCTCTATGAGTGATTCTTCCATGGAGACTCCTTTTGACTTCTATACTCCTATTTTAGAGGTCATGACTATTGAGGAGGATCCTCCACTCTTAGAGATCTTACCTACTTTAGAGGTTATTCCATTTGAGGAGGATTTAGATATCTTTCTAAATACCTATTTTCCTCATGAGGAAGAGTTTTCCTATGACTCCGATGATACTTATGTTTTCACATCAAGATTGGAAGAGGATGACTTTCCCACTATGGATTTTGATGATATTTTGAGCTTAAATGTCGATACCTCTTGCTATTTTCCCGTCAAGGAATCGGTATTTGATCCCGGCATAGAGATTTTTGTGCTATCATCTCCAAATCACCTTATCCTTCCTTTGAAGAGATTTTTGCCTAAGGATACCCCACTTTTCTATGACTTGCGTACCACCTCGGGGTTTATTTCCTTTTGTGATGGAAATTATGTGTTTGACCCGGGTGGATTTTCATGGGGTATGCCTTGTATGACTTTGTTTCACCTTAATCATGGAGAGATTTTCCTCCCTTGGAAATCTCGGTTGTTCCATGATTTTCCCATTTGAATGTTGACATTCGGGAAATCGAGTCGAGCTAGAGACTCGTGATAAATAAATCAAGCATCGTATAACTAGGTTAGATTTTTACCTTTTCCACCCTTTCCACCTTTTTCACCTTCATCCATGTCCACCAATAAGTGTAGGGGGAGCCGTGTAGGTTGTTTGTTTGTGTGTTGAGATTGTGTAGGTACATGAGCTTTCATGATCCGCTTTTGGTACTTTTGACACAACCCGTGATCCCGTGTTCCCAAGTACCCGGTTCCTTCGATAAGTTTTTGCTATTGTGATTCAATCTTGTATATAAATAAAACGAATAATTGTAATCACTTTAGTTGTCCTTTCCTTAGCTTGATTTTAAACAACGTACTCAATGTCCTAAGTGTAGGGGAGTTTATTCTCCCACATGCTTAAACATTGGGGACAATGTTTATATTAAGTGTAGGGGGGATTTCTATCGAAATTTTAGTGGCCTTTTCCATGAATTTGACCCTATTTTACCGGAAAATTTTAAAAAAAATTTCAACATTTTTCAAATTTTTGATCTATTTTGGCCTAGTAGTATTTTTATTTAATTTCTTTTCTTTTATTATCGCATCATAATAATTTCCATTTCAAGAATAAAGTCAAAAATAAATAAATAAATAAAATGGTTTTAACAAGTTTAGATATCTTTGATATATTAGGCCCGTTGTGAATATTTTGACTCAACCCGAGTTTACTTATCCAAGTTTACTCTAGCTAGTATCCTTAACCATATGGACCTTAATTGGTTTATTAGGCTAAGCATCCACGAATCTCATTCCTTGAGATTTTAAATTGTGGAGAACGAGAGATGATAGAGTTAATTATAAGTTCGGTATTCTTTCATTAACTTATGTGAGTTAGTTATGAGCTTTTTCTCCCATCACTTGTTAATAAATATATTTGCAATAAATAAGGTTGTACGATTTAAAAGGTTACTTAGCTTCTAGCACAAGATCGTTTAAAAGTTGCTCGGTATTAATTAGAGTTCATAGCCAAGGCATAACTTATTGAAACGGGACGCGAAGATTGGCTTATCCAAAAAGGCCCTAACAAGGCATGAGGATACCCGAGTCCAAAAAGGCCCTCACAAGGCATGAGGATTCACTCTTTTTGCTAAAGATCCTAAGATGATGTGAAGATCATTAATCCAAATCAATATGAAGGATCAAGACACACGACGAGAAGCAATTACTCCCCTAAAGATCATGGAGAAGTCTATCCAAAAAGACCCTAACAAGGTATGAGGATAAATAGATCCAAGTCCGAAAAGGAGGCGGATCGTTGTATATCAAAATCCTAAATAAAGAAGAGGATAAATGAAGAAGTCGTGGTCAACGTTTAAAGCATCTTTCACTCCTTATGAAGATGTATACCAAAATGAAGAGAAGACCATAATTTCAAGATCGTCTCTCAAGATTTGAAGTTTGAAGTACAAGCCAAATATCGGTCCGAGAAAGGTCTCAAATCGTGAAACGAGTTATGCCAAGATATGAACTTTTTGAGGTTTCGAGAAGCAGTTTTAAAAGATTTTGTCCTTTAGCTAACTATTGATTAAATCGTCCCACTTTGTTTTCGGCCTAAATAAATTATCGAAATAAGTCAAAAATGCATCCTCGCGATCATTCAAGACAAAAATAAAATATAAGAGATACACCATAGGAATAGGGGGGTCTAAGTGAATAATTAAACCGCATGAGTAAGTGTTAGTTGTGCTAACTTATATTAACAATGATCTCGTTTTTAAGCTTGGTTTGGGGAACGTGAAACTTGAGGGTGATTAATATTCATGACACCAAAGCCCTAATCTAAGTCTTAGACTTCTTAACGAGTTTCTTCCATCAATAATTTTCAAGTTTATAAAGTATTTTAAACTTTTGTTTCCTTTTAAGTTTTTATCTTTCCATAGTAGTAGTAATAATTAATAAAGGCCGAGATGGATTTAAAACTATGCATTGCATGGGGTCATTGCAATGGTCAAGTGTAGGGGATTTAATAAGTGTGTAAACACTTATCCTTTTGCCACTAAAATCAAGGAAAAACAAGACCTAATCATGTGTTTTATATCATAAATGTCGGAATTACGCGTGGTTTTGTGTTTTGTGTGTTAAATAGGTACAAATGATCAAAAGAAGAGAAAACACGGGATTTCACGGTCAAATATCGAAGAAAAGTCAAGATAGAGACGAAGACAAAGATCAAAAGTCCAAAAGTGTGCAACCATCACGGAAACCGATGAAAAACAACACGAAATTAATGAAAAGATCGACAAAGCCAAATTCAAGATCGTTTTTATTCACGGATTTATCAAGTTTATGGCCAAGTGGGTCCCACAATGGGATAAATGGGCTCAAAAGCCCATTTAAGTTGAAAAGTTGCTTGAAGATGTAATTTGAGCCCATTAAGCCTATGAGAGATTCAAACGGATGGAAATTGTGATTTGGGCCTCAGGCCCAAAAGCTTCAAAGAGAATTTAAGGAAAAACATCTTGGGCTTAGGGTTTTGTTTTTGGAACGATTGTGAAGATTTTACACATCAAATAATTCCCCATTCCCATCCACGTTTTTTTTAACCGACACTCACAATTAAATAAAACTCGTTTTATGTTTTCACCTACCCACATTCACTTTCACCTCACACGACTTCCCACCACAACCGCTCCATCTTTTTAACCCCACGTGTACACTTCATTAAAACCCATTTACCCACTCTCTCTCTCTCATTTTTCTTTCGTTAGAAACAAAGTTTCCCTTTCTTCTCCATCCCATTTTTCACCAAACCTGTAACCACTATTCACCACAAACCCTAATGGGTAAAAAAATTCAATTAAATATAGGGGTTTTGTGCACACGGTTGATTCACACGGATGGGGATTAAATCCCCATCTTTTTCGCAGCTCCACCAACTGTGGTCCTCTCTCTCTCCCTACGTGGCTGTTTTTAACTGGGTCTAACACCTCACTCTCCAAATCCACCAATCAGAGGACTCAAGGATTGCCACCTTGGCAATCCATGTGAGAAGGAATTATTTGCAACCGTTTGATTTGAAGAAAAAGAAGAGAGAGAAGAAGACTGATGAATCAAAGGCTGTGATTTCTCTCCGTAGCCACCAAGGAAACCTAGAAGGTTCGGGGATCCTTATAAAAACCCCCTCTCTTCATGTAATGATTATGCTTTTCTCTTATTTTTTACTTTTTAGAAAATAGATTAATTAGGGTTTCAATATTGTAATTTTCTTTTCAAGCATTGTAAGTTTGGGTTTCAAATTAATGAAAGTTAATTTCATCTTTAATGTTGTCTCGTTTTTAATTCTCAGTATTGATTTACTTCTAATCTGTTAAATATATTTGGTACTGTTTTCGTTAATGATATAATATATAAAAAAAAAAAAAAAAAAATATATATATATATATAATAAATAAAAATAGAGGAAAGCAAAATAAATCTCCCACTGGAGGTTTATAAAAAAAAGGATTCGATTCGGTTCACTGTTTGTTCTCGATTCAGTTTTGGTGTTGCTATGGTTCGAAGTTTATATTAGTCTCGGTTAAATTAGTCTAAGGTTGTTTGGAGCTCGATTTGGTTTCGAAGATAGTTAAAGTTTTTGACGTTGTTTGGCGTTTCGTTCCAATTTAAGACTGCTCAGCGCAGCTCTTCGACCCAACGGTTTCGACAAAAAGGTTTTTGTCTCCTTTTAATTTTCGTTAAGATTAGTCTATGAATCTGCTTGAGTAATCTGTTTGGCTTTAGGTTTGTTTAGTTCGATTGATTAGAACTGCTTAGAGTTTAGAATCTATTTTGTTAGTGAGATTATTAGCTTATTTGTTTAGTATAGCTTAGTTTGGGTTTTTGCTTAGTTTGGAATCTGCTTATGGTTGGCTTAGAGGATTGATAACTTCTTGAATTTGCTTATTGTGTTCAACTGTTTGGATCTGCATCTGCTTACTTAAGTTTTGAGTAGCTTATTTGAGTTACTGCTTAGTTTGGAAATTGCTTGTAAGTTGCTAGATTTGATTGGATCTGCGTGTTATATGCTATAGCTTGTTAGATTCTACTTTTATAGCTTATTAGATAATCAACTTTCTGTTAGAGTAGCTTATTACTGGTTTTAGTCATAGCTTATTTGTTACTGCTTGTTTAGTATAGCTTAATTGGATTTCAGCTTAGTCTTATTTTCATAGCTTATTTAGGATTCTGCTTAATTGTATTTGCTTATTTTGGTGGCTGCTTATTTGTGCTACTTTCACCTCAGACCCAATTGGTCTGAGGTTGTTATTCCTGTCCAAAAATTCGAATTCCAAAAAGTTAGTTTAAAAAAAAAATAATTAGACAATTCGTCCCTCTCAGGTCTCGAACTCGTGACCACTCGCACACAGACCCAACGCCTTAACCAAAGGTGCTAGACACCTTTTTGATTATTAGTCTTCATTAGATCATTAATATATGGTAATTAGTTCTGTCAGTAATTAAGTTTAATTATAGTTTAATTTAAATTTCAATTAGTAGTAATTAAAAAGTTTACTTTATATTTCAGTTTTTATAAAAGATAAAAAGAAAAAAAATAATATATTTTACTTTAGTTTAATATTTTTTAATCAAGTTTTTATTTCAATAGTTTAGATAAAAGTCTTTTAAAAGTTTTTTTTTTTTTTTTAATTTTATTTTTCAAATTTATTTAGTTTAGTTTAAAAATAGATTTTAATTAAAAGTTTTTTTTTAGTCACATTAAAATTAGTTTTATTTAAAAAGTTTTTAAGTTTTCTTTAGTTAAAATTTATTTTCAATTTAATAGTTTAAAATAGTTAATTATATTAGTTTTCGTTTAATAATTTTTAAATTAGTTTAAAAATCCCAAAAAAAGAGTTTGTACCAAAAACGAATTAAGTTGAAACGTAAAAACGGGAATCAAATTCGAGTCGAATCGAGGATAAAACGATAAAAACAAAAGAGGACGTAAAAACTCCGATTTCAATAAACCAAACCATTGGTTCAATTTTCACTGTGGATGGAAGTGTTACTAGTGGGTCGAGTGTGAGACCGAGTTGCTAAACCTAGTCTTGTTGATTCGTTTAAGCTATGGAGCATATCTATGAGTCTGACAATATTCCATTTCTTAAGGTGCAGGTGTTTGTGTTTAGATATGATAAACCTTTATGTGTTTGTATGTAGGGATGTGTTTGTGTTAGTTCGAGTCATTGTCCTGCTATTAAGTTTTTATGTACGTAAGCTTCGGTCTCCTGCATCTCCCAGTTTGGGTATAATCATTATGAAATGACCATTACATACGTGTTTTAGACAATCAGTAATATCTAGTTTGAGAGAACAAACTCTCATATCAATGCCTCAAATACTTAAAGATCCTCGAGTCATTGGATAATTGCTATTTAATAGCTTTTCTGCATTAAAAAAAAGCATTCTTCTACTTCCAATCGGAGTTACTCTTATACAACCTCGTAAGCCGGACACAAAGAACCGCAAAATCGTTATAGATCGTCTACTGTATCCGCACACTGCTTTGCGCGAGTATACTTATAGCTCATAAAACAATAAAACAACCAAACTTGCATTCTCACTTCTACATTTCACCAACACACAAAAAATGTGTAGACATGATCGAATGAGAGTCACCAGCCATGTACAAGATTTGATTGACAACCCAAGTAATGTCCATGTAGGGATAGTGATAGTTCAACTTTTCGTATTCATAGTATTACTATCGGGCTTGTTGTACAAGTGCCCTCAATATTTTACATTATCTCCCGAATCCCATTATCAATATTTTGGTTTCTGACAGCTTATTATCGGATGTGAAAGATATAATTAGTTAGCCAGATCAAAGATGTGATAGTAGGTTTGACTAACATAAGTGGTTCAACAGGTTACATATTCGTATACTATTAAAAAGTTAGGTAAGTTATGAATTATGTACATAATCGATGTGGTAAGTTTTACGCAATAAAAACATCCTGAGTATCCCATGTCATGTACAAACATCTTGGAAAGTGTTTAGAGTTTGGTAGTAGGTCAGATAGATTATTACTACTTGGAAGAGGGTAACAATTATGAATGGTGATCCTGTTCAATTTACGGAAATCGATGCATAACCTCATGCTACCATCCTTCTTCTTTGATAAACAGAACTGGCGCACCCCAGGGTGATACACTCGGGGAATAAAACCTCGTTCCAGAAACTCTTGCGATTGTTCCTCCAACTCCTTGAGCTTAATGTCAAACTTCACTTCACGAATGAGTGGTATACCTGGTAGTTCTCCTGGACATACATCTAGGAATTCTGACACAATCGGCTGGTTATGGGTTCAATAACTTTAGAAGATCGCGTCATGAATGTTAGCTAGAAAGTCTTGGTAGCCATGGAATGATAAGGCACGTGCTTGTAAGGCAGAATAATTTGTACAGATTTTCCTGGCAGAAAAACCATGATGAATGTATTCAGGAGCCTGAACATCGCTAAATAGGATCTGATATAAATGGCGATCTATCGTAGCGTGGTGTGCTGCTAACCCTTTCATGCCTGGATTCATATCGAACTCGCATATGCCCAATGGAAAGTGCGTTAGCAGAATGGATCTTGTTGTCGAACTGGAAGGAATATCCTTGTACACATGGGTGATACAACGACGTCTTTGATGGACACGAATATATGAAATATGGGATCAAGAAATGAAAGTGTCATGTCAAAACACGAAGTAAACGTGGCAGATCTCACTGAATGTGTTTCGTTCGTCTCACACAGAACGAACACTGCGTGTCCAAACATGAACAATACATCAGAGATGGTACTAAAATTTTTAGTGGCCTGATTCGTACATGGCACAACAGGATGGGTGTATCCCTTGGAGGGTATCCTGAATTACTAAGGGTCTGGTACAGAAGAAATACGTGAGTCATGTGTATTGACTCGTGCCTCGATAAAAGACTCGTATGACATGTGTCTTGACTGGTGCCTTAACACGTGTCTTAACAGATGTCTTAACATGTGTCTCGAGGAGTGAAAACAAATAAAGTTGAAAATTTTGGTTATAATGCTAGAATTGGCGAGTCAGTTGGACTGCTAACCTTTGTACTTCTGGTTACGACGTTACCGGAGTTCGGTTGTTATTGTCGGAATAGTTGCTGTTATGGTACTGAAATATCGTCTTGTCTGTCAGTTTCATGACGATCATTATCACGACCGTGATTCATGTAACTATTATGCTGAGTGGCCGGCTGGGTACCGGTTCCCACTCTTATGCCTGAAAGAACAACTGAATGGCGTATGACATTTAACTGAGGAGGTAAAGGCATGGAATGGGATGGTAGCGTCTGGTGGGTGAAGTATATTTCTCGTCCGCTCGTTTCAATCTAACGCCTTTGCCTTCATCTTGTAGGATCTCCAAACATGCGAGCAGCATCAACATCTTGTAGAGTCTCCAATTATGAGCAGCATCAGTATTTTGTCAAATCTCCAACTTATGAGCGGCATCAACATCTTGTAGAATATCGAAAAGTGGAATACGCCTGAGATGATTAAGAATCGACTAACGAATACTCATGGAGTATTGTAAGTGAAATACACATGGATTATGGTACGTGTAATACACATGGGATACGGTACATAGAGTACACGTGGAATTCGGTACATGGAGTACACATGGAATATGGTACATGGAGTACACATGGAATATGGTACATGGAGTACACACGGAATGCACATAAGATGATCGGTATGGGTGTGAATCATCTGACATGATTTTAAAGGAAATAATTGATTAAACGGTTAGAAAACCGAACTAAGCGAGCAACATGATAGCCTAGCCATTCCGGCATAGACATAATTATGTTTGCATAAAGAAAACACAAAAGTATGATTAAACGAATTTCAACGATGACTAACATGAAAGCATGATTAATGAGAATCAACCATGACTTTCATGAAAGCAGGATTAAATGAAATCCATCAATGTCTAGCATGAAAGCATAATCAACATGATGAAAACATAATCAACATGAGGAGGCATGAATCATAATCAACAAGAAAACGAAATCAACATGAGAGTATAAAAACGTAGTTGTCATAAAGAACATAAAAACATAATCAACCGAGATTTAACATTGACTGGTGTGGACGGCTATGGTTTAATCCACAAAATTCTCGAAGGAAAGACATGTGATAAGTATGGATGATTATGGTTGAATCCATACTTGTCAAATTTTAATAGAAAAACATCATGGATGGAAATTAACAACATGGGACTAAATATGGATAGCTATGCTCCAATCCATACTAGTCAAAACGTCAATGAAAAACTTCATGAGTAAGGATAAAAAAATACCCAAAATATAATTATCGTTACATGGAATGTAACAAATGTCGCTTTAGGAAAGTCTGGTGACCAACCACTAGTCACAGGTCAAGTTTAGAGCCTACAGGTCGAAACCTTGGCTCTGATACCATAATTGTAACACCCCACTTTGATAAGTGGACCGTTATATGATAATTATGGCGTGTCATCAAAGCATGCAAGGTAATATGTCTTAAAACATAAAAGACCATAAAGGAAAACCGGAATCAAACATCAGCCCCCAAACATAAACTCAAAAGATGCATAAAGTAAATGAAGTGCAAAAGGAAAAGAAGTGTAAAGTAGTTCCCATCCTATGCACGTCCTCTCCATGTTCGAGTCGGTTCTTGGGTACCTGCCGTTTGGATCATGGAAAGAAAATGTAAGGCTGAGCAATACGCTCAGTGAACGCATATAATGACATAAAAAAGAATAAACGAAACATAATTAAATATTTAAAATGCAGCGGAAAATATGTAAGTCCTGGAAAACCTGAAAGTTGTTTAAAAGCTTATTTGTTGGGAATAAATTATAGCCAGTCTACTTGAGCGCTGACAAGAGTAAAACAAGCGTTGACAGGAGTAATACAAACGCTGGCAGCTCAAGCGTTGACAAGACAAAGTCAAGCGTTGATACATTGAAGACAAGCACTGATGGAAGGATATACTCTACACGTTTATTATATTCTAGATTACTTCTAGTAAAGATAGGAACAACAATGTATTTTCTATATTTATCTTTACCTAGAATAGTTGATACGTAGATTAATGTACAAGGCTTCTTATGTCTATAAAAGAAGACCTTTAGGTTATTGTTCAATATAAGTTTTCATACGTAAACTACTTTCATTATAAGCAAGTTTGATATCATTAATCAAAGTAAAAGTTTGTTTACATCTTGTGTGTTCTTGTTTAAGTGTTAATTCCGCATAACACTTAGATTTCATATACATATACAAAGGTTTCTCTAAGTGTATTACTTGATCTAATCTCGTATACATAAAGCTAAATCGATCTAAGTTTGGGATCAACAAGTGGTATCAGAGCTTGTTGAGGAACTTTTGATCTTAAAGAACACAAAAACCCTAAAAACACCAAAAACCCTAATTTTCTCAAAACCCTAAACAACATCATGTCAAATCTAGAAATAACCTCTTCCTCCCAACCTTTACCAAACAACAAGATTCCCATGCTTGATGCAACCAACTTTGAATTGTGGAAATTCAACTTTGAGCAATATCTGGGGATCTATGACTACACTCTTTGGGATATCATTGAATATGGAAACACATTCAATAGAGTTGAAAAGGTTGTTGCTGCCATTGCTACAAGAACTGCTGTTGCTGGATGTCCAGAAACAGATAAGAAAGAAAAACCTGGTGATGGTAGAGCTGTGTCTGCTAAAGACATAGCAAAGAGAAGGGTTGATATGAAAACCCTAAATATTCTGAAAGTCTCTTTGGGACAAGAGAACCAGCATAAATACAGAGGTTATGATTCTGCTAAAGACCTTTGGGCAGCTATTGAAGTTGATGACGTATAGTCCCCAAACCGGGTCATGAGCCCGGATCGCGGGTACTACCCGTATCCGGCCCATCACAGATGGGTGGATAAATATCATTAAGGCTTATGGGCTTGAGTGAACAGTGCTCGCACATGTGTGCGGCCCACGGCCCAAGGCGGCCGACATAAAATCAGACAGAATAATATTCTGTCTAGGTATATCTTGATCCTAATACGAAGAGATATTCATTGCCAGAATTAGAAGATAACAATCATTCTAATTCTGGTGCTTATCTCTTCCTTGGGGCCGAAGGATCAGTGAAAGCCCACTGGGGTTTCACTGCCTATAAAAGGAACCCCCAAGGGTTCCACAGAGGTAACACAACTCACTCTAAACTCACGTATAACCCTAAATCGATTACTTACTCTCACGCCGGAATTTAATCGTGGGAAACCTTCCCACGGTAAGCTTAACGCGTGTTGTTTAGTGTGCAGGATCCCAACCAGACGATTCACTTGGTGCAGGAGACGGAGCCCAGCCAACCCGAATTAAGCCTAATTCGGGTCTAGCAAGGATCAACCAACTTTTGCATCAACAAGTTGGCGCCATCCGTGGGACCAGTAACACTAAGCTAGAACTCATCTCAAATCTCCAATGACGAAGGGACACCCGCCAACTAACCCCAGGAATGTGAATCCTGGGAACCGGACGTCCCGAGGGGAAGGGATTCTCATCCCCAACCAGTCACCTAACCGCCTCGCGGGCGGGCTGGGTAACCGTAGCGGTTTTCAACCCGCGGGGGTGACGAGCACGATCTCGGTGACACCCCCACCCACTTCAACCTTGGACAACCCTGATCCAGGGAGTGCGCCAGACCTTCCTAACAAGGAACCACGCAGACCTTCGACGGAGGAAGAAGTGGAAGCCCTACCACTCAGTGAGGAGAATCTTACTCGAGTTCTCACTCAGAATTTTGAAAGGATCGTCCCAGGGATCGCATCAAGATTAAGTCTGGGGAGGAACCTCCAAGCCCGACTCAACTTTGGCGACAGTGGACCATCCACCCCTTCCCAAAACCGGAGAAAAAGGAGGACCCGACCTCAAGAGCAGGGAACCTTCGAGGAAAACCCTCAACCCCGGAATGTGTTTGAACGCATAGGGGATCGCATCATGCAAGAATTAACGCAGTCTCAAGATGGAGAAAGGTCGGATGGCTCACCCGAGCGGCCAGATCGAGAGCTGACCAGAACCACACGCCGCCCAAGTGTGTGGGATAGAATGAACACAGGGAGGAAGGCTCCTGGTTCGTCTCAAAAAAGTGGTCCCTACTCAAAAGGCGGGGCACCACCGCCGTCCCCAGATCCGTCTGGGGAGGACTCAGATGACCATCCGCCCAAACGCCGCCGGCCTAGGCGCACGCCACCACCACCAAACAATGATGAGTATTATGGTGGCCCCTACTATCGGGATACGGAAGCAGAGGACCTCTCGCGTCCATGGTGTGAACCATGGGATGACCCTAGGCTCACACGGCCATGGGCTGATCCCAGGGAAGATCCGTTTACCCTCCGCATACGGAACTACTCTGAGGACACCAAACGTCGCATGTCGGCATGTATCAAGACGTATGATGGGTCCGGTGATCCTGTCGATCACCTCAAAATATTCGATACTCAGGCCAAAATTGAGCGATGGCCCATGCCTATATGGTGCCAAATGTTCAATTCGACCTTGATTGGAAACGCTCGTGACTGGTTCGAGGCACTCCCCCCACGGAGCATTGATAGTTTCACGGAACTACGCACTGCGTTCGAGAACAATTATACTCAAAGGAAGAAGTATAATAGGGATCCGGTTTCATTGGCAACTGTCAAGCAACGGCCGGGGGAGTCCACAGAAGCCTTCACTGAGCGCTTCAATGATGAGTGCACACGCACGAGAACCATGCCAGAGCTCCTGAAAATCTCTGACTACATGCACGCCATAACAGACAGAGAACTGATCAGGCGTCTCAACGACAAGCGTCCAGAGAGATATGATGACCTCATGGAAAGGGTCAGAAATTTCATAGAGGGAGAGACAGCTGTTGCCGCGGCCTACCCATCTCGAGGAAATGGGTACCGCTCAAATGACCAGTCCCGGAGACAGTCGGGCGGCCAAGGCAACCAGAACAATAACAAGGGCTCGGACTATAAGAGCCAAAGCAAAGGCGGACGGTCGGACGACAAGTTCACCCCCCTAAAGATGTCCTACCGGGAGATCTTGTTGACTGAAGGGGCGAATTTTCCAAGACCTCCCCCAATGACCACACCCCCGGAACGTCGGCAGGGAAGTCGCTTCTGCGAGTTCCATAATGACAAAGGACACGGCACGGAGGAGTGTATCCAGCTGAAGAAGCATATTGAGTCGCTAATCAAATCAGGCAAACTCAAGCACCTAGTTAAGGATTGGAAAGACGGAAAGGACAACAACAAGAAGTATGATAAGAAGGATCCCCAAAAGGACAAGCCTTCTACCATATACATGATCCAATCCAGACAGCGCCGCACGAGACAGAAAATTGGCCAAAAATTTTCTCGCGACAAGGAAATCTCATTCCCTCTCATTACAGCAAGTGACGTGGTTGATGCGCCTCTCACTATTGAGATAAGCATTGGAACACACAATGTTCGCCGTATGTATGTGGATGGAGGGTCGTCAGCAGAGGTATTGTATGAACACTGCTTTGTGCAGTTATGCCCAGAAATAAGAAGCCAATTAGTACCGGCCACGTCGCCGCTTACTGGCTTTAGTGGAGATACTATCTGGCCAATAGGGCAGTTGCGTTTGCTTGTCACCATTGGGAATGAGGAACATTCCACTACAACGTGGATGAACTTCATGGTGATACGTTCACACTCTCCTTATAATGGAATCATAGGCAGACCAGGCATTTTGGCTATCCGGGCAGTACCCTCTACGGCACACGGAATGATTAAATTCCCCGTTGATGGGGGAATCGTTACTATTTATAACACAGTCGTGCCAACATCCGAGTGTCACACTGTGACAACACCGGCACCACCTGTACCACCCAAGGATGGAGCACCACCACCCAATTGGAAGGTGGCTATTCACCCTGACTACCCGGAACAGGAGGTATCCATAGGAGGGGCGCTCTCAGATAGCGGCAAAAGGGCCATGTGTTCTCTTTTAAGTACAAACCTAGACATATTCGCATGGGAGCCAAAACATATGACGGGTGTGCCACGCGCGATAGCAGAGCATAAACTCCAGATCCGCCAAGGATACCAACCCATCAAGCAAAAGAAGCGCGGCCAGGCGCCCGAGCGAAGTCAAGTTATACTGGAGGAAGTGCGGAAGCTGGTGGACGCAGGCATCATGCGCGAGGTATACTACCACGAGTGGTTATCCAATCCGGTCATGGTCAAGAAGCATGACGGAAGTTGGCGCATGTGCGTGGATTTCACGGATCTGAACAAGGCCTGCCCACAGGATTGTTACCCGCTACCAGAAATCGACTGGAAAGTAGAGTCCTTATGTGGATATCCTTTCAAATGCTTCTTGGATGCATATAAAGGGTATCACCAAATCCATATGGCGAAGGAGGATGAAGAAAAAACGGCGTTTCACACAAGCCAGGGCGTATATTGCTATACGAAAATGCCGTTCGGATTAAAGAACGCCGGCGCTACGTATCAGCGGTTGGTCGATAAAGCTTTCGAATCACAAATAGGACGCAACTTGGAAGTATATGTTGATGACTTGGTGATAAAAAGCCACACGGAGGAGGCACTTCTCCGGGATGTCCAGGAGACATTCGACACGCTGAGAAGGATTAACATGACGTTAAATCCAAAGAAATGTACGTTTGGTGCAACAGAAGGAATGTTCCTGGGATATTTGATTGACCCAAACGGCATCAGACCTTGTCCAGAGAAGACGGACGCAGTGATACGGCTACCGTCCCCGCAGACACGGAAGGAGGTGCAGTCCCTGAATGGGAAGTTAGCCGGGCTGAATAGATTTCTATCTAAATCCGCAGAGAAGTCCTTACCCCTATTTAAGACACTCAAGAAGTGTATTAGAAAGGGAGACTTCCGTTGGACGAAGGAAGCTGAGGAAGCCTTTGGTCAACTCAAGCAACATCTCGCATCTCTCCCCATGTTGGTAGCTCCTCGGCCAAAGGAGGAACTCGTTATGTATATCTCAGCTACTCATGGCGCAATCAGCGCAGTACTGATGACGGATAGAGACACAGTACAGACCCCGGTCTACTTTATAAGTAGGACGTTACAAGGGGCAGAGCTGAATTATTCCTCCATGGAAAAATTGGTGCTAGCACTAGTATTTGCTACAAAGCGGCTACGCCGGTACTTTCAGGCGCACCCGATCGTTGTGATCACGGATCAGCCAATTAAGCAGGTTATATCTAGACCGGACGTGGCAGGGAGACTAGAGAAGTGGAGCATCCTATTGGGAGGACACAATATATCTTACAGACCAAGGACGGCTGTTAAAGGCCAGATCTTGGCAGATTTCCTGATCGAGAAGCCGGATGAGGAAGAACCAATCATTAAGCAAGAGGAGGTCCCAGCGGAACCTTGGGTGCTATTCACGGACGGATCCTCATGCACAGACGGGTCCGGGGCAGGCCTCATCCTCACAAATCCAGAAGGAATGGAATTCACATACGCCCTCCGTTTCGAGTTCACGGCCACCAATAACGAAGCGGAATATGAAGCATTAATTGCGGGTTTAAAAATCGCCGCTAGAATGGGAGTCCGCAACCTTGAGGCCTACGTGGACTCACGGCTGGTCGCGAACCATATTCTAGGTGGGTATGTGGCTAAGGAGGACAACATGGTCAGGTATTTGGAAAAAGTCAAGTCGTTAATCGCGACGTTCAGTAAGTTTTCCATCAAGCAGGTGCCAAGGGGCGAGAACAAGAAAGCGGACGCTCTCAGTAAGATCGTATCCACGAGCTTCGCCCACTTGTCTAAACAGGTTTTGGTGGAAATACTCAAGGAGAAATCTATCACGGAAGGGGAAGTGACCGCTATAGTTGAAGAGGAGGGACCTACATGGATGACCCCAATCATCAACTATTTGACTAATGAAACCCTTCCAGACGAGGAAAAAGCAGCAAGGCGCGTTAAAAGGAAGTCACAACATTTCGAACTCCGGGAAGGCATCCTTTACAAACGCTCCTTCTTGCAGCCGTGGCTACGGTGTGTTGGACCACGCCAGGCGGCTTACGTTATCAGTGACATCCACGAAGGGTTGTGCGGCATGCATGCGGGCCCACGATCCGTGGTAGCCCGAGCCTTACGAACAGGATACTATTGGCCCACTATGCACAGAGACGCGCGCGACATGATTCGCAGGTGCAATGATTGCCAAGTGCATAGGCCAGTGCCGCGGCACCCGCAGCAGGAGCTTACACCTATCACGTCCCCATGGCCATTCTACAAGTGGGGAATTGACATTGCAGGACCATTTCCTGTTGCTGCGGGAGGGGTTAAATTCTTGATTGTTGCAATGGACTACTTCACACGATGGATAGAAGCCAAGGCAGTCAAGTCTATCACGGGTAAGCAGGTCAAGAAGTTTGTGTGGGAACACATAGTGTGCCGTTTCGGTCTACCAGGAGAAATTATATCGGACAACGGCAAGCAGTTCACGGACAACCCATTCAAAGACTGGTGTGCATCGTTGAACATCAAACAGCGCTTCGCATCTGTTAAACATCCACAAACGAACGGCCTTGTTGAACGAGCAAATAGGAGCTTGGGAAATGGAATCAAGGCGCGGCTGGATGAGCGACAGGGCAAATGGGTCGATGAGTTGTCACACGTGCTATGGGCGCATAGAACCATGATAAAAACAGCCAACGGTGATACTCCGTTTGCATTGGCTTACGGCACTGAAGCCGTTATACCAGCAGAAATAGGAATGCCTACCATCCGCACGGTGGAAGTTAATGTCGTCACGAACGATGAACAACTGCGAATCAACCTGGATCTGTTGGAAGAAAAAAGGGAAATAGCAGCCATCAATGAGGCTAAGTCAAAGGCTAAGATGAAGGCTTATTATGACGCCAAGGTCAAGGGTGTTTCTTTTCGACCGGGAGACTACGTCTATCGTGCTAACGAAGCAAGTCGAGTGGAGAATACAGGGAAACTGGGCCCTAAATGGGAAGGACCGTATGAAGTCACTGAAACCTTGGGACGAGGCGCGTACAAGTTACGTGATATGGATGGCCGCGACCTAGAGCGCACATGGAACATCTCCAATCTAAAAAGGTGCTATCTTTGAAAGCTACGGCTCCCGTGTGGATACTTCGCTATAGGCGGTCTTAATAAAGAACCATGCGGGTTACTTGTTTTATTTGTTTTTCTTATGTTTGTTTAAGTTTCCTTTCTGGATTTTTTAGGACTTGTCGTCATTATTCAAACAAAAGTGTAAACGTTCTAATAAAATGCCGTGGTGCCTAGCTAGCTCCACGGCCTGTTTCGTGCAAATCATTTTCTTTTCTTTGTTAGATTCTTTGTTAGCCGTATGAATTGTACTTATATTATATGCCATGGTTCATTCGTATGCATTCTCTCAAATTACCGTACATGTACTATACGCCTCCAGGTGGGGTAAGAGGATTAAGTGAACCTACTAATTCAAACTTTCCGCGTAAGAGGGATGCAACCCCAGCCGCACGGATCATGTATCCTTACTAGACACCTTACTCACAAGACGTTGGGGTAAGTTTCATATGCTATAGCCATACGGTGCTCCGCATAGTAAAGACGCACGTCGCATGTCTAGTAAATTAGACTTGTATGTAAGACGTGATACGTCACGCGGCATTGGATTGCAATGAGATACACAAGTTTCAAAGTTAACAAACAAAATGACCGTGGTTGTCACGGACTTTTAAAATAAAAGGACAAGTTATTACATGCATGTCTTAGCCGTGTACATACACGGACGAATATAAATACAAATGTTTACAAACATATAAGCTACATGGGGGGGAGGAGTTCTTCTAGATCCTTCTTTCCTTCCTCGATCAAAGCACGAAGGGCCTCCCCGCGAGCATCTTTCCCGTCCTGAGCTTTGACGGCAAGAGTGTCTAAAGCTTCACCAAGCGGCTTCTCACCTGACATGGCTTTGGATATGAAATCATAGGTAGCCAGCGTCAAAGGGGTTGGGTCAGCACTCAGCCGGGACATTATTGTTTCATTAGGAGCGTCTTTCAGGGCTTCAAGCTCGTCCAAAAGGGGGTGTTGAAGGTTTGCCAAGGCGTCCATGGACGCAGTCATCTTGCCCGCTGCGGAGGGGTTGTGATACGGATGCTGGGTGATATCCTCACCTTTTGTGATCATCTCCGCAGCTTGGACCATGCCTTCATGCCTACCACGGTCGATCCCGTCAGATACAACCCCAGCAAAGGCCTGCAATAGGTGTGGAGCGTTAAGGGCCCTGCTTACGGCAAGGCGCAGTCCTTGCCCGATAATCCACCTACGACCGGCTGTCGCGGTCAGTAGGGGAGGGCATACTCTTTCCGCACATCTAACGACCACCTTGCTCAACTCTTCATCAGCAGCGACAGCTTGATTTTCAAGGTTGTTTTGCGCCTGTTTCAATTCCTCCTTCAGGGCGTCGCGCTCCTGAGCAATGCTGAATGATTGCACGGTCACCGCCTTGGTAGCAGCCTCAGCCGCAGACACCTGCGTATGAAATTGGGAGTTAGTGTACGAATATATGTTTTTGGGCTACATACACACAAGGAGTAGGAATATATAAGCAACATGTTTGAAAGATTACCTTCTCGTTTGATACGGCTACAAGGGCCTCCAATTCAGCGATACGCTTATCTCTTGTCTCAACATGAAGTGCCTGCTCCTTCACCGTGGCCTCAGCAGTCAATAACGCCGCTTGCAAGGACGTAATGGTCTTCTCGCTCTTCACGACCAAAGCCTCCCGGCGAGCGATCCTTTTGTCGGCACGGCTCACATTAGTGAGGGCCTTGATCAGTCTGCGTCTCAGCGCGGCACCCACCGTTACCTGATGTGCGGAGGACACATCAAACTGCTCAATTAGGGCCTCATGGTCTAGCTCATCCAAATCCTGTGCGAGGACGGGCGGAGTGATGTGTTCGATGAATTCCGAACACTCTGATTCGGCTTCAAGCCGTGTCAAGCTTGATAGGTTCCAAGCTAGACGCAAGCTCTCCTCTGGCCCCTCGGGGCACGGTTCCTTGGCATGGGTGGGGGAAGGGGGATTGTTAGTGGCCGCGGGGGATGGATTCCTTCCCACCTCTTCTCCTTGAGCTGCGACCGCTGGATTCACCCTGTGATCAAAACAACAAGACAAATTTTTTAGTCTATATATATCATATGAGGATACAAATCATAGTCGGGATGGGTACTTACGAGGTGCCAGTAGCAGGGTCTGGGCCGGAAGGAGCTACGGCGCTCACTGGGGCGACACGAAGAACTGACCCTTCCGTGATCGGGGTAGGGTCGGCTTGTCCAGTCATGGTGTTGCCATCCCCCTGATATTGAGGATGGTCTTTCCGCAACTTCTTGGGAGGAGCATTCGCAACTCCGGCATCCTCCCCAGTCTTTTTTGCCACACGCCTGGTTGTCTTCCTCTTTTTTGAAGTACGTGTGGAGGATCCGGAAGCTTGCGTGGTGTCTTCATTCAGGTCGCGCTCCTCCTCCTGGTTAATGGTGCCTCCCTCCAGCAAGGGGTCGTCACCATCTTCGTTATGAAAATCCAATGGAGACTTCTCAATAACAGGTTCTTCCTCGTCCGACCTGGGTTCGGTTGTCTCCTCCAATGGAATCGTACGGTCGGCCAAAGCTTCCAGCAGAGGGAGCTCATTCGGCTTCAACGGCCAGAATCCTTCCCTCACCTTCATGGGGTCGCCTTGACGAATCAATCCGTGAAGGTTCATCTCTGCAAGTGATTGAAGAAGTATATGGGTTAGTAACATTTTAAACATACGCGACAGATCGAATATACAAGATATATATAACCTACCCTCGCCCTGCTCCGTTAAGAAGCACGGATATAAGTCATCCCTCCCAAAGTAACGGCGGCTTATCCCTACCAAGCACAGAAAGTTCTCCGGCAATCCTCTATGAAATTCCGTGCGATGGGTATCTAGTATTTTCAGGTCCCGGCTGCTATAATCTTTGGGCTTGGGCGGATAATCTCTTGGGGCTTTGGTTTTAAGTACAAAGGGGGTGGGGAACACTTTCTCATCTACAAAGAAGTAATGGTCGTACCAATTCTTCAGGGAGTCAAGGGGTTTCCTATATGTCATCGGGGCATTGCCGGGGCGTTTCTTGAACGACAACCACCCGTTCACCAACTGGGGAAAGTAGAAAGCCCTAAACAGGTTAACGGTGGGGGTTACCCTACAGGTGTGGCATGTAATCTCAAACTGGTTGATTTTACACGCCCCTATACAGTGGAGCTGGGTGATATGAAAATCATAATACAAGAGAAGATCTACTAAGAACTTAGACAACGGAATACGGTAGTTGGCTGAGTCAAATAGGCGTGTGTATATGCCTATTTTCCCCGCCGGTGCGTCTGTAATAGCTTCACCATCACCCGGAAAGGTGGGATGTACGCTTTCAGGCACATAGTACTTCGACAGGAAGTCGAGGTATTTCTCTCCCGACATCACATTCAGGACGTCCGTGATGAGGGGGTTATCCTTAACCATAATTTATGAAAAGGTTTTTAAGGGCGTGGTGATCTAACCTGCGGTGATGGATGTCCGTGGAAAAGAAGGCAAAAGTTGTGAAGGAAAAGCTTGAAGTTGACAATGGCGGAAGAATGAATGAGTTGTGTGTGTAACATACACGCACACTCACTCTTATATAGGGTGGCCTCGGTTTCCGAGGCGCTATGGATCCTTGACACGTATCAGTCACATTTCCTATCCAATGGATAGGATTTCTGACACTTCTATAACGTCAGTAGGGGGCCCACGGGTCACTTCTTAAACAGTTTCGTGTGGCTCGAGGGTGATCAGTAATCATGCACTTTTTGCAGACATACGACTGGATTGTTGAAAATCATTAATGCGACGGGATTCTTGTCGGGTTATGCGGCTCTTACGTAAGACCGTATTAAATGTTGCATTTAATTTGTCTCGGCTATTGCGTGCGGCTGAGGCAGTATTCATTAAAGAATATTCATACGACCAGTTGCCACGTGCGGCCGGAACAAATTTTCCAGTATCATTTCCTAGGCCTTTCTTGGTATGACCGGAGGGCAGCTTGATAGTCTAGAGGTTACGCCTACGGCTGTAACAACTAGACTGGGGGGACATGATGACGTATAGTCCCCAAACCGGGTCATGAGCCCGGATCGCGGGTACTACCCGTATCCGGCCCATCACAGATGGGTGGATAAATATCATTCAGGCTTATGGGCTTGAGTGAACAGTGCTCGCACATGTGTGCGGCCCACGGCCCAAGGCGGCCGACATAAAATCAGACAGAATAATATTCTGTCTAGGTATATCTTGATCCTAATACGAAGAGATATTCATTGCCAGAATTAGAAGATAACAATCATTCTAATTCTGGTGCTTATCTCTTCCTTGGGGCCGAAGGATCAGTGAAAGCCCACTGGGGTTTCACTGCCTATAAAAGGAACCCCCAAGGGTTCCACAGAGGTAACACAACTCACTCTAAACTCACGTATAACCCTAAATCGATTACTTACTATCACGCCGGAGTTTAATCGTGGGAAACCTTCCCACGGTAAGCTTAACGCGTGTTGTTTAGTGTGCAGGATCCCAACCAGACGATTCACTTGGTGCAGGAGACGGAGCCCAGCCAACCCGAATTAAGCCTAATTCGGGTCTAGCAAGGATCAACCAACTTTTGCATCAACAGAAGTTGCATATGGTGGCAATGAAGATACTAGGGAAGAAAAGAAGAAACAACTCATGCATGATTATGCTGTTTTCAAAGCTCAACCCAATGAGAAACTTAGCAGTGTGAGAAGCAGATTGCTTGACATTACAAGCAAATTGTCCTTCATAGGGACACAACTTGGTGATGTTGACATTAATGCCACTTTTCTTAAAAGTCTTGGTGAAGCGTGGAAGATTGAGGCAAGATCTATACTTGCCAACAACACTCACAAAAGTTCTACTTTTGATGATATCTACAACAAACTAAGGCTGTTGGAGAATGAAACCCTTCTAGAGCATGGAAGTAAGTCTACCAATAGCAATATGGCTTTCTTCTCACATAGTGAAGGCCAATTTGATCAGAAGGACTCTTACATGCATCCAGTTACTGGATCATCATGTGTCAACGCTGGAACATGTCCTGTCAACGCCTCCTATTCAGACGCTGACACATACAAAAGTGACTCACCAAGTGTTAAACCTGCTGGTTTGGATCTGGATACTGTATGTGCTTATATTGCTTCTTTGCCCAATGGTTCAGTGATTACATATGAGGACCTTGAGCAGATAAGTGATGAGCAGTGATGAGCACTTGGAAGAAATGGATATCAAGTGGAATATGGCTCTTGCTAGTATAAGAGCAAACAGGTGGAACAGAAGGTTTAAGAAGAAGATGACCTTCAATGCAAAGGACACAGCTGGATTTGATAAATCCAAAGTTGAATGCTACAACTGTCATCGTATGGGGCACTTCATGAGGGAATGCAGATCTCCTAGAAGATCTGATGCTGGTAAACCCTCAAGCCAAATTGTTAAAGCTCAGGATCCTAAGGCCATGGTTGCAGTTCAAGGAATTGATGGTATGGGATGGGATTGGAGCTATTTGGCTAATGATGTAGAAGAGGATAAAGCTTTGGTTGCTGAAATTGAAGAAGAAGAGCATGTTCAATATGCTCTCATGGCACACTCCTCCTCTTCATCAGATAATGAGGTATACGATGATGCTTTTTGTAGTAAGGGTTGTAGGTTAAATAATGAGAAACTTAACAAAGAGGTATTAAGGTTATTAGATGATGTGAGCACTGAGAGATGCAAACTGTCTAACTATCAATTAGCTCTCACTCAAACTGAGAAAACAGTCTCTGAATACAAGAAAATGGAATTTGATTTAAAAGATAAAATAAATATCTTAAAACATGAATTAGATGCTAGTAATGATGTTAGGAACATCATGTAAAGGGTTAATAGTGATCTACAGGCTAAGTTAGATGAGGCCATTAAGAATAAAGATAATATTGGCCTTAAAATTCAGAGATTTGATAAGGCCACACAAACCCTAGGAGAATGTGTGAGTAAACAAAGGGATCCTAAGGACATGACTGGGATTGGGATGAAAGACTACTCAGTGGTTCCACCACCAGCTGGTGACTTCTATGGTTTCCAACAAAAGGACCTATCTTGGACTGGTTTGCCAGAACTCCAAGAGGAGGAATTCATTCCTCCACCAAGAGTTGTCACCCCAGTTGAAGAGTATCAACAAAAGTTGACTGACTTGAATGAATGGAAGAAAGCTAACCCTACCTTATTTGTTAAGGGTGGCTTGCTATGTGAAAGTCCTAATGAGTCAACTCCCATTAAGGTTACAAACCCTATCACTGGTAAAGCTGTTGACCTTGGCTCCAACACTGTTAGAAAACCTAGCATTAAGTATGCAGAGATGTATAGGAATACTAGGTCACCTAAGAGCCAAGTTAGCAATGATGGAACAGGCTTCTTCTCTTCTAGACCTAGGGTTGTGTCTAGAAAATCCTGTTACTCTTGTGGTAGCTTTTCACATTTAGCATATAAGTGTGTCAACGCTCCCAAAGTCAACGTTGTTAGAAAGTCAAACGTTGTCAGACCCAAACCTTGTGTGCAGCAAAGTCCACAAGTTGTTAGACCTGCCCCATTCTTCACTAGAGGGTCTAACACTCATGGACAAAGACCATTTCAAAAGACAAATACTTGGTCTAATAAACAATGGGTTTCTGTAGCAAACCCTAGGTTCAACGCTGACAAGGGAAATTTCAGCGTTGACAAGACCAAATCCAACGCTGTCAGAAACGTGACCAGACCAAAATATTTGCAACCACGGGGTACGGGGTCCAAAGCTTCTTCAAGCTTGACATGGAGACCCAAGAAAGATCAAAACCCTAATGATAATGGGATTTCAATGACTTGCAACATATTTAATTACATTTCAAAGGTCATTACAAAACCTATTGGGGTTAATTGGGTATTTCATCCAAATAAGGATGAAAATGGGGTTGTTGTGAGAACTAAGTCTGTTCTTATTGAACAACCAAATGAATCCAAGTCTGCTAAGGCTTGGGTTCCTAAAGAAAACTAACTTGTTTTCTTTATGTGCAGGGCATTCAAAAACAGGTTAATGATTATGGATATTGGGACAGTGGATGCTCAAGGCACATGACAGGGAAGGAAGATTATCTCACTAACTTCACTCCCATTAAGGATGGTGATAAGGTTTACTTTGGAGGCGGATATGGTACTATCACAGGCAAAGGAACACTTCTCACCAAGAACTTGCGTTTTGAGAACGTATTTCTGGTAAAGGAACTTGATTACAATCTTTTTAGTGTATCACAAGTTTGTGATAACAAAAATAAAGTTCTGTTTACTGATACTGAATGTTTGGTGTTAAGCAAGGATTATAAGATCCCTGATGAGAAATATATTGACTATAGAACCCCTAGACATAAATACATATATAATGTGAATCTGAATGGGATTAGAATGAACAGCAATATGTCATGTTTTTATGCTAAAGCTTCAGTAGATGAGAGTAATTTATGGCACATGAGACTAGGGCACATAAATTTTAAGAATATAAACAGGCTTGTGAGACTTAGCTTGGTTGATGGTTTGCCTGAAAAGGCCTTCCACAATGACCACTCTTGTGTTGCATGTCTTAAAGGCAAGCAGCACAAGGTCTCATTCAAGTCCAAACAGGTGCACTCTAGTACTAGACCTCTTCACTTACTTCATATGGACCTCTTTGGTCCAACCAATATAGAAAGTTTGAATGGTAACTCCTACTGCTTTGTCATCACAGATGAATTTTCTAGATTTACTTGGACTTTCTTTTTAGCTATGAACAGTGATACAACTGACACTTTAATTGATTTTATCACTCAGATTGAGAAGAAAATAGGCAATGAAGTTAAAATGCTTAGGAGTGATAATGGTGGTGAATTTAGGAATAAAGTGTTAGATGATTTTTGTGCCAGGAAAGGAATTACTAGGCAATTTAGTGTTGCCAGAACCCCTCAGCAAAATGGGGTTGCAGAAAGAAAGAATAGAACCCTAATTGAAGCAGCCAGAACCATGTTGGCTGATGCTCATTTCCCTATAGCTTTCTGGGCTGAGGCTGTTAATACAGCTTGCTATGTTCAAAATAGAGCATTGGTCAACAAAATTCAGAACAAAACACCTTATGAGTTACTTTGGGGAAGAAAACCTAATATTGGTTTTCTCAGACCTTTTGGTTGTCATGTAGTAGTTTTAGATACTAGTGATGCCTTAGGTAAATTTAGTGCAAAAGGTGATGAAGGCTACTTCATGGGGTATTCAGTGCAGAGCAAGGGATATAGGGTTTATCTTAAAAAGGAAAAACGTATTCTTGAAAGAGTACATGTTAGGTTTTTGGAGAGTAAACCTAGTGATCCTGAAAGTGGTCCAAATTGGTTGTTTGACTTGGAACCTTTATCTAGGACTTTAAATTATATGACTGTCACTAATCCAGACATTGTGAAGGTAACTTCAAATGTTGTGGAAGAACAAGTTGTTGATGTTTCAGGTACACATGTTCATGAAAAGGTTGGATCACAAGCAGAAAAGTCATCTTCTATACAAGAATATGTTACAATCCCCATATGGACAGATGCTTTTGCTGTTGCTGCTAGAAAATATAATGGTGGTCCCCAAGTACCACCAGATAACAACATGCATGGTCCTTCAGGCACTGACAAAGGCAAATCTAGTGCTGACAAGACCAATTCAGACGTTGATGGCTCAGACGTTGACAACAACAGTTCAAGCGTTGTTAGCCCCCACGCTGACTACCAAGGTTCAGGCGTTGACAACACTTCTGCACATATTTTCTCTTCCACTTTTGAACAGGGTAAACCTTCCAATTTATATGAAGAGGTTCATCCTCATGTTGATGAAAGAGAGTCTGAAGAAGAAGATATTGGCAACTTAGAGAATGAGATTGAGGACACCAGACTTTTTGAAGGAGGAGTTCTCACTTCTACCATGAAGAATCACCCCACTTCTCAAATCATTGGTGATATTATGACTCTTGTTCAGACTAGAAGATCTCATCAAGGTCTTGGTGGGTTTATTGCCAATATACACAAGAAGGTTGATACCCCTCTTGTGCAAGCATGTTTGTTTGCCTGTTTTCTGTCACAACAGGAACCCAAGAAGATATTTGATGCTTTCAAAGAACCAAGTTGGGTGGAAGCAATGCAGGATGAGCTTCACCAATTTGTAATTCAGGATGTTTGGGAGCTGGTTGATTGTCCCAGATATGTCAGACCTATAGGGACAAGATGGGTTCTAAGAAACAAGAGAGATGAAAGAGGTATTGTGGTCAGAAACAAGGCAAGATTAGTGGCTCAGGGATATACACAAGAGGAGGGGATAGACTATGAGGAGGTCTTTGCACCAGTTGCAAGGATTGAAGCTATTAGGATCTTTTTAGCCTATGCATCCTGCATGGGCTTCACTGTCTATCAAATGGATGTCAAGAGTGCCTTCCTCTATGGAACAATTGTTGAGGAGGTATATGTGATGCAGCCTCCAGGTTTTGAGGATCCAGAGAATCCAGACAAGGTGTATAGAGTCAAGAAGGATATGTATGGACTTCATCAAGCCCCTAGAGCATGGTATGGTACTTTGTCTACTTATTTAGTGGACAATGGATTCAAGAGGGGCACCATAGATCAGAAACTATTTACAAAGAAGAAAGGGAAGGATGTGTTGCTTGTTCAGGTCTATGTTGATGACATCATTTTTGGGTCTACTGATCCAAAGATGAGTGAGGATTTCTCCAAGCTTATGACAGACAAATTCAAGATGAGTGCTATGGGGGAGATGAACTTCTTTGTTGGTTTACAAGTTCAGCAGAAAGAAGAAGGTATCTTCATCTCCCAGGATAAATATGTGGCAGAGATCTTGAAGAAGTTTGGCTTTTCTCCACATGAAAAGAGGGCTACTACTCCTATGGATAGAGAACACATTTGGGGAAAGATTGGAGATGGAAAAGATGTTGATTTCAGGCACTATAGATCCATGATTGGATCATTGATGTATCTTACAGCCTCCAGACCTGACATCATGTTTGCTATGTGTGCTTGTGCACGCCATCAAGTGACTCCTAAGGAATGTCACCTTTATGCTGTGAAGAGGATCTTTAGGTACCTAAGATGCTATCCTAGTCTTGGTTTGTGGTACCCAAAGGATTCACCATTAGAGCTGATTGCATATTCAGACAGTGACTATAGAGGTGATAAGTTTGATAGAAAATCCACAACTGGTGGATGTCAGTTTCTTAGGAGCAGGTTGATATCTTGGCAATGCAAGAAACAAACAGTGGTGGCTAATTCTACAACTGAAGCAGAGTATGTGGCTGCAGCTGCTTGTTGTGGACAAGTTTTGTGGATTCAGAACCAGCTGTTGGACTATGGGTATAATTTCATGCATACCAAGATATTTGTTGACAATAACAGCACTTTATGCATTATTAAGAATCCTGTACATCATTCTAAAACTAAACACATAGAAATTAGACTCCATTTTATAAGGGATTGTTTTGAAAAGGTTTAATACAACCAGATAGGGTTGACACAGAGGAGAATGTGTCTGATTTACTAACTAAACCTTTTGATGCTGGAAGGTTTCAATACTTGGTAACAAGTATTGGAATGATCAATCTCACATAATATATGTTTTGAAGTCTTTTTGTAAAAGTATGTACAGGATAATGCATTGTTATTGGTCTTTTTGAGGATTTAGATTTTCCACTATCTTTTTCTAACACTGACAAAGGTTGCTTGAACGCTGATAAGTGTTTTTGTGACGTTGTCAGCAATATATTTGTCTAACGCTGACAAAGCTTCCCTCAACGCTGTTATGTGTTATCGGGGCGTTGTCAGCAACAATGTTAGTTTTGTGGTTTTCAATCTAAATGTGCAAGTGGTGTTAGAAGTATACCATTGGATACAGAGTTACTTATGGATCATTTGAGAAGCATTTGGGCATGTTTTTATTTATGGATGATGGTTGGAATTTTTAATTCTTATCTTGACATAAATATTTTATGTTCATGCATATCTTTTAGCAACATATGTATCATAGTTTAAGGGGAGGTTTTAGGAACCTTTAGGATGTTTGGGTATCCATATGATACTCTTATCACAATTATAGATTGTGTCCACAGGTGAGTATGAGTTAGTTTTACTAAATCATGAGGCACTGTAGCATGCAAAGTTGATATACTATGCATGCTGCCAAGACATTTTTGGCCTAGAATTGGTTGTGGTCTGTTGGGAGACTTGGGAATGATTTTGTCATGGGTTTTACCTTGGAGTAACAAGCAATTTTCAAAGGTAACTTAGTTGTTAAGAGTTTTGGTTAGCAAGGGACACTAGAGGACTGTTATGTCTATCTTGCATAAGCAAGTGTGCATAACTGGACAGTGCTTGCCGCCCTATAATAATTATCAACTTTTTGGTTATCTTCTCTAGGATAAATTACTTTGTTAAGGTCATTTTTCATTTTTAAACATTTTTATTTTTGGACGCTGACAAGTATTTTTCCAAGCGTTGTTGAGACCAATTTAGACACTGACATGGCTGTAGGATTGTAAATCTTGCTTATGTTTTTAGAGAGAGAAAGAGATAGAGAGATGGTGAGAACACACACACACTTAGAGAGAGAAAGTGAAAGGAAAACACTTTTCTACTATGTGTAAAAAATGAAGAACACACACCCTCTCCATCTAAGGAGAGGGTTTATATACCCAAGCCCTTGTCATGGGCTTGGGCTTACATTTGGGTCGGCCTACACATGTTGTAGGCTAGGCTTGTTCTTGTTTAATAAATAAATAAAGTTAACTAAACTACGAGCTATTACATGGACTATCGTTGGAGTGACCGATCCTTCTTAATACGTAAAACGTATTTCCAACAATCTCCCCCTAAGGGAGGTCACTCCAAACAAGGGCATTATCCAAGTTAATATAATTAAATAAACCTAGCATACTATGCTTGTATTGAGCTCGTAGTCTTCGTCTTTCTTTTCCTTTTTCTTTTCTGGTGAACATGCTGATGTGATCTTTGATATCAATCTTTAGCATCAATCTCTTGCCTTGATCTCGTGCATCCATCACTTGTGATCTTCGCCTCGTCGTGACACCATGTCCCACATACTTATACCTTCGTAATTCTTGAAAGCTTCAGAGTTCGATACAGCGGAAGACTTAACTTTTAGGCTTTCTTGAATTTGATGAGGTATTAAGTGCATAAAGTATAAGCATGCGGGGACGACTTCTTCTTGGATCCCGCAACGCCACCGTCTTCAAATGCCGCAACATAAGTAGACACGAACGAAATGGCTTTGAACATTTCATTCTAATTCGGTAGCATTTTACCTCCGGTCGGTGAAGACCGTTGGACGATATTAGATATCGTACCCGTGACGGATAGTTTCAATTAAGTAACTTCCTGACAGGATTTCGCGGGTAAACCCGTTCTCTTTATTCGACCGTTCAAAGCTGACTGCGAACATAAAGAGTGAATAATTTGGATAATAATATCCGCATGATTTGAAGCCGTCAATTCATGTTCCTGGAACAAGTGAAATTCAATTAAGGACCGCACCATCGTTGCTTTCCAGTTGTCACGAGCTTGATTCATATAGAATCTTGCAGGTTACCTACCAAGTGCTGTTTGACGTAAACACTAGAAGGATTTCCGCTCATCACTGTGAACACTAAGGTATCACTCTGAGTGTTCTGGCAAGATCACTAAGATATTGCGTAGAGGCCTGGAACGTGTTTAAATTCAGTTAAGAATTAAACAGCTGTTGCTTTCCAGTTATCACAAGTTTGATTCATAAAGAATCGCACAAGTCACCTACCATGAGCTTTTTGATATTCGCTCAAGAAGGATTTCCATCTTCATTGTAAATACTTTCGTATTACTCGGATGTTCAGGCAAGATCATGAAGATTTTGCGTAGGACTCTTAAAATCTTTCTTACTTTTCACAGTGTGTGAAGAAGCAAGGAAATATGAAAGTGTGTCCTAATGAGATATTTGATGATCTCAAATGGCTCTAGACTCGATCGTGCATTTTGGATTTTAGTGATCGGAGGCTGGAGAGGAGTGCCACCTTTTCAATACCAATTTATTCGGAGTGAATAAATCAATAGATAATGCGTTATCTCCGTGTGATTAAAACAAATACCTTTTGAGAGATATCTGAGTTAGCTGGGATGGGTTGTGCATTGCATCACTGGGTCCATGATGTCTGTCTTCAATATCGAGAATCATTAAAATGATCTCAATAGCATATGTGTTGACCCAGTTTCTGCCTAAAGTTGTAAGGAGGGCTTCTTTCTTTACACCCTTTATCTTTACAATTCTTTTTCATTCTTCAACCCCTTCAATGCTTACCAATACGTCATAACTAGCACCTTGTTGTGATTGTTCCAGTGCTAACTTAAGTACTTGGTCGGCATTCAGCTACGTTCACAATCTTTCTCCAACTTTCCTAAGGACTACTATTTCTAGCTATGGAATGTCCTTGGGAAGATTCCTCCGGTTCTGGAAGAATCATAGGACTTAACCTATCCTACCATCCTTATGTCACCACAATCTTCATCGTCGTGAAATAAATGGGTTTCGGGTAAGTATATGTCACCATGAAAATCCATTTTGATATGCAAATCCGTTTTGCTCCCCCTTAACATATGCCACGATATTCGAAAACATTTTGCACATGTCGGGATGAGCCAGCACATTAAGTCAAACCATTTGTGATAATATCCCATATTAAATCACATTTTCTCCCCCATATTAAAAATATTAACCCAATCAATGTTTTTAATATCAATTGATTTAATGAAGTTTTAACAAAGGTTTTGGGAAGAAAAATGCAAGTCCGTTTTACCTTCATGATATCAAATTTATGAGATATGATACCGATTTGAAACATGATCACATATTCACCATATTAGAAAAGAATTGACAAGGTTGGACCTGATAGATGAGAACATCATATGATAAGATCAAATGGTTCTTGTCAGCATATGTTGGTCGCCTCGTCACGTCTGAAGTCATCTCTTGACACCACATGTACGATTGGTATTGTAGTCTTGACACCAACTTGTGAACTTGGCACGTTCGGCATCGACGATTCTGAATGCTTGACAGGTGCTCCCCCTCAATTGTTGACCCGTGTTCTACTGAAAGAGCTGTAGTCGTCGGTTGAGTAGTCGCATCGTCGAGGATGTAGATACCAATTGTGGATTTTCTATGGTTGTAGAGATGATAACTTCATAAAAACAAGACTTCTCTTATTTTAACAAATAAATGCACTGAGACGTACATAGATTTGTGTTAGACCAAGTTATAAAGTAAACTTGATCCCTTACAAGGTTTTAAAGTAAACCTTGCTCGAGAAAATTAATTCCCGTTGTGAGCCAAAGCTTTCATAAGAAATACTTGACTTTAATGTGAAAACCGGGTTGCAGTCTGAAATAACTACAAGCCATTTAGGCATGTTTTATGAAATATTTACAACTTTTGTACGAACTCTATTTATGGCGCCGTGTCAATATTAATCAACATTTCTAAGGCCGTAAATATTATCGTACCAAAAGACATGCCTTTGAAAAATAAAGTAAAAATATTTTTGGAATTTTCTGAATTTTTCAATTTTTATGGTTTTTATATGGTTTTATATTTTTGTATTTTGCTTTTGTGGATAAAAATATAAACAATATATACAAATGATCACCAAGGATACGGAGAATAGTTTTACCACCACTATTCTTTCGCTTCATCTGCTAGTTCCTTTAGAGTTTCAGGCGAGAAAGTTCTCATTCCTAGCTTGTCGGCCAAAAATTCAATTCGAGCGCGATCTAAAGCCTTCGTGAAAATATTCGCCAATTGATACTCAGATCGGACAAAGTAAAGCTCGATTACTCCATTTTCCACTTGCTCCTTGATGAAATGGTAGCGAATGTCAATATGCTTCAACCGGGAGAATTGAACGTTTTTGCAGCATAAGGCAATTGCACTCTTGTTGTCACAGTACATCGAAATTGTTGAAACCTAGACCATAGTCGGTTAATTGCGATCTCATCCAAAGAATTTGAGCACAGCAACCGGACATAGCTATGTATTCTGCTTCCGTACTTGAAATTGCAGCGCTTTTCTGCCTTTTCGATGCCCAACTGATTAGTCGATCTCCTAGTAGTTTCAAAGTTCCACTCGTGCTACGCCTTGTATCTTGACAACCCGCGTGATCCGCATCTGCATATGCCATTAGTGCAATAGAAGAGTCCTTCGAATACCAAAGTCCCCGATTAATGGTTCCTTTAAGATATCGAAAGATCTTTTTAACAGTAGCTAAGTGTAACTCAGTAGGCCTAGTTTGATACCTGGCACACATACATATAGCAAACTGAAGATCAGGTCGACTGGCTGTGATATACAGAAGAGTACCGATCATTCCACGATAAAGTGTCGGATCAACGGCAACTCCATGTGGATCTGCATCAAGCTTAGTTCGTTCCACCATTGGATCTACGGGGTCGCAAGATTCCATCTTATACTTCTTAAGCGATTCAAGGGCATACTTGGATTGATTGATAAAGATGCCTCTGAGACTCTGAGATATCTGAAGACCTAAGAAGAATGATACCTTGCCCATCATTGACATCTTAAACTTGGAAGACATGAGTGTCCCAAACTCATCCGATAAGGTTTGGGTCGAGGCTGCAAATATAATATCATCAACATGTATTTGTACCATAATCATATCTTTACCTCGTTTCTGAATGAACAACGTAGGATCCACCTTGCCTTTAGCGAAGCCTTGAGTAATGAGGAATTGTGACAATAGATCATACCATGCGCGTAGAGCTTGCTTCAACCCATAGAGAGCCTTCTTAAGCTTGTACACATGATTAGGATAATTAGGATTCACAAAACCATCCGGTTGTTGAACATAGACCTCTTCCTTGAGTTCACCATTAAGAAATGCCGTCTTCACATCCATCTGATAGACGATCATATTCATATGGGCTGCATAAGCGAGGAATAGTCGAATAGCTTCCAAACGGGCAACAGGTGCAAAGGATTCCATAAAGTCGATGCCCAATAATTGCTTGTATCCACGAGCTACTAGTCGAGCTTTGTTCTTCAATATTCCGCCTAACTCATCGAGTTTCACCTTGTAAACCCATTTCAAAGTGAGTAACTGCACTTGATCCGGGCATGGGACAAGTTCCCATACTTCAAGACGTATAAATTCATTAAGTTCTTCTTGCATAGCTTCTATCCAACATGATTGAGTAAAAGCTTGTTGCCATGTCTTAGGTTCAACTTCAGTGAGAAAAGCATCAAAGTGACAAAACATTGCATTTTCTTGTAACTGACTTCGTGTGGATACCGGACGATTAGGGTCACCAATAATAGAATCTATAGGATGATCCTTTGTCCACTTGCTGTCATGTTCACGAATCCGTGGATTGGAGTAAACTGTAGTTGGAGCTCCCTCTAAGGTGGACGACCCGGCTTGATTAGGGTCGGGAATTGGTACACCAAAGAATGGAAGTTCACGCATTTGAGCGAATTCCAAATCGTGATCATCATCATCCTCTTCATCATTAATAGGCATGACGTGGGTAGTTGTTACATGAGTTGGTTGAGAATTACTCGTTGAAGGTATATCTTGACCAATTGTAGGTGCAAATGTGTCTGATTGTGCAACGGTTACTGGAGCGACAACTTCGGTTACCGGAGCTATTACCTTAGGTTCTGGAGCAACAATACTTGGAGGAGTAAAGAATTCATCAAAGAACGGTTGAAACAACGTATCCCATTCAGTCCTAGAAGGTGGTGTAAATGATGATGAAGTAGGGTTGTTTGGGACAAGACCAGAGCTAATGTTACTGGGTCCCATTTCATGAAGTGCGGGTTCAGAGCTGCTTTTCTCATAAGCCATTGCTGTCAGCTCATCAAAATCAACATTCATAGTTTCGAGGATCTTGCGAGAGTTACGGTTGTAGATTCGGTATGCCTTCTTTGCGGGTGCGTAACCAATGAAAATACCAATATCAGCCTTTGGTTGAAGTTTTCCCAAATTGTCACCATCATTATTTCGATAGCAAAGAGAACCAAATACATGAAGATATGATAAATCTGGTACTTTACCATGGAGAAGCTCATAAGGTGTTTTACCATGGCGTTTACGGATTAGTGACCAGTTTTGGGTGTACACTGTTGTAGATACTGCTTCTGCCCATAAAAACAATGGAGCCTTTGCGTAAATTAACATCGTTAGAGCAGCTTCCATAAGTGTGCGATTTCGCCTTTCAACGACACCGTTTTGTTGTGGAGTGCGTGCAACGGATGTTTCATGAGAGATGCCAACTTCTTCATAATAATCACGCAAGATTTGATTCACAAATTCGGTTCCATTATCTGTACGAATGCGTCGGACAGTAGTGTTGAGACGCACTTGAATCATCTTGAGAAATCCGATGATGAATTTAGGTGCCTCATTTTTTGCTTTAAGAAATTTCACCCATGTAAACCGAGAGTAATCATCGACAATGACGAGGATGTACTTTTTGCCACTAAGACTTTCAACACGCATTGGCCCACAAAGATCCATATGCAAAAGATAAAGTTTCTCTTGGTTGGTGTCTTCAGTCTTGGGTTTGTATGACTTCTTAGTGCTTTTCCCCATTGTACACGAGGAACACAAATGATCCTTGTGAAATGGTAGTTTAGGAAGACCACGAACAAGTTCGTTTTTCGCCAAGTGATTAATAGCGTCAAAGTTAAGATGAGATAACCGTCGATGCCATAACTATGACTTAGTCTTCGATGCTTTGGAGAGAAGACATACGGGAGAAGCGGCCATCATGTCGTGTAGAGACAAAGTATACAAATTATTCCCTCGAGTACCTTTCAATAAATCAACCCCTTCCAAATTACGAATGAAGCAGGTATGCTCTCGAAAAGCAACTTCTAGGTTTGCATCACAAAATTGTCCCACAGAAAATAAGTTGTGACCGAGACCTTCCACGTAATACACTCTTGAAATTATAACATTCCCAATATGATATTCACCATAACCCATTATCTTTGCAATATGATCATTTCCAAATCGAACCGTACCAAGAAACTTGCTGACGAAATTTCTGAGCTGAGAGCGATCTCCGGTCATATGCTTGGAGCAACCAGAGTCCAAATACCAGAGAACAATTTGGACCACCTGTTTTCAATAACAATAGTAGACAATGCATTGGAAACTATTGGTTCCGGAGTGTTAGCAGATACAGATATAGAATTATCAGAATTGCTAACATTTTTGAGATCCTTAGATTTCCTGCATTTTCAATGTAAGTCTTAGCACTAACAGGTTTTACTGTTCCAACTTTCTTAGGTTTTGGATTATCCGCGAGCACTACAGTGGGAGTAGACCTAGTTAAAGGGCACTTTGTTCCTACAGTAGTGTTGGTGTTCCTAGTTAAAGGACACGCTTGTGTTTTGGTATCCTTGGTACTCCTAGTTAAAGGGCACGCTTTCTTCGCTTTAGTGGGAGTGATTCTAGTCAAAGGGCACGTATTTCCTACTATAGTGAAAGTTCTACCAGTGGGGCGCCACAACCAACCAACTTGGGTTAACACTTTCCCAGTCGGTTTCCATTCTAATCCATTTTTCCGGGCATACATCTCATTCACATGGTCAATAAGGCAAGAATCATGACGACTAGAAAACATACATTCATTGCAATTCCAACATTTTAAATTAGAATTCACAGTAGGCTTAGAACGTTGCACAGCCGCAGAGCCTTTAGGTTTAGCTACATGATTCTTTTTATTCAAAACAGAAATAACATTCCTAGGATGGGCTTCTACTTTCTTCTTCACTTGACTACTAGATGGGGGCAAGATCCTATCATTTTTCTTGTTTCTCTTAAGCTTAGATCTTTGAGCCTTAGTAGTGGTGCTTACTCCTGTAGAAGGCAACACGGGAATATTAGAAGCTGGTTTTGATTCCGCCTTATCTTTAGTGACCAAAGTTTGAGGTGGTTTAGTCATAGGGCCCTTGTTAAGTGGTGTAACGGCTATTAGGTTCCTTTTGATAGCACTAGAGGACGATGCTGAGATAGTGGCTGCATTATCCACAACATTCTTACCTTTTAGAGTATGAAGTGTTTCCTTTAACTCAGCCAAGACCAGATTTTTATCACAAATTTGTTCCCTCAAATCAGATATTTCCACCGACTTTTGATTCAATTGTTCAATCAAGGATTGATTCAGTGCAGTGGTATTAGCACATGCGGGCTTTACTGAATCAAAGAGTCGTGTATCTTTCTGTTTTAAGTTATCAACTTTGGACAAAATCTTGGAAACTTGATTATCTAGATCAAGTTTAAAATTCTCAGCGGCCTCAAGTACGTTCACACAGTTAAGCTCCTTAGATTTCTCTATTTCTATCGGCAAAGAGTTAGCAACTTTGTCACTTGGCTGACGCTGTTTTGATTGTAAATTCAATCGAAAATTCTTTTCAAAGTTTGCATCATCTATATTAACACCTTTGAATGACGTTTCAAAGTTTTCTTGAATAAATTATTGCTTGCATTCAAGCGAAATACAATGTGTTTGAATCTCATCAAAACGTTTTGAAAGCGAAGAATATGAATCTTGAAGCTTTAAAAATTTAGCGTCAGATTCGTGACAAGTACTATCTACCACATTATCCACAGATTCAACATTATGCACAATAGAATCATTATCAACACTGTTATTCACACAGACGGAAACTAGATCATGAGACATCACTTGCTTCAGAAGCAGATCATTTTGACGTGAAACCCGTTCTATTTCAAGTAAACTGTTTGCATAAGTATCTTCCATTTCATTGAAAACACGTCTAACTTCTTCCAGTTCCAAAAACAAATCTTGATCAAGATTACTAAGACAAGCTTTAACATTGTCTACAAACGGAACAATTTCATTTCGGAACGCAGCTCTAGTGTGCTCAAAGTTCCATTCACCTTCCGTTATGGCCGAAGCCGTCGTACGTTCCAAAATGACCTTGTCAAAATCGGCTAAGTGTTGGTGAACCGCATTTAAATTAACAGACACCTTGCTTACCGGTGGAATTAACTTTGTTAAATCCGTTTTGACAAGTGTAGGAGACGTACTAGGAAGGTTTTCATTTGACAAACTTTGGGGCACAAGAACTGTCAATTCTGCTAATTCCTTTTGTAAACGAATGCGTGTCTTTTTCGAAAATTGATCTCTGTCATGTTGATCATAATCAATTGTATGGAATTTTGAAAGCATTTTAGAATGAGTTTCATCCGTAAGTGATTGTGTCTCCCCAGTACTACGAACAAAAGGTGCTTCTTTCGATTTGCCAATTATGGTCATATCATAAAGACCGGGAATATATTCCTGATCTTGTTTTGCAAAACCTGGATTAGGTGGTAAATCTTGAAGACGCTTAAGTTCGAGTTCTTTAAATGATTTAGTTAAAAGATGAACCTTTTCTATGGAAGCGTATTGTTTTAAAAGCTGTTGTTCCTTGAATTTAAGAAGTTTGGTAGCATTAATTTCTGATTCAACCTTTTTAGACTCGAGAGTTTCGAAATCCATTTTAAGTTTCTGAAAATCATTGACAACCGACTCCTTTTCTTTTAATTCATTAGGAAGATTAGCTTTTAATGATTCTATTTCTTTCAAGTGTTCAATCTTTTCAAAACGAAATTGGTCAAATTCAGAACATGTTATTTTCTCTTCTTGAGGGACCATTTCAAAAGTTTTGACCTTTTCTTTATGCAACGCAAGCTCAGCAGTTAGGGTGGAATTCGTATCTACAGATTGTCTGAGTGCCATATGCATTTGATCAATAATATGTTTAGGCACCATGACCAAATCATGTTGAGCATAAGATTCCATACCCGTCGTAGCATTTGGTTGAGGTTCACTCAAATGTGTAGGTTTAGGTACCACATCATTTGAATTACTAGTTCCCGAATGCTGTTCGAGGTTGTCATTTTCATGCCCAACTTGATGTTGGTTATCATCAATATTATTAGATGTGGTTGGTACCTCACTGATGACATCAGAACCGTAGTGAGAGAGATTAGCAACGAGAGCAGCTTGGGCAGAGTGAATGTCATCACAATCCGAATCATATGCGTCAAGATCATCTGCTTGATAAGCTGCATTAGAAGTAGAAACGACTGCGATGCCTTTAGTATCTGTTGCCCCTAGGTCTGCAAGAAATGCCAATTCCTCTTAATCCAAAATCTTCCCCTTAGACTGAGCATCAACCAAATACATCTTCTCACGAAACCATGCATCATCCCTTCTCCTTTTCGGCTGAGTGCATTCCCTAGCCATATGACCTTGTCCTCGGCAATTGTAGCAAGTCACAACCTTCTTAGGACCAATAGGACTCCCATTTCCACTAGCTTGAGAATTCACAGCTTGATTGTTCCCAGTCCTTGTAGGAGGTCCATATGAATTTTGCCTTCCCTGAATAGGTTGCACCGTCACTTGACCATCTTGAATAGTGGCTTGTTGTCGAGGATTTGATGAGGTTCGAAGCTGATTGTTTGTTGGTGGAAATCCTCTAGTTGCAACAAGTTTTGACAAGTAGGCTGTGAGATGGTTTAGAACATCAGCTGGCGTATCATTTGGAGTAAAGACCGATGCTTGGATTGGTGGAAGTTCATTAGAGTAGAAAGCTTGTGCTGGTTGTGCTTCTATTGGAAAATATCCTTGCTGAGGAGTATAGCCCAATGGAGAAGTGTTGGCTTGTGATGGTGATGTCTGATAAAGTGGTTGCTGTTGAAAAGATTGTTGATGAACACTTTGTTGGTATTCTAGCTGTGGCATCATTGGTGGTTGATAAGATGGTTGCTGTGGTTGCTGATAGATGTGTGGTGGTGGCTGCTGCAAGTATGATGGTTGTTGATAAGTATAAGCCATGTTTTGTTGAGAAGCATACATTGCAAGTGGATCATGAACTTGAGGTGTAGACAACCGAGCCTCGATCACATGACATTCGTGTTGTTGAAGAAAAGCTTGAAGTTGATCCACATTGGTATGCAAGTCCTTAGCCAATTTAACATCCGTCACGTATTTTTTCCATTCTGAAGGAAGAGTGTTCAAATACTTGGTGTTCAATTGAAAGGTAGGAATTGTCATGCCATAGATATTGAGCTCATTCAACAATAGGGTAAATCTCAGATAGTAATCATTGAGAGTCTCCCCTGGCACATAGGCTAACTTATCAAAAGTATCATAAAGCTTACACTCTCGTTCTTGTTTAGTTAACGAGGTGCCTTGCATGAGAACACGAATTCTATCCCATAACTCTTTGGCAACTGTATGTTTGCTGAAGAGTTTGTAGACATTTGGAGGAAGGGCTTGGAGAATGATGTTTGTAGCATACTTATCACACTTGTCTTGAATCTTCATATCTCCAGTCAATTCACCCGTTGTGCGAGGACGAGTAGTTGTACCTTCCGTCACTGTACCATAATCTAATGGTCCATTGAGCACCGATGCCCAAATGAGATGTCCATTCTCCTTGTTCAACATATAAAGTTCCATTCGGGAAGCCCATTCCTCATACATAGTCTTCACCAACATTGGTGGACGATTATCCGTACCCGAGAGGATGGACTTATCCGTAAGAGATGTGTACTCCATTTCAATAAGTTAAGATTTACAAACGTTGATCGATCAATGAAAGAAAGTAAATGTGTTTGTTGTTGTGAGTTGAAGTCGAGAAACAATGTTAAAATCCCCTAAAATATGTCCTCGATAAACCAAAAATTCCAAGTCAAAATTACACACGATGTTCGAAATTTTTTAAGGAATAATTTTTGTTATCGGAATGTTGATCGGAATAGTGATCGGAATATCAGTCGGAATAGTGATCGGAATGTCAGTCGGAATCTCCCAAATCGGAATAAACCCTAATCAGAATAACCTTGATCGGAATGTACCTAATCGGAATAAACGAAATCGGAATACCTTGATCGGAATACCAAATTTGAATGCCAACCGGAATGTACCTAATCGGAATGTGCCAAATCGGAATACCTTGATCGGAATACCAAATCTGAATACCAATCGGAATGTACCTAATCGGAATGTGCCAAATCGGAATACCTGATCGGAATGTACCCATAATCGGAATCCCTAAACCCTATTCCGATTACACTGATCGGAATGTCCTATAAACCCTTTGTAGGATTGTAAATCTTGCTTATGTTTTTAGAGAGAGAAAGAGATAGAGAGATGGTGAGAACACACACACTTAGAGAGAGAAAGTGAAAGGAAAACACTTTTCTACTATGTGTAAAAAATGAAGAACACACACCCTCTCCATCTAAGGAGAGGGTTTATATACCCAAGCCCTTGTCATGGGCTTGGGCTTACATTTGGGCCGGCCTACACATGTTGTAGGCTAGGCTTGTTCTTGTTTAATAATAAATAAAGTTAACTAAACTACGAGCTATTACATGGACTATCGTTGGAGTGACCAATCCTTCTTAATACGTAAAACGTATTTCCAACAATGGCTATGGCAAACGTTGACAAGAATATAGCCGTTGGGCGTTGATAGGTTATTTTTGACCGTTGACACTCAATGGGACCTAACCAGTTGTTACTTTTTGACATATTTTTAGGCCGTAATTTTGGGAGTTGATAACTTTCATTTAATGCATGAGATAAACTTATTCTGTTTCAATATTTTCATGATTACACTTTGAAAATACTTGCCTATTTTTGGGCCAATCACATGCATTTTCTTCTCCTATATATTTGGCTCCTATTTTTAAACAGGGTACCTATTATTCTTGTCTAACACAATTTTCTCTTATCATCTTCATCTTTATTAATCATTCAAACAGCTTTCAACAATGGCACCAAAATTCAAACCAAGTGATTTGGAATTAGGATTCAGAAGTCAACACAACATGATCGCGTATCTTGAAGCTGATGATACTCTGTTTCCCCAATTCACACAAATGGTGGCGTATTTGAACGCATCTCCTTTTAGGTATGCTCTTTCTCATGCACCACTCATTCCTGTCACACATATTAAACAGTTTTGGAACAATGTTAGTTCCTCAACAGTTAATAGAGTGACTACATTATCTTCTATTGTTCATGGGCGCACATGGGTGGTTACTGAAGCTTTGGTACGGCAAGCTTTGCATCTTAATGATGCCGATGGTATAACCACCCTTCCCATTAGTGAAATAGAACAAGGACTAAGGGCTTTGGGTTATCCTTTTCCTGCTCAAGGAACTTTAAATAAATATCATAAACAAGAGTTTCCCCCAGCCTGGAAGTACCTAATGCATGTCCTCCTACAATGTTTGAGTCCCAAGTGCACAACACATAATGAGATCAATATATCTATTACAAGTGCCATTGTGTGTATTGCTACTGGGAAAAAATTTAATTATTCCAAAATGATTTTTGAGGGCATGTGTAAAAATAGAGGGAACAAAATGACTTTAGCTTATCCCAGATTTTTACAAATGATTTTTGATGTCCAAGGTTACTGCACAAGGGATCATGATGATTTTTATGAGATCCCTGTGCAAAAGAAAGCAATTTTTATGAAGATGAATTCACCCCCACATCGTGACCTTCCCCTCACCCCTGCTATGATTGCTGTTATTGAAGCAGCACAACCCCAACCAGACCCCCAACCCCAAATTGACCCAATACCTGAACCTGTACCTTCACCACAACATATGCAAATTGACCAAGAACCCTTCCATGCTGACACATTAAATGTTGGCGTTGATGTGCCTATTTCAAACGTTGACACTAATCCTTCACAGACCCAAACACCCCTTAACCAACCTACATCTACCCAATCCACATCTTCTTCCCCCCAACATAATATAGGTTACAAAAACGCCAAAGGACTACTGGAGTGTTCTCCTCTAGTGGTCCTAGCCATGTAGCAGAGAGAACCACCACCACAAGTGTGGTTGGTGTTATGGATGAGGCTGGGACTATTGGTTCTGGCTTAGAAGCTGGCCAAGACAGTTCTATCATCATTAAGACCTCATCCATGCCCAATGAATCTAACTTGGGAGGTCAAATACCCATTTTAGAAGAGGGCAGATTGGAACCAATGACCCTAATGGAATTCACGGCTGTCTGCATGAGCTTGCAAAAGCAAAATGCAGACTTGGTACAAGTTGTCAGCACACAAGGCCTTGAACTCAAGCAATTGAGGGAGAGGATTGTTATATTGGAGACTGCTAGTACAAGGAGAGGGATGGAGGAATCTTCCAAATGGGAGGATGAACAAATAAATGCGAGTGATAAGGGCTCTCATGATGGTCAATCTTTGGATGTTGCCGAGGCCCTAACAAGTTTGAAGAAATAGACAGGTTTTGATACATCTCTAGTCTCTCCTACAAACTTAAATTTATCATTTACAGCCATGTTGGAGGAAATTGCAAAAGGCGCTGAGGCAGGAAATTTGAGCGTTGACAAGGAGAATTTGAACGCTGACATGAGTATCTTGGGCGCTGACAAAGCAGAATTGGACGTTGACAGATCTACAAATGAGGTTGATGTATTCCAGTCATCATCCATCATCAAAGAGGTTTCTTCACAGGTATTACCATCTCCCTTACCAACAATTGATCCATTAGATAAGGGTAAGGGTATTATGGTAAAAGAGGTTGTTCCAAAGAATGCATCACAAATTGAATTTGATAGAAGGTTGGCTGCACAAATTATGGAACAAGAAAGAAAGCAGGTGGGTGAATCACCTTTTGTTGTCACTTCAGAAGAGCAAGAAGGAAGTGATGAAGCTAGTTCAGACTCAAGTATTATGATCATAGAACAACCAGAAAGACTTGAGTATGGTGATGAGCTGGCCAAGGAAAAATTGAATGAGTTGAAATTGCAGGTTGATTTTGATATGCCAGAGGTGGTTCAGATGTACCATGCTTGGGAAGATACGTGTATAGAGAATCCACATTTGACCATTTCAAATCAGATATAGGGTTTGGAGATTCTTCTCAGAGTACAAAAGGATTGCAAGGTCATTCTGAAACACAAAGCAAGCAATGTTCTCTCCAATTTGAAAAGGGATAGAAAGGAGTTGTACTTCATGCTGCTCAGATGTCATGGAACAGGGTGGACTTATAAGAAATTGACTGGGTTGACATTTGAACAGTTAGAATGTAGAGCTTATCCCATTTGGGTTAGAGTGAAGGAAGAGAACACTCTAAGACTTCTTTCTGATGAAAGAAAAGAAGAACTTGCAGAGGAAATGGAGCTCAAGAAGGCAATGTTTGTTCCCAGACCAGTGAAAAAGGGAGTTTCTCTTGAGTTTCCCAAAGATATGGATCCATTACATCCAAGTGAAGCTGTCATAAGAAAGAGCCTCAAGCTCTCACCATTAGAAGCTTCAAATATGGTACTAGTGTTACCACTTGATTCCAGAAACCCAATTGTAAGCTATGAAGAAGATAAATGTGGGTTTTGGAAGATTGGCAGGTATGGAAAAGAGGTTCACACTTTTACCACCCTTATATCTTTGTTTGCAAGCTTTGACAGAGAAGACTTGGTAGACCTATGGAGGTTATTAGAAGCCAAGTATGTGACTGAAGCACCAACTTCAGTCAATGGAATAAAACTGTGGTCAACATTCAAGAGAATGTGTGGACCAATTGATGAAGATCCTGCTATTTGGAAGGATCTTGAAGATGATCTCAGTGGTCTTCAATGGAGGTTGTATTTAGCTACTGGTGTTTATTATTTGAGTTCTACAAAGTTTGCTGAGTATCTACTTGTAGATGGTCAGTATTTCATGTCCAAGGAAGTCTTGGAGAAGATGAAGAACACTCAGCTGGAAATTGATTATTCAAGTGGCGTGGCCAAAGACTTGATCAGATTTATTTATTACCAATATGAGAAGGTTTGTAAGATTCCTCCTAGTCCTTAATGTTTATTCAGAAACTTGATCACTAGAGTAGATATCAAGTTTAGGGGAGGATTGTTGGGAATAAATTATAGCCAGTCTACTTGAGCGCTGACAAGAGTAAAACAAGCTTTGACAGGAGTAATACAAACGCTGACAGCTCAAGCGTTGACAAGACAAAGTCAAGCGTTGATACATTGAAGACAAGCACTGATGGAAGGATATACTCTACACGTTTATTATATTCTAGATTACTTCTAGTAAAGATAGGAACAACAATGTATTTTCTATATTTATCTTTACCTAGAATAGTTGATACGTAGATTATTGTACAAGGCTTCTTATGTCTATAAAAGAAGACCTTTAGGTTATTGTTCAATATAAGTTTTCATACGTAAACTACTTTCATTATAAGCAAGTTTGATATCATTAATCAAAGTAAAAGTTTGTTTACATCTTGTGTGTTCTTGTTTAAGTGTTAATTCCGCATAACACTTAGATTGTCATATACATATACAAAGGTTTCTCTAAGTGTATTACTTGATCTAATCTCGTATACATAAAGCTAAATCGATCTAAGTTTGGGATCAACATTATTTATATGGAAAGGTCTTATGTTTATGTTTATACTGAAAAGTCCTATGTTCATGTTTATACTGAAACTGTAATTTAAATGCCAAAGAGCCCATATAGGTCATGAAGGTATTAACGTGCATGAATACATAGAGGGGTGACCTCGTCATGCAATTCGAGGGGTTGCCTCTAATTATAATAGTCTCGGTGGAGGGATCAGCTCCATGTAACGGATGTAGAGCACACACCACAATTACCTTGTAATCTCCTAAACCTGTACTAGGATGCACCCATTCACCCGACATGATAATAATATATAAGGCCAATAACTGAAAGGGACGCCGCAAGCAATCACTCTCACCGCGGAAGAGTTATAACACCGGTGTCTCAAGTGTTATGGTTGTGGTACCTCCATAACTAGTGAAACGTGGCATGCATGTATATAGCTCAGGAAAATTAAAATGATAACATAAAAATTATTGAAAAGTTTAATGTAAACTATTGGGGAAAACAGATGGCTTCACACGGGGAAATATAGGAAGAGAATGTCTTTACTGAAAGACGGAATATCTGTACCTTATGTCCAGTAATGAAGTGAAGATTAGGGGTGCAAACGAGCCGAGCCGGGCCCGAGCTTAACAGGGCTCGAGCTCGGCTCGAAACATAAATAGTGGGCACGAGCTCGGCTCGATAGCTCGTCGAGCTTTTACCTTTAAGGCTTGAGCTCGGCTCGACTAGGATTCGAGCAAAGCTCGAACTTAGTTTGAAAAGCTCGAAATTATATATACGAAACAAATATATCACTATCGTTTACATATCGCCACAAATTTTATGTTTGTAGTAAACTATGATAACGACTATCAATAAATTATTTAATTTTTATATACTTAGTCTTTATAATAAGTCTAATACTCAAATCAACGTTTGCTCACTTATATAAAAATATATTTACACTAAGGCTCGAAAAGCTCGATAAGGGCTCGAGCCAACTGATCAAAAGCTCGAGCTTGGCTCATTAGATGTTTCGAGCCATATTATTGGGCTTAAGCTCGGGCTTGGGCTCGATAAAAGCTCGGCTTGATGGAGCCGAGCTTAAACTCGAGCTCGAATAGCTCGATAAAAGCTCGGCTCGTTTGCACCCCTAGTGAAGATGAAAGCGGAAAGGAACTACTCCGACTTCACGAGTGCTACATAATAAAGGACAGGAATGAGTTGTCTGTTTAATATATAGTCATATACTTACTGACTCTTAGTTTAGTTTACTTTACGTGTTCTTGACTGGTTTTACTTGTTCTTGTCTTGTTTTTCTTGTTCTTGACTCGTTTTATTGTTTCATGTTATATCATATATTTTCTTAGTGTTTCATGTGTTCTTGATTAGTGTATTTCATGTTTTATGTGTTATTATACTTGTTGTTTCATAATGAGTAAATCTCTAAAAATAGCATGTTTCTATATATAGTAAGTTTCCAAAAATAGAAAGTTTCCATAAATAGTATATTTCCATAAATAGAATGTTTCCATAATTAGTATGCTTCCTTAATCAGCATGTTTCCATACGTAGTAATAAGCTTATTAATAAGCATATGTTATAAGCTAAAGTATAATAAGCTTATTTTATAAGTCATGATTAATTAAATGTCATATATAGTAAGGTTTATTACTAATTTAATACTTTAGTCTAACATGATAGTTATTAATTAATAATATAATACATGGTTTATAAGTATTTATTAATTAATAATATAACATGATTTATATTAATAAAACTTTACCTTAACTAATAATTGTATAATTAAATTAAAGTATAGTATTAATTTAATTAGACCATGATTAAAGTGTAATTAAATAACTAAGCTAAGTTCTTAATTAATTTAATTAATATAACATGTAATTTAACATGAATAATTATATAATAATTAATATAATGTATAGTTTGTTTAAATAAATGGCCATGTTAATTGTCATGATTAAATAAATAATTTAACATAGCTTAAGTCTTGATTTTATTAGATTAAATTATAACATGATTTAATTTATATCATAATAATTAAATTAATAATTAATTTAATTTAGCAAAAATATTAGCCAAACACACCCTTGTGTTTTTCGTGTGTAAACCGAGCACTGACAAGCCTACCACTTCGTCCTGATCGCACAAACAAACAAACCAAACAACCCAATTGCCACAACCCCTGGCTGTGGCTCCTTACCCTCGGTAGTGGCTTGTCTTATCCCTTGGCCAAAAACAGCTCCCACCGACAGCATAAATAAACTGCTGTCGGTGCAGCCTTTCCAGTGTTTTCAATGTTTTCCCACCGACTGCTTGTCGGTCCCCCTGTTGTCCAGTCAAGACCCACCGAGCAGTAGTGGCTAGTCACTGACTACCCATGAGTCCCCACCGAGAGGACTAACCTCTCGGTTGCCATTGTTTGAAACAAACAACCCCCGCTGGGGTCCTTGCGGCTGCGGATACAGCTGACAAAGCAACACAGCCACCAGCTGTTTGAAAAACCCACTGAGACTACCCATAAGGGGTCTAGGTTTCCGTGAACACCCAAAACAATTCAAACCCCATTTTACCTTGTTTTAATCATTCATATCATGTGTTTAAATGTGTAATTAACTGAGTTCATAAATCAAAGAATAAAATGTGAGAACATATGATTAGTGTTTACTAAACACGCATAGATCCATGATGAACAACAAGAAAATACCTGAATCTAATTAATGATCAAAAGTTTTTCCCTCCTTGTTCTCTAGTAAAAACCGACGGCCATAAAATATTAGGATTTCTTTGTTTCATTTTGTGTTTTGACAAATGGAAACAATAAACATACGTTTGTTTTTGTTTTACCACACTTGGTGGACTGGGCCTTGGGCCCTTTCTTTGTTCTTCTTAAATCCGGCCACCAAACACCCTTAAACATATATTTCGTCTTCGTTTCTATTTGATCCCGTGTTTAATATTGATGGCATATGTTCGTGTTTTAACCTCGTGTTAATTCTTGTCATGTTTTTATAGGGCTGAGCTTCGGGCCAAAACCGACCCGACCCGACCCGGCCCGAGATAAACCGAAACCGAAAAAGATCATAAACTTGAACCGAAACCAAAACCGAAAAACTCGGTTCGGTTCGGTATACACTCGGGTTCACTCGGGCTTAACTCGGGTTTATCCCGAAACCGAATTTTACCCATTATAATATTATATATATATCTCTTTACCCACTTTAATAATTGAACTCAGATCAATACAAAACAACACAGCTCCATCTATTCACAAAAAAAAACTGTGTTTATGATCAACACTGCAGCAGTTTCAACCATGGTATTCGTTTCTTCCATCTATTCACCAAAAAAAAACTGTGTTTATCCTTCCATACTTCCATCTATTCATGTATACCCTTCCATCTATGTACCAATAATTTGTTGCTTCAGATCTAGGTAGATCTCAGGTAGGTCGAATGGTTTTTGGTATGTTTTGCTGTTTATGTGATCTCGAGTAGTTGCTACTGCATCTATTATGTGATCAGAGATTTGATCTATTTTCTTTTTCGTGTGAGTTTTTTGTTTAACATAGTGGGGACGGCTGAACAAATAGGTGTAAAACATAACATAGTCGGGCTAGTCGGGCTAGGTCGGGTTAACTCGGTTTTTTGTCCCGACCGACCCGATACCGAAATGCTATATATTTTCCAACCGAGAACCGAACTGATTTAGTCGGTATCGGGATCGGTTCGGTCGGTTCACTCGGTTCGGTCGGGCTAAATCGGTTTCGGTCGGTTTTGCTCTGCCCTATGTTTTTATACATTATATGTAAATACTTATCATGTAATAATTTACATACGTAATACTTGTCATAAATAAATAGTTAATATACGTAATACTTGTATTTATTTATTTAATATTCCTGATACGTGTCGTGTATTAATTAAATATAAAGTTTTAATTAATCCGTGTTTTCGTGCATTAAATATTCATATGTATTTTATGCGAGTTTTACACATTTTGTAATTGAACATTTATCTCTTTTGGTAACAACTTTTTATAATGACATTTTGTAACAACCTATTAAAAACCTATCTTTTTTATCATTAAAATTGAAATATCTTGTTATCTAATTATTTTTTTTTCATAATTTAATTTTATCATATTTTCTAAAATTTTATGCTCTTTGATTTAATATCTATTTTAATATATTGTAATTAATTTTTTTTTCATTTTTTGCTAGTTTATTTTACTTTGATTTATTTGTTTTATAACTTCAATCTTTGAATACAAATTTATCGGACAAGAGTAGTAACATTTTTCACCTCAAAAATCATCACTGAGTATCCACCGCCGCATTACACAGGTACCATGCTAGTTTTAATAAAAGTGTATTTATTATATCTTTAACAATTTTATTTTTAGCAGAATAATTGTATTAACATATTGGTAAAGAGATTTTTTACAGTAATATTTTATTTTTCTTTAAATTATTGTTTTCTAATAAAAAACATATACGTATATTTTGATAAAAATGTATGTATTACAGTTTTTCTATTTTATTTTTGGCATAATGACAGTTAACATATTGTGTGCGTGTTTTTGAAGGATTTATTTGAAATTCGAGGATATTCGAGGATATTGAGGGATATTTAAAATATTTACATTTTAATATCACCTAAATATTGTGTTTGGTATAATTAAAGGAGGAATTTAAAATTCCTCGAATTTCCAAAATGAAGAATATTAGAATTCCTCCAAAAAGTGAGGAATTTAATTTACTTGAAAATTATTTATCATAAACTTTTTTTCTTGTCGTTATTATTTTGGTTTTTATGTTTATATAAAATATTATAAAAATTTAAAAAATTTATATAAAATTTATATAAAATTTATATAAATACAAGTAAATATTTATATAGATTTTTTTTTTAAAATATATATATAATTTTTATAAAATTTATTGAAATTTCTTAAAAAATTTAAATACTTTTTTATAGAAAATATATAATTTTTTTTATAAAATTAAATGATTTTTTATAAAATTTTTATGAATTTTGTTATAAAACTTATATAAATTTTTTATAAGATTTTTATAAAATTTATACAAAATTTTTAAAATTTTTTATTAAATTTTTATAAAGTTTAGTGAATTATTTTATAATATTTATATAATTTTTTTTAATAAAATTTATGATTTTTTTTATAATATATAAACTTTTTATAAGGTTTATATAAATATTTTTATAAAATTTATATAAACTTTTTATAATTTTTGTATAAGAATTTATAGAATTTATATAACGCTTTTATAAAATTTATATAAATCTTTTATAATATCTATATATATTTTTTATAAAATTAAAATAAAATTATTATATATTCTTTATAAAATTTATGTAATTTTTTATAAAATTTATAAAAAATGTGAAAATTCGATTTTTACTCTATTAATTAGAAAATATATATAAAAAATTATTTATTCGTTAATTGGTTCAACCCAAAATTAAGATTTCAAAAAATTATAATTTCTGCCAACCAAACAAGTTTATGCATTTTGAATTGTAGAATTTTGAATTCTGAGGAATTTTAATATATTACAATTTAGAATTACAGAATTTTAATATCTTGAACCAAACAGATAAAATCTTAATGCGTAAGCTTATTGATTTTTACAATTTATTAATTATATATTAAAGTGTGTTTATTAACATATATGTGAGTATCGAGTCCGTATCGATTCAAAATCAAATTGGGCAAAATTTCCAACCGAGAATCGAACCAAGTATACCTATACAAACTGAATCCAAACAGAACAATGCTGTTCGGTTCGATTTAGATAGTTCGAACTAACTGATTGTCGATTTTGAACCAAACTGAGTTGAACCGACGAAACCCAAAAGCTGATCAATAAGCTCGGATCGGGTTCGGTTCAACGCGGTTTCAATCAGACTTTAGAAAAAAACACAGCCTTCATTTCTACTTTGCCTGAAAAGAGTCAAAGGTAAAAACCCCCAAATTTTCATATTGCTGCTGGGAACATAAACCCTAGAAAAAGAAAATGTCAGACAACATTCCTATTGATCTCCAATTCGAAATCATCAAAAAGGTTTCTGGTGTGAGGTCACTGGTTCGATTCAGGTCAGTTTCTAAACCTTGGAAATCTTTCATTGACAGCTCTCAGTTTATCCAAAGTTACAGCGCCCGCCACACGCAACCACGTAGTCGTATTCTAAGTTACGGTATCCGGAACCAGGATGAACTAGGGTACATTTGTTTGGTAGACGATGATATCGAAACTTTTAAGGTACAACAACAAGAGCTTGCTCCATTTGTTCTGTCTCCTTTGCTTAAACAATATCGTGTTGATAGCGTTGTTGGTACGTCTCATGGATTACTGTGTTTCTATGGTTTTCATAATGGTTATAAGAAATCGATGATTGTTGTTTGGAACCCGTCAATCGGAAAATCATTTCGTATTAATATTGCTGCCCCTATTGGTTTGTCACACACTGTTTATGGTTTCGGGGTTTCTCCCGACACTAATGATCCTACCGTTGTCAAGATTAGGCAACCACACAACAAGCCTTGGCATGTTGAAGTTTTTACATTGACTTCGGGGGTTTGGAATGTGATTCCAAGTGCTAATTTGCCTCGGCAGTCAATTCAACTTGACTCAGCACATCAGGTTGTTATAGATAGGTTTATCTATTTCGGTGCTCATGAGAAGACTATTAATGATGATGGTGAGTACACAACAAATCCTATGGTTGTGTCATTTGATTTGATTACAAAGGAATTCAATCTGGTAGTCCTACCAGATAGTCTAACAAACGAGTTATTATGCGGATATGTGTCCCTTTCTAAGCTAAAGGAGTGCCTTGTTGTGTATGGAATCAGTAAGGTTGAGGGAGTCGAGGGAGCACATTGTCGTGATGTATGGGTGATGGAGCATGATTCATCTTTTAGAAAGCTATTCTCAATTGACACACTATATTTAACAATGTATAAAATATTGGGGTTCGGTAAGAATGGTGAATGTATATTTGATATTCGAAAGGTGGGTGGACGTTTTACCACACTATATGTTTATGACCCCTCCTTACGACAAATAAAGAATCATGTGGTTTGTAACGGAGAAAGTGGCTTATCCTTTTTGGGCTCATACAAGGAATCACTACTTCTACTTGATCACTCAGATTCACGTATATACAACAACAATAACTGAGACCCTATTTCAAGGGGCCTATTGTGTAGTTAAGGTGTGGAAAAATCACTTTCATCTACTTTAGTTTTTTTAAAATTTTTTATCGCTGATTTAATCAAGTAATTTCATTTATGAATCTTATGCATATGTGATTTGTAGCAAGGTAGTGAAATTGGTATTATCAAGTTTAATGTGATTTTATTATTCCATGAATAGTGTTAATTCTGCTTCTTATCTTTGATGGCTTTTTTTAGAAGGGGAAAATGTCCTCTATAGATGCCTTATTGCTTGTGTAGTTAATGATGAACACGCATTTTAGATGTTCATTACATATTGAAATCTTGTTAGCGTTCTTTGATTTGTTACATTCTCCTCTCGTTTTGCTTGGGGTCTATTTGAATATTATATGTAAATACAAACATGAATTTATCAGTCATTGAATATGCAACATTTGAAATTGTAAATGCTCATGTGAGAACCAGAAATGATATTCATGTATTTTGACTTAGGTTTTGAGGAGTAAAAGCGCTAGTAGTTTATGGCGATGCTTGAAGAAAGTCACGTGTTTTTCTTTGAAAGACTTACGGACAAGAGTGAAAGAATGTTATTTGTAAAACATATAGTCTAGCATGTTGCGATGAAAAATATACAATCTCCCGATTGTCCTTTTGATTGTGTATCTTGAATGATCAGGTAACATTCATTTCGTGCATGTTGATTCTTGTAGTTAATGATAGTAGCTCCATAATGATAATATCATGTACCGAAGTGACTAAGTTTGCTATTTCTTGATCTTGAATGAGTTTTGAGAGAATATAGCAATGTTTCTGAGATTTTATGTCTGATTAATGACTTTTTACTGTGTTAACACAAACTCAGAGAGTGTTTAGATGTTTGGGTTAGTTAGGAACTAATGGCTGCTGATCTCAACAGTGTTTGATCCTATTCTCGCTTGTGATTGTGTACTTTGAAAGATTGGTAGTTTCCTGGTTCTAGTAATTGAGTTTGTAGAGTCCTGAATTTAGAATTTTGCTTGTGTGTGGATTTGGACTTGATTACTGGTATGGATCCTGTGACAGATTCCTATTGATTGTGGCCTATGGATATATCACATTTGATCTCATATGCTGTTGGTAGAGGTCTTTTATTTCCTATGTTGTCGGTCTTTTGTTCTGAAGTTAGTGCATTGGTGTTTTTGTGTGTGTCTAGCAGAAAGTAGAAACAGAGCTATGACTAACAATGCGTACACTATTGAGTACCACCATGGGCGTTGGAATGAAATCAAACTCTTATTGCACCTGCATTAAAATTCTTTCCAGTGGTATAGAACACAAAATAGTGAATGTAGGTTCAATAGTTGGTATCTTTCAATCTTTCATGGCTTATTATGTTTTTTCGGCGGTTATTATCGAACATCTGATTCTCATAGATATTATGTAATTTGGAATCAGTGTTGCTGTTGTTTGGAATCATTCCATTAGAAAATCAGCTTTTGTTATGCTAGATGTATCTATAACATGGTCTATATTGAACATGTTTTTGGTTCTACTTTATCCTAACAGTAGCGACCCTAAGACTGTTTAGATTACATATAACTCAAAGTAAACGTAGCATCCTTTGTCAGTTAGTTGTTTTTGAGTTAAGTTCACGGAAGTTCAAACCATAACTACCTCATAAATTGGTTTACATGGACTTGAGTAGCTATTGTGGCCAGTTTCCATAGTGCACATAAACAAACCAGGGGATAGATAATGCTTGGTATGAGCATATGACCCGATGCTTCCACAACCCAACGAAACCTTGGTTAACTATAGTGTTTTTGATGTTTTTGCTTGGCAAAGTAAATATGATCCTTCGCCCGTAGAGGCAACCGATACTTTTGTTTCTTGAAGTTATTCTCTAAATATCTAACCACCAAACCTGAGTACCCACTTGAAGCCCCTATGTATTAGAATCTTGAACCAGTGGATTGGGAAGATGGAATTCTTCAGTTCGGTTGTAAGCGAATGATCTGTTACACTTGACTTTATGGTGATCAGAATGATCCAAACTGTTGGTTGAAAGTGTTGCTAGTGGGTCGAGTGCGAGACCGAGGTACTAAACCATCCAAAGAAATTCCACCTCCCCTGATGTTAAAGTTAGTCTTGTTGCTTGGTTTAAGCTATAAAGTGTATTTATGAGTCTGATTATTCCATTTTTTTAAGTGTAGGTGTTTGGGTGGATATGATAACCCGGCTGGTCTAACCAGGTTCGGGAAAAAACCTGGTTTAATTTCACATCGAGCCGGCCGGATCGAACCGGGTTTTAAAGGCACCTCAATAAGATTTGGTTTGAGAGAACAAACACTTATATTGAACCAGATTCTCAAGTGACAGTTCAACTGTTCGTGTTCGTAGTATTATTGTCGAGCTTAACGTGCAGCAAGTGCACTCAGTATTCTATATTATCTCCCTTTACCAATGTTTTGGTTTCTAGCAGCCTATTATCTGATGTGAAAGATATAATTAGTCTGTAAGACCAAAGATCGGACAGTAGGGTCCGATGGTATGTACATACTCAACATTGTAAGTTATACGTAACAAAAACATACTGAGTATCCCATGCCACGAACTAACATCTTGTTAAATTGCAGCGCTTTTTTTTCCGCGTATATTTCATATTAAACCTCTTCTTTTAACATTTCAAACTGTACAATTCATCATATACATTTTCCCTGCATTTTTAAACTGGCGACGGGCAATGGCGATGTTCTTGAACCACATCATGAACAATGTTGATCTCTAATTGATGATGTGCAAGTTTTGAGCTTTGTGGGGGAAAGAAAACAGCCTTTTCCATAGCGGATATTATAAGGGCAAACAAGGTTTTGGAGAGTTGATTGAATTAATGGAGGGTGGGGATAGCTCGAAGGCCTTGACACCTTCAACGTAAGTTCCTATACACATTGTGTCACCTCGACCATGCCATGTACCGTCATGAACATTGTTCATTTCCAATGTCCTTGACTCCTGTACATATTTAACACTGTTAAGACTAAGGATATAGGACCCAGAAAGAATATATAAGCAGAGGACCAACCTGAGCCAAGGTGCAACAGGGGCAAATGAGATGGGATACGCAGTCATCCAATGAACTATCGCTGCCCTGAAGAGAGAAAACAGACACACGGATACATATTATACGCTTTGACTTTCAAGGTTAAACATGAAATGTTCAAGATGTATAACCATTAACCATACAAGACTTTCCACAGATTTAACACGTTATTGATGATTTATAGTCACTGTTTATAAAGTCAAAAGTTTTTCCAATAATTTAGAAAAAAAAAATCATATCAAAACAGAGGTCGAAAGGTGCCTGTTTGACCCATAAAGTCAAAAGTGTGTCTAGTTTTGAAGTTTATATGCATAAAAGGGCCATCAGAAACACTAAAATTGATAAAACTTAATAAAAATCACACGGGAGTACATGTTTACCTTAATATTAAACTTGTTTCTCATCTTGTTCCGGTGAAAGCCCAAGTATGTTCCAAGGGAGAGTACAAAAGCAACACCGAGATACAGGAAGCAGTGCTTCTTTGTGACAGAAAATGCTACGAAGTTGCAAAGAGCAATTGTAGCTAGAATGATGTACACAAAGCCCTGTGAGTTTCCCGGTGCAAGAGAAAGTTAGAAATGCAAAAGTTGTATTTAAACATGTTGTTAGTAACAACAGGGATCTGTGTGTCTACCTGAAGAAAACAAGAACCAAAGCCAGCTAGTCTCATGTTCTCCCCAAATCTATACCACGGACAGCTGCAAATTCAAAAAGATTTTGCATAACGATGATGATTATTGAGCTGAGAATTCTAAATTTAAGCTAGTTCATCATCTTTAATACAAATTTAATGACTTTATACATCACAAATATCTGTTCTTCTAAATACTCAAATCATTTTCGACAAGATATCTAATTTCAACAATTATATTGAAGCTTTGTTCTCTAGAGAAACTATATTTTGACTTTGAAAAGTCAAATGTCATGCTCTTAAAAAGTATCCACTGCTAACTTTTGGTACAGAATATACCAGTGTTTTAAAATCCGGGGTTTTCAGCCAAAACCGACTCCCGATCACCCTACCCGTTATCTGTTCAACCGGTTCATGGTTCAACCGTTCAACCGGCCAGGCCAACTCGGGTTTCAAAACACTTCAATATACCAAAAGGTTTCGCGCAAAACTATGAAAGACAAATTCCCCTGAAAAAAATATGTTCATAACTAAACTTTGTTCTAGGTAAAAGTAAACTTTGACTTTCAAAAGTCAAATGGGATGTTTTTTGCAAAATTGACAATCCACTCTTTAGTTATTAGAAATATCTCTATCAGTTTAATCCCAAATAAATAAGTTATTAGTAACACCTTAATAACACGCACCAAAACATTTATATTATCCGATTCCAATTAGAGCAACAAAGATACTTACAAAGATGATTGAAGACACAAACGACGATCATCGAAACAATCGAGCATGTCACCTTCCCACATCCTAAACACACCACCACTTTCTTCATCATCATAATATTCATCATTTTCATAGCTTTCATGCAATGTATTCCATTTTCCATTATTCGAATTCATCGCAACTTTCGAACACAACATATCGAAATCTATCAGCCTCTCTTTCTCCTCATCTCCCACCTCAACCACCATTGCCACCACCTTGCTAGAATCCCCCATCAGTCTCTCTCTTTCTCTTTAAACCCTCTTCTTTCTATATATAAAAGTGAGTAAAGTGCAAAAATCATCCCTGTGGTTTGTCAAAAGTTTGAATTACATCCCTCGTTAATACTTCGCGCAACATACATCATTGTGGTTGTAAAATAGTACACCATACATCCCTGAGGACGGATGGTGCAAATATTTTTCCGTTAAGGGTTAAAAGTGTTTGTTATCTTAGGGGTATTTTAGTCCTTTTACAACCTAGGGATGATTTTTGCACCAAACTTTTCAAAAAAAAAAAATTTCCAAAAAAAATTTCAACAAAATTTCAAATTTTTTTTAAAAAAGTTTCGAAAAATGTTTTTTTTAATGTTTTTTTTAAGTTTCGAAAATATATTTGAAAAAAGTTTTTTTCAAAAAAATTTCAATTTTTTTTAAAAAGTTTTGAAAAATGTTTTTTTTAATGTTTCGTTATTTTTTAAATGTTTTCTTTTTTAAAATAAGTTTCAAAAAAAATTTGAAATTTTTTTTTTCGAAAAAATTCAAATTTTTTTTTTAAAAAGTTTTTTTTTCAAAAGTTTTTTTTTTAAATGTTTTTCGAAAATAAAAACTTTTTAAAAAAAAAGCTTTTCTAAAAAACTTTTTTTTCAAAAAAATTCAAATTTTTTTTAATCTTCGAAAAAAAAAAATTTCAAAAGTTTTTTTTATAAAAGTTATTTTTTAAATGTTTTTCGAAAAAAAAAACTTTTTTTAAAAAAAGCTTTTTTTAAAAAACTTTTTTTAAAAAAAACTTTTGAAAAAAAAACTTTTTTCGAAAATTTAAAAAAAAAATTGAAAAAAGAAAACATTTTTCGAAACTTTTTTAAAAAAAATTTGAAATTTTTTTGAAATTTTTTTCGAAAAAAAAACTTTTTTCAAATATATTTTCGAAACTTAAAAAAAAACATTAAAAAAAACATTTTTCGAAAAAAGAAAACATTTTTCGAAACTTTTTTAAAAAAAATTTGAAATTTTTTTGAAATTTTTTTTGGAAAATTTTTTTTTTGAAAAGTTTGGTGCAAAAATCATCCCTAGGTTGTAAAAGGACTAAAATACCCCTAAGATAACAGACACTTTTAACCCTTAACGGAAAAATATTTGCACCATCCGTCCTCAGGGATGTATGGTGTACTATTTTACAACCACAATGATGTATGTTGCGCGAAGTATTAACGAGGGATGTAATTCAAACTTTTGACAAACCATAGGGATGATTTTTGCACTTTACTCTATAAAAGTTCGAAATTTTCTTAGGTTTTATATGCAAATGCTGAAAAAGATTTAGGTTCTATGATGATATAAACAAATTTGAGAATACCCTTTTGCAGAAAGAGAGAGATTAAGTGGATAATGGATTCTTCTTTTTATGTTTTTTTAATGAAAATGATTTTGAGACAAGGTTTATGTAAGATGGTTTGTGGGTCATGTGAGAATGATTGGACAGCTGGTGACACATAAGATTAGTAGTTATCTGGGTTCAATCATTGGGAAACTTGATTTTACTCACCTTCTATTTTTGGGTTAAACTTTGGAGGGGTTTTGTAGGGTTTAACATGAGGATTTCTTAAGTAGTTGACCAAAAATATGTCATTTGTCTTAGATTTTTTGACCAACAAAGAACACAAATCTTGACCTCTAAATCAAGAAACCAAAGACCTTTATACAATAGGTTCTTTTCCTGTTTCATACCGTATATAATGTGTAGGTAAACCAAAGACCTTGTTGTAAAAGAATATCATATGTGTGGTTTACAAGATACATACGTAGGTCTTGGTGGTGTGAGTGATATGCTCAAGCCAGACACGTCAGTGTTACATCAGCTTGCTCTTTTTACTTTTTACCTTCACTCTCACTTCCAATTCATTTTTATCAATCACATCAAAATAATATTCTTATTAATTTTTAAAATAAAAACATTACATAAATTAATAACATACATTTATGAAATTAAAAACGTTACAAAAATAAAAACATTACATTAAAAATTAAAACAGACGTGAAGAATTTGTAGGTTCTTTACGTGGTTTACATAAAATAAATATGTCGAAAAGACATGAAGCCAGAAAGTTATCATGTTGCGTATGACGGTTTGAGTAAAAAAGCTAAGACTAGTTTAAATTAAATCAAACTCATGATATATTTTTAGTTGTTGATTTTATATTAATAAAAGTAAGATATCGTGGATATGTGATAAGGATAACTATATAAAAAAAGCCACCCAAGTTGAGATGGAAGTGGGCATCTAGTGTTATACTAACAATTATTAAAATTGACCTATTGCAAATGATAATTAAATTGCATTGATTAAGACACTTTAAAAAAAAATATTTGTTTCATTAGTGTTTTAATAATGGTTGTTAATTAGCATTAATGTATATTAGCATGCCAAAGTAAGCCTTGACGAGTTATCAATGCTATGTCTTAGATCAGCCATAATAAGCAAATGAGAACGCTTTTGATGTTGAGGTGGAGGAGTCTTGGACGCTCGTCAGTACATCGATCCATGATCGATGGATAATGGAAGAAAAACAAGAAGATCCGGTCATCATTGTATTAAGCCGTGAAAAAGTTGTGTGAGGGATTTAACTTGTTTATGTGGTGTATATTTGAGTCGTGAAGCTAATTGTTTTATCATAATAAGTTGTTGATTAAGTTAGTTGTATAGAGAAAGAAATGAATTGATGCTGAAATAATGATGACAAATACGTTTTTGTAAGTCTCCTTATTACGTCCGACATTTCATCAATTTTATAGTGAATAATCTTGAAGTGGTCAATATTTCTAGTTTGACAAAAGTAATTGTCAATGTATGAGACAAACACAATTTTAGCTAGTGACTAAAAATATTTTTTTATAAAGAATAACTTTACGAACCGATTGTGGTTGAAACTTAAAAAAAATGCACACTTTAATCTTTGAGGTGCCTAAATGAAAAGGACAAACAAGTAACATAGTATTCTATTATTTAAAAATATGAATGTTCATTTGATAAAGTATTATCCAACAATGCGATTTCTTTAGTTTAATTACCTCATATAATGATAGATTTTATTCTATTGGACCAGCCTTTTTGGTTCGTTTTCAGGTTGGTCATGATCTGTCTTGAACGTCAATTAGTTCATGCATATCTAATTTGGGTGCAACAAGTTTATAATCAATAGATAGATAGTTTATAGTTTAATGTGAATTAGAGGTGGTAAAACGGGCGGACGGCGGGCTAAATGGGTGACGGGCTAAACGGGCGGGGCGGCAGGACAAACGGGCGCGGGCTAAATGGGTACGGGCAAAACGAGCGGGCTAAACGGGCGCAAGCTAAAAATGAGAAAAAAGACATAAAAACGTAGAATTAAAAAATAAAAATACTTGTTTAAAAGCCGGGGATAAAAACTAAATATAAAATATCCGCCGAGTAACCTAATTAGTGTTTTACATGTGCACCCATTAAGCCCATAAGTTTCTTACATATGCGCCCGTTTAGCTCATTAATAATAAAGAATAGGCCAAAAAAGCCCTATTTTTTTAGAAATAAGTAAAAAGAACCCATATTTATCAAAATGAACAAAATTTGCCACATCTAATGTAAAAATAACTATACACAATATCGTTAGTTTTATAGGATTTTTTTTTTTGCTTGGATGCTCCATTTGGCACATGTTGAGTACGGTTATTATTTTTATCTCTAAAACAACTTTATAACCAACTTACAATCACTCTTATGCCAAACTAAATATTCAACTAAAAATTAATTACTACTACTATGCATAAATAAATTTAAAAAAAAAAACAATAACGATGATGTATTAAAGGCAATGTTGCAAAACAAGGTTTACAAGGGCGATTAATCGCCGGTTAATAGCTACAAGGTATTCAATCTTGCCGATTAATGAAAAGACGATTAATGACGGTCAACTATGGTCAACGACAGTCAATGGATGTCAAACTTTCCGAAAACCTGCAAATTTGGCCGAAAATACCGAAACTTAATATAAACTTAAATTTATCAATTATAATAACTATTTATATGTGTGATCAGTTATATATTAAAAATACTATTTCCGAAAATACCTAAAACTCATTAAAAATATCCAAAACTTGCCGAAAGTACCAAAATTTTGCTAAAAATGTCAATCCGATTAATAACCGATTCATCCCTCCTAGAACGATTACAAGTTACAAGGTGGTTGAGCGGCCGGCTAGCGATTCACGATTTTTGTAACCATGATTAAAGATATGTTTGGTATGTATGTGGATTTAGTATACGATTTAATTTGGTATTAGTTTGATCTGAAAGAAAAATAATAAAGTAAAATAAAGAAAGTATTGGCGATGCAATATGATATTTGTTTTATAATTATAAAATAAAATTTTGATATAAACGCTAAGTACGTTATCTTAAAATATAAAATATGGATATTAATTGAGACACTCATTAGCCATAAAATATTTCTTTTTGTAAAAAGTTGGCCAACTATGATATAAGATTAATGCTAACTAAAAGACAAAACAAATGTCACATGTTTTCAAAGTGATTTATGGTTTTTTTTTCTAGTAAACTCGTATTTCATACATATTAGGAATGGTGTTCGCGCTTCGCTGCGGTGCAATGTGCTCGCTTTTAGTAAGACATGTGTAGTACAAATGTTGTTCGGGAAGAAAAAGCAGGAAAGGAAAGTTCAACCTACATAACTTGGGTTGCATAACAGCCGTTTAAAAAAAGTTTTGTAACATACAAAAGCGTAGTTTGTCATTACATATTGGACGAAATCAATACGTGCATTATAGGGGTGTAACAAAAAAAGAACGGCTAGAAGCTGGTTCAATTGGCTATGCTTTTTTCGACAGATTCTGCTATCTAAAAGATACATAAAGAAGAAAAATTGACCGACCCTTTTTGCTTTTCAGTCAATGGTGCAATCATTTTCTTCCATTCTTATGTCAACATAACATACCACAAATTCCTTGGCCAAACACATACCTGTTAAGAAAGCGTAATGGGATCAAAAGATGCCATTATATAATTAAGATTCATTTCTAGTAAGCCAGAAAAGTACTTTTATGTGCTAGTATAAGCGATAAATCTAGAAAACATGAAATTTTAATAGACACTCAATAAAAGCATTGCAACAATAAGATAACGTTGGAAAAAAAAGCTTACATGCAAACCATCTTTTGGCGTAATGTCTAGTGATTTCATCTTCCGATCTTTTTTTGTGTGCGCTACAAAATGGGTCTTTCCTCGCCTTAAGGTACATCCGTGAACTCTTGCCTCTACAATGTGTTTCCCCTCTAAAAAGGGACAGCATGCTTGTGCCACTCTTGCAGCCTGTAATCGACAGCAGTCATCGCATCCGTGATCATATCAAGTGATATTTTAGCAGGACATTAAATGTTAAACTGTGATTTATTATCAAAATACTTATGACAAAAAATTATTTCATTAGACATGCACAGTCACAAATATAATACCTAGAAATTCTGCATATTTTTGTTTCAGCTTATAATTCCGGGTTATGGATTATTTTGTCTTGGGCTTATGTTTCATAAGTTCACTTTATGTGGCTTATTTTAAATTTTTTAGGCTTATGTAGGTTTATTATGAATTAATAAACTTATTTAATCCTAAAAGTTTCAAAATAAGGTAAAAAGAAGTGAGTTTTCGAAACATAAGCAGGAAACCAAATAAGACCGAAGCCGATTATATAAGATAAAATAATCACCCCGTACATAGTACCACTTCGAATCATCCTACAAAGTACACAAATCCAAATACATAACAATTTACAATTCACACAATTGGTCGTGAGCGCGTTTTTATCCCACCATTTTCAATTGTTAATGTTGCTTATGAAATCTTAACTAAAGCTCAGTTCGCCTCACACAACTGTTGGAATATTGTATAATTTGAATGTGATATCGTGAGCTTTTGTATCCATCTATTTTAATAACTGATTAAAGCTTTTGAGAATAAGCATACAAAATCGGTTTTAAATAAATAGAATATATCATTTATTTTAAACATTGACCGAATATGTTTAAATAAATAAGATATATTGAAATCTGATTATTTTTTAGGTGATATTCTGTCTTGGTGACCAAGACAAGTTTTCAATATAAATTAAACTCATTCTCATTCAGTTTTAGACACAGAAAATACAGCGTCATAGCAACCGAATTCCAGCAGTCTCTTCGATCAGAATCATGCAAGTTTTATGTGATCTTTCAGGTAGTTTTGTAAAGTCCGATAGTACAACTTATTGTTGTACCATGGGAAACAGATGACGATCTGTTTTAAGGGAAACGTGTCAAACACGTGCCTCGACTTTTTAATGGCAATCATGTCAAACACGTGGTTCAGCTCATGTGTGTATCCTTGCTGGTTATCTAGTACGTCTTATTATGATTTATTTATTTTATGTTATTTATATGTTAATTTTATTTTAATCTGTTTATTTTATGCGTGAGTAATGTGTTCATTTATGCAGCAAGATAAGAGTCGCGAAACACCCCTTCTGCTGCAAATTGGGCGTTTGGTTGCTAATAGTTGCCAGAAACCCTTTCTGTTGCAAAAGGGGTGTTTGGTTTCTATTAAAACAAATTCCAAACACCCATTCTGCTGCAGAAGGGGTCTGTGGTTGCTGTTAAAACAGGAACCAAACACCCTTCTTTCCCCGGAATGGGGTACTCAATCTTGCTGTTTTTTTATGTATTTGTAGGAAATCAAAAGAATAGCAATAGTTTTTGGGATTTTTTAGTTTAATGTAACTTATATTTATTCTTATGTTTTTTGGTCATGTAGGAATTAGTTTAATGTAACTCTTTTTTTTGTTGATGTAGGAAGTGACGGATTCTTTGAAATGCAAAAAAATATGTTGAAAGCTGTAAAAATTGGGATGCATCAGCTCAGTTGGCAATAGCAAATACTTCAGACACCTATACAAACAGGTAAAATACGCTTAAAAGTTGATGGGCTGATGTTGAAAAATGAGGTAAACGGTTGACTAAACATTGGTTTATACAGATTCTTATCTAAGTACGTTATCTACATGAAAAAATGATGCATACTTTTTCTTTTATATTGTCAAGAGGAATTTAGGGGGTGTTTGCAATTGCTTACTCAAAACAGATTATCCGTTTTGAAAATAAATAATCAGATAATTAGCTTTTATAAAACGTTATTTTAAAATATAGTGTTTGGATTTGATTATAATATATGATAATAGATTTTGTGTTTGGTATACATAATTATTTTATCTAGTAGTAAATGACCAAAATAGACATGGGCATTTATTTTAGTTTAACATAGCAAAAATGTGACCAAATTGTTTCGTCGAATAAATTCGACATGTTCGATAACCATTAAACTACATGTATAAAATAAGAATATAATAGTACCACAAATAAAGTTATTAATACAAAAAGAAGTGAACATAATCATTTTGTTAATTCAAAATAACCGTTCTCATGTATTATAACTTTAATATTTTTCACAACTTGAAATTCTCTCATTCATACCTATTCAAGAAAAAAAGGAGAAATAAAAATCTAACATCAACGTATGAGCAATGAGTGTAAAAGAAAAAACAAATAAAAAATATTGCATCAATTGAGAACTGCGTTTCACAAAAAGCAAGTGTCCACTCACTCCCACAAAAGACGTTTTGAAGACATGTAAACGCAAAAAATTGATTATTTATAAGTATTTGCCAAACACTTCAAACTAATTATTTCCATTTATAAAACGCAATAATCAAATAATCTGCATCTAATCGCAAAGCCAAACATCTAATCTAATCAAATAATATGCATGAGAACGGTTATTTTGAATTAACAAAATGATTCTGTCCACTTCTTTTTGTTTTAGTAACTTTATTTGTGGTACTGTTATATTCTTATTTTATAGTTTAATGGTTATCGAACATTTGGTCACATTTTTGCTATGTCAAACTAAAATAAATGCCCATGTCTATTTTGATCATTTACTACTAGATAAAATAATCATATATACCAAACACAAAATCTATTATCATATATTATAATCAAATCCAAACACTATATTTTAAAATAACGTTTTATAAAAGCTAATTATCTAATTATTTATTTTGAAAACGAATAATCTGTTTTAATTAAGCAATTGCAAACACCCCTAAAGGTTCCTTTCATAATTATAACTTGAAGGACCCACATTTTACTTTAATAGGTTTTAAGGCATTAATAGCAAAAACGTAATCGGTTTGTGTTTATGAGTGTAACAAACAAGCATATTACGAAAGATAAAGCTTGTGCTTAGTGCATATGCTTTATAAAACAAAGAGATATATAAATCCGGCAAGTACGTTGACTTAGATTTTCTAACATAAAGAATTGTGCAGGAAATATATCACGTTAAGTAATTTTTATATTTACATACTTAGTCTTTCATTTATAAAAATATTTACAAATAGATATTAAAAACCTTTAGAGTCACATTTTTGGTCCCTACCTGTTTATGCTCTTCAAAGCTAGTTCGAAATTTGTAATCTTATTAACTATGATTATGTGTATAAGATATACACACCTCAATATCGATCTAACAATCTAAGTGTATATTCTAACATGGATCGGATTATAAATACATATATGATATATTATCTAATTAAGATGAGAAACCTCACTAGTTGACATTATCCACGTCCGATCAATTCATATGGTTATTTATAAATAGTTTACTTGATCTAGGTCACGATAGGAATATATACGTTTGAGAGATTTCTTATGGTGTTTCTGTTGCATTTCTCTTGTGCGAGTTGAGGTGGGTCATAGCCTTCTTTTACTTGCTTTATAATTGTTTTGAGGAAGATAAATACTTGGTTACAAACTACTTAAACGTGCTCACTTGATTTCTTCAAAGTAATTACCATTGATTTTTAAAATTTTATTTTCACTACCTATTTATAAACTGTTTACATATTCATTTACAAATATACTTACTTGTTTATTTGAAACTTGATTACAAGTTCGTTATGAAACTGTTTATATTTGAATGATTTATACAATGTTATATTGGACGTTTGAACACAAGTACTACATTTCTCATTTATGGACGTGTCTAAGTTGCTTATAACCATTGATCACTATTATGCCCTTTATCATGAACCTTTAATTAATTTCGGTCAAGTAAGCACGAATGTCGTGGAAATGAGTGTTATCGGGTCGGGTTATCGAATCGGGTTTTTATTTTCGAAAACTCGCCCGCAACCCGATTTTATAAGAAATCAGGTTCGGGGGGTTTTCGGGTTATACTACACATGCGTTCTCGTTTGCAAGTTGCGTTCCTATTTGCAAGTTTTTTTTCATTAGCACTCGAAAGTGATAACACTTGTGTATACCTATTCGCTTATTGCAACAGTGGCACAAGTAGCATTAATAATAAGGAATAATTTTTAAACAAAACCAAATGAGAAAAGCGCATTTAACAGCATCCAAACGAATACATATTGACGAGTGCATACTAAACACTCATAAAGCAAACAACACATGCTTTTTAGACTAAATCAGGCTATATGCAGTATAATGTATAGTGACATTTTTCTAATAAACCATCCAATTCATGTACTAGTTTAGTAATTTAGTAAAAACTATAATTATAAAGAAAAATAAAAAGGATTTTTGGGTCTTATCGGGTTGACCCGATAACCCGACAAAAAAATCAAATCAACCTTAACCCGACCCGATAACACTATCGGGTTGTCGAGTCGGGTCAAAAACAACCTAACAAGATTTTTGACTCGATCCCGATTAGCCTTATCAGGTTCGTGTTAATCTGACCCTACTGATACTCCTAACCATGAGTTAGCATTATTATCACACTTGTAGCTGCCTTAGCCTTACTTAGTTATTTGAAGATAAAGAGTCAAAAACTAAAACTTATTTGATTCAAGAAATTCTTACTAATTTCAAATTGAAGAACTGTAAAATGAAGATGGAATTTTAGTTACGATTCGAAGTAAGATGCAGATGAAAGAAATGGAGATGCATATGTATGTTTTAGTCGGACCCGTTTCAAATTCAAATTATCATTTAATAATTTTAAATTAAATTAGCTAATACAAGTTGTCCACCTAGATGAAGATGACATCATCAAAAACCTTCTTTTAGTTGTATAAATAGATTGGCATAAAGAACCTATGTGAATCCAGTTGTCAAACCAAGAGCCCCAACAGACATCCGTGAGCTCAGGAATATCCTAAAAAGTTCTAGCATTAGAACTCCTATTCACCAACATGTAAGCACTAACTGTACCTCGTCACTTCCAAATGACGAAAAGAGTTCTTGATTTCTTTTATGAACTTTCCTAAAGAAAAGGGATTAAATTCGCAAGATACACTAAACATATACCACTGTGAAGATCTGTTAAATGTGCCTCAATGAATAGGGAACCATTGTATCGGACCGCCAAAATGGGTCTCGTTAAGAAGAAAACACCATCCTCTAAAACCTTATAAAATCCTTCAAACAACACCGCCTTGTAGAAGGACTTTACAACTACACAATCCTCCTCTCCAGAATCCACCATAAAAGAGAGTATCTCTCCGAACACATTTAGGCCTGAAAATCCTTTCAAGTTGACCACAATGGTCGAATCTAAACCATTCCTTTATTGAACATAATTCATCCTAATATAACTTTCATTTCCACCGATTTCAACGTATTTAGCTAAAGTTTCTTCTCCATCCTCCAAAAAGAATGAGAAATCAACTGGTTTATAGAAGTCACGGACTTTAAATAGATCATCCTTACTTTTGGTAGTAGCGTAGAGTAGTACATCGATGTTCATCTTCAAAGAGAAAGGAACCAAATGCCGAGAACTCGAATTGCCAATCTTTAATGGCCGTTATTTTCGATCTTTTCATGTAATGTGTACTTATATATATAATAAAGCCACGTTAGCTGGACCCAAGATCTAATAATCTCCCACACCCATCAGGTAGTAAACACAGTGATCACATACATGTATCGATCTAAACACCTCACCAACATGGAATTTAAGGTCTCTAGTAATAATTAGATTGGCTGAGAACACCTCAAACATGGTCCAAATGTTTGGATTTTTAACCGGGCCTGAGATATCCAATTGTGCCACATAGCTTAAGACTAGAGCCGCTCTCATTACCTTTATTGATGGTATCTGCCAAAAAAAGGTGTAAATTTGTTAGAAATGTGTAATTGCGACTTTGTTACTTTATAGTATTAATTGTGCTCTAAGTGTTTTAAACAATGGTTCCTATTGTAAAAATGCATTCAGTTCTTTATTAGAACGTCATATATATATTGTGTATACGTATAACTGTACTAAATATACTACTAAAATCGACCAGGCTTGGTCTAGGATAGCTTATGTATACCTTAGTAATCCCCAACATATGAAACCCTTTCTCCATTACAATTGCAGTTGCCTCACATAGTATGTGAGGCAACTACAGTTGTAATGGAGAAAGAGTTTCATTGTTGAGGATTACTAATGTATGTACAAGCTATCCCAAACCTGAGCCTATTCGATCTTAGTAGTATAGTTGGTATAGTTACACGTATGTACGATTTAAATATAACTTTCTTATAAAGCATTGAATAGATTTTTACAATAAGAACTGTTTAAATCACTCAGAGCACAATTAATACTATAAAATAATAAAGTCATGGTTACATATTTCAAACAAGTTTTCACCTTTTTTGTGAGTAGATACCATCAATAAAGGTAGTGACAACGCTCTAGTCTTGAGCTATCTGGCACCACTGGATATCCCGGACCCGGTTAAAAATACAAACACCCAAACCAGGTTTAAGGTGTTCTCAACCAATCTAATTGTTACTAGAGACCTTGAATTCGATGTTGGTGAGGTGTTGTGTATCCGATCACTACGATTAATCCGATTTCGCGGCATTCGGTTCCTTTGTCTTCAAAGATGAACATGGATGTAATGCTCTATGCTACTACCGAAAGTAAGGATTATCTATGTGAAGTTCGTGACTTCAATAAGCTAGTGGACTTCTCGTCCTTTTTGGAGGGTGGAAAAGAAACTCTTGTTGAATACGTTGTAATCGGTGAAAATGATGTCGATATTCGTATGTAATATGTTCTGTTAAGGAATGGTTTAGATTCGACTATTGAGGTCAACTTGAAAGGGTTTTCAAGTATTAATATGTTTAGAGAGATACTATTTTCTTATGATGGACTGAATTGTGGAGAGGAGGATTGTGTACTTGTAAAGTCCTTCTAGAAGGCGGTGCTGTTTGAAGGATCTCGTAAGGTTTTAGAAGATGGTGTTCTTTCATTAACGAGATCCATTTTGGTGGTCCGAGACAATGGTTCCCTATTCATTGAATCACAATTAACAGATCTTAACAGTGGGTATATGTTTAGTGTATCTTGCGAATTTAATCCCTTTTTTCAAGCAAGTTCATAAAAGACATCAAGAACTTTTTCGTCATTTATAAGTGACGAGGTGCAGTTAGTGCTTACATGTTGGTGAATAGGAGTTCTAATGCTAGAACTTTTTCGGGATATTCCTGAGCTCATGGATATGTGTTGGGGCTCTTGGTTTGACAACTGGATTTACATAGGTTCTTTATGCCAATCTATCTATCTATACAATTAAAAGAAGGTTTTTTGATAATGTCACCTTTATTTAGGTGGACAATTTGTATTAGCTAATTTAATTTAAAGTTATTAAATGATGATTTGAATTTGAACCGGTCCGACTAAAACATACTTATGCATCTTCATTTCTTTCATCTGCATCTTACTTTGAATATGTAACTAAAATTCCATCTTCATTTTAGTGTTCTTTAATTTGAAATTAGAAGGAATTTCTTCAAGCAAATAAGTTTTAATTTTTGACTCTTCCTCTTCAAATACCTGTGTAAGGCTAAGGGAGCTACAAGTGTGATAATAATGCTAACTCATGATTAGGGGTGTCAATAGGGTCGGATTAACTCGAACCCAATAAGGCTAATCGGGTCGGGTGAAATCGGGTTAAAAATCTTGTCATGTTATTTTTGACCCGACTCGAAAACCCGATAGTATTATCGGGCCGGGTTAAGGTTGAATTACTTTTTTGTCGGGTTATCCTGTGAATTCGATAAGACCAAAAATCCATTCTATTTTTCTTTATAATTAATGTTTTTACTAAACTAGTACATGAATTAGATGGTTTATTAGAAAAATATCGGTATACATTATACTGCATATTGCATAATTAAGTCTAAAAATCTAGTGTTTTAGCCTTTCGACGACATCTTGTCAGCGACAAAAATAATACTTTAAAAGTAGTATCTCATTTAATAAGTTTTAAGCATCATTGCAAGACAAAAGTATTTTGATTCTCCATTTATATCAGTTTACCTTTTAAGTATGATAAATCTTTATTTTTTCATGTACTTGCCACTTTTAAATATTTAAAAAATGGTTTTTCTATCTTGTGCCTTAGGGGCACATGATAAGAAGTTATAAAGTAGATAAAAGGTACATAGGGCCCCACAAAAAAATACACTGGGTCCGCAAAATGTGGATCTCTGTGTACTGTTCTGTAGGACCCTGTGCACTTTTTACATTCTTATCATGTGCCTTTAGGACACATGATAGAAAAATCATTTAAAAAAAGATTTACCATGGAAACTATCTACTAACCAAACTTTAGGAGTCATAATGACAATACCAAAAACACTAATATTAACCCATGAACACCTTAGGGCGGAGGGTGTCACGGCGTACCATTGCTTGCCGAGCCTATGCGGCACCCTCGTCGAGCTTTGTCGGGTTACTCGCCACACCGCCTCCCATTTCGTCAAGTCCTCTTCGCAGCAACGGCAAGGCAACAACGAGGGAAGATAATTTTTTTTTCTTTTTCTTTCTTTCTTTCGTCGTTCTTTTTTTCTTTTTTGTCTTTCTTGTTTTTTGATTGTGGTGTTGTGACTGTGGTGTTGGTGTATCGGAGAAGATGAATTATGTGATGTGTGTGACTGTGTGTATAGAAGAAGAAGAAAGAAGATAAGGTTTTTATTAAAAAAATATATTTACAGCTTTTATCCTTATTGTTTGATTTTTTTCACTTTTTGGCTTAAATTTTATAATTTTTGTTAATTTTTTAAATGTTTTTAGTTTAGGATTGTATTTATTTATTTATTATTTTTAATTTCAATAAAATAAATTTTAATTTGTGTGAAAATAGAAAAAAAAAAAAGATAGTGGTGGCGTTAAAGTGGAGAAGGTTTGGCTCTCCATGAGTGAAGAGGTATTTTGGTTAGTTTTTTCGTGCTGATGCGACAGCTATGAGGACAAAGTAGAGTGACAAAGTCATGCCGTGATACCTTTGCCTCTTAGAGACATGTTTCTTTCTTTTCTTTTCATTTGACTAATATTATACGGAGTAGTAGTAATTAATTAGTGTTATAAGGATAAAAGCTGTAAATATGCTCTAACTAGACAATGTTAAAAGAATAAGGATCATTATCGTACCTCATGTTGTTGTACAATTGTACAAACAAACAAGAAAACACCACGCTCATGAACTCGTCAGAAACATGTAGCATAAAACTCGCCGGACGTGGGAGATACCAACGGGGAAAGACATGTTATAACCAAAGCTCACCGAAAAACCGTACAACTCACCGGAAAAATGTTAAAATAAAACATTTAACGTACTTTCTTCATTCCTTGATTCCAACACAGATTACTAGCTTACTCCACCATTTTCATCTTGTTGAACCGTTGGTAACTTGCTAGAACCCTCAAATCGGTTCAGAAGAAAATAAGGCCGCATGTCTGTTGTCAAATAATGACTCCAAGAAACGACAATGAAAGATTATATGAACCAAAAAAGTGGGAGAGTGTTTATTTATGGTAGCTTGTTGTTTCGTCTCGTCGGAAATTGTCTTCGAAAGATGTATGAGCCAAAAAAGCTTCATTCATTCCATTCTCATTGTAAAATTTCTAATAAAGATTCAGATTGAGAGAGTGTTTGTTTGAAAGATTATATATAGGAGGAAAGTGTGTGTTTATTTATGGTAGCTTGATGTTTTGTGTAAGATGGGCACATGGCCGGTTGTACTAGGATAGTAGAGAAGAAGATGACGAAATTTGGAAGTATCATGCAAGTAGTGTGTGTTAGTGATAAGATTTTGGGAAATCGAATTGGTTCAAATTTTGAATAAGAAAAATAAAAATATATTTATATTAAGAGTAAATGGTAAAGGTGGTGAATTACTAAATGTTGCATTGTTTTTGTAGTGTTCAAAATATACCAATTAGGAGTGGATTCTATAAGCAGGGTACGTACGAAGAAGTAGATTGATAAACACGAAGATAATCTTCTGATTTCTTGTTAAATAGAATATGTTAAGTATACTGGTAAACATAGTTCAAAATCCGCTAACAAAATAAAATTTTAATTAATTGGCTTCGAATGGCTGGGTCGTCACATATGGCATCCTCGTCTAAGGTTAACTCATGGTCAACTTTCGTAGTCCTTTCTCTTATCTTTGTTTGGTTTTAATTTGAATGTACTAGTGTTTAAATAATGAAGTAACCTAGTACATGTTTAAAGGTGCGTTGAAACTATTTGATTATGTTTTGTGCAATACTATAAGGTTGAAGTAAAAGGTACTAACTTAAATACGAGGAACTTCTTAGTTGTAGGTTGGTTGGTGGTAAAATAAACTATTGAAAGATGGAAATCTGAAACTTTACTAGTTAGATGTGAATGATAAGTTGATAACTTGATAAGACTTGACCTGAACTTTAGGTGTTCAATGGTATTAAATGGTTACACTCTTACAAAAGAGTTCATATCCAACATATTAAAGTCTCTGTTGATGAATGAGTGTTGTTATTGCTATTCTTACAAACTATACTTTTAGGAGCGGAGTCAAAAAAAAAAGTTTGGCTCGACTTTCATGTTTTTTTATAAAATTACACTAAGAAAATGACCTTTTTAGGAGGCAATTTACCAAAAAATTGTATATTTTTAAAATTTTATACTATAACTTTTTTGCTAGGGGCACATGCCCTTCTGCCCCCCTCACCAAGCAAATATAAAAGCTTTGCAAATTTTAACACGCCATACGTTTGAAGCTTTTAATACTATCCACAAGTATTTTCTTACATTGGTTTAGTTATATACTTTATCTGCACAAATATTTGATGAATTGAAAGCTACATCTAAGTGTTTATTTGTTTCCTTTTCTTGATTGATCTTCGCAAACATAATGTGGATTCAATTTATGTCTATACATTCAATGTGTACAAAGTAGGTGTGGGTGTTAATTGAGATATGAGACCAACTGTTAAATTAAGTGTAAGGGTCGGTTCGACACTCTCGGTTGGTCCTCCTTAACCGACGCGTCGAACCCCATTAGACAGCCTCAATAGGGAACGTCCCACATGTAAGTACGGTTTTGTTGAATCAATTGCATAGGCTACCGAGTCCTTGTAGTTTTGTATGTTGTTGGGACTAAGATTTCAGCATTTGATGTTTGTAATTATCTGTATTTTATTTTAGCATTATATGCAGGCTAGGACTCTTAGAATAAAGGCCTGCAAATATAGATTATTATGGGCCTAAGGCCTTAGACGAATTTCATAGGATATTTAGGTATTTGATAGTTAAAACCTGTCAATTACAGTTAGTTAGTTATATGACGGTTATCTTGAACAGGCATGAACCATCGTACCTTTTCATGGTGCCTGTTCATAACATATATATAGGGGAAACACTGTAAACATTCAATATCAATCCATTTTACAGTTTAGTATATTTTGTGTCATTTGTGATTGTTATTTTGCCATATCAATTACACACTTTGCATACCAAAGATCTCAAAACCAAACACTGTATCAAGCAACAACATGGATAGACTTAGGCGCAATTCTGGAAAGTGGCAAAGGCCATTAAACTATACATATGGCCGATACAATAATTGGCATCAGAGCGCAAGTCTGGGGAGGCCACCAAGGAGAATTGTGCAGACAGAATTCATACGAAGGAAGAACAAAAGAGACAAGGAGGAGAGGTTTGGCAAGTGTGTGAAAAAAATAACAAGGGATTGCAGAGAAATGTTGAAGAAGAAACTGGGAGAAGTCGAGGCCTATAATGCATCAAAGACGGGAAATAAGATGGTGCACTACAACTGCTTCTATTGCAACATGGATGGACACATAACAAAAACGTGTCCAAGCAAGATCAAAGATGATGCACTGGGAATCACTCAAAAGAAATACCCTGTTGATAAAAGCATGATCCTATGCTTTAGATGCAGAAATCATGGCCACTTTGCCAACAAGTGCCCATCAAAGAATCAAATACAATCAACTGTAAGTTTGAAATATCCTTATTTCATTCACTTTGAAACTACGAGTATTGTTAAGGGTACAGATGAGGGTACATGGAATAACTATTGGTATGTTAGTGCAACAACAAGCAAGCACTTAACATCCAACCTTGATTTCTTCGTGAATATTAAAGAGCAGTTTCAAGTAGAAAAAATAGAGGGACAACAAAAATTTCTCTTTACTTATGGTATAGGAGAAGTCATCATAGACAATGGAAAGTCTGGATGCATGATCCCAGGGGTACACTATGCCCCTGAGAGCACACTCAACATCCTTTCAATTGACCTTTTAAGGCAACAAGGATTTGAACTCTTATTTGATGAAGGAAAATGTACTTTGGAGTACATGTTCAAAACCAAACTAGGAAGGAAACTGGATGTTGATAAGATGAAACAAATGCATAACAACTATCTAAATGACTACTTTGAGTCATTAGATAAAGACAGGAAAGAAAAGGAGGCAGAGAAGGAGAAACCTTTGGAGGTTATAGAAGAACCAGAAGTACACAACTTCCATGGTTTTGTGGATTTTCTGAATTTGATAAAAGCAGAAAACATAGACAATAGAGAATGGGACACATACAGAAGCAGGTTTGAGAAGGTATTGGAGTGGTTCTATAAGAACTATCTCAAAAGAGAATTACCAGGAAAGATACCACCAACAATAGATGGGATCACTATCCATCTATTTGATTTCTACAAACTAATGGAGAACATGGGTGGATATCTATCTGTGCACTTTGGATTGGAATTTGGAATGATTGCTGAGATCCTTGGCCTAACAAAATCAGATGGAGAAAAGATTAGAGAGTGCTATCAGACTTATTTGGAAGTCTTTGTTTCCTACTTTAAGACGGCTAGAGCACCACGGGATCCAATACAGAAGAATGATGGATCAGAAAGCTTGGAAGAATATGACTGGAAGCTTGAAGAGAAGGTTGCTACAGAGGCTGCAAGAAAAGGGAAAGGAAAGATTGAGCACTTTGGGATTATGTTGGAAGGAGAGAACAAGCAATCAGAGACTGCACAGCAAAGGATTGAAGACCTGACAAAATGCTACAAATGCCAAAACTATGGGCATTATGCATTTGAATGCCCATTGAAGGAAAAGAAGAAGATCCAAGAGATGTATGCATCATACAAGATCTCTGCACCAAAGATTGAGGAAGGAATGGATTCCACCAGCACTTCCAATGAAGACTTCAACATCATCACATGAAGACACAAAGCAAGGATTGACATCAAACCCTTTCATCTTAGGGGGGTGATGTTGGGACTAAGATTTCAGCATTTGATGTTTGTAATTATCTGTATTTTATTTTAGCATTATATGCAGGCTAGGACTCTTAGAATAAAGGCCTGCAAATATAGATTATTATGGGCCTAAGGCCTTAGACGAATTTCATAGGATATTTAGGTATTTGATAGTTAAAACCTGTCAATTACAGTTAGTTAGTTATATGACGGTTATCTTGAACAGGCATGAACCATCGTACCTTTTCATGGTGCCTGTTCATAACATATATATAGGGGAAACACTGTAAACATTCAATATCAATCCATTTTACAGTTTAGTATATTTTGTGTCATTTGTGATTGTTATTTTGCCATATCAATTACACACTTTGCATACCAAAGATCTCAAAACCAAACACTGTATCAAGCAACAACATGGATAGACTTAGGCGCAATTCTGGAAAGTGGCAAAGGCCATTAAACTATACATATGGCCGATACAATATATGTAAAAAGAAAAGAAAACATGGTTGCTTATCATATTATATAGGTTTCTATCCGTCTGATGGATGGTTTTCCTAATAATAGATTAAAATCTTAAAAACACGTTTAAGCTTCAATATACACTAATTATATAGCATATGCACACACTTTGCAATCAGTAATATTAAAGGTGTTGCTGTATAAAAAAAAGAATATCGTAATGTTTATTGTGTGATATTTTTTGTGCAAGGAAAATGAAACTCCTGCAGGGCCTCTTGGTTGTTTTGATCAGAGAAAAAAGTGAATTTATTAAGTGCTTGTAAGTAGTTACTGCGTGCTGCTCGATTTGACCCAACTGCCAAGCTTTGGCAATAAATAACACGACTTGTCTGGTGTCAGTCGTCATGTAAACTTGACTACTCTATGAAATTATGAAATTTAACCATGTTTTCAATTTATTAAAAAGGGCCGCGGTTTCAACGTTAAACTTTTACTTGCACCGCATAACCGGTGGAAGGACTCACGATTCTTTGATGCATTTTTCTCGATATAAAACACTTTCTTTTAATGATATTTGATTCCAAAGTTTTATATGTTTGATCTACAACGTTATACTCAGAGAGTCATAAAATTATTCTCTTAGATGAAAATTTAGCTTTTAAGTGTATAGAACAACACTTTTTCCTGCATGAATGTCATACAAAGGTAAACAATGTCTACTGGTTTACGCCTGCAACACAGACAAGGTCCATGTTTATTCATGGCATACAAATGTAAACAATGTCAGCTACTTCTCATTCCGCTCGATCAAGGTATTGATCATTAGCATTTGTTTGATGCATTGGGAAATAATGTATCTGATCCGCTCAAGGTGACCAAAACATTTCAACTCTCGTTTCTAATAAGGTTTGCCCTGAATTTCCCGTGTACGTTTGATGTTTGTGCTTTTGTAATTGACCTCATTTAATGCCCGATATGAATCTGACTACTGCAATTTGTATTCATAAGGTGAAGCCAATATAACTGCATATAAGGGGACAACTCGATTCAGGAAAGCAATCTACAGTTTATGGTAAAATTTGATGATACATTATATCACTGACCCAAAATATGATTGCTGATTGTGCCCTAGCCGGAACCTACATTAACTGTTTGATGCTTGTTGCTGTCCACCGGGATTCATTCCCGGTGGAGCTTTCCCCGTCTAACATTCCCCATGGACAAGTCCACCGAGATTGTTTTCCCCTTCTATTCATCCTCAGGTAAAGTGCCAAATTTTAGACGGGGATTGTGGCCAGCCTTGTTGTGACACACTTAATTAGTACATAACATTTTGTCTCAAGTGACTTGAATCGCAATCTCATAAAAAAATAACACCTAGTAAACCATATATTGGCAGTTTCAAGTTACAAAATTACAATTCACAAAACAAAATTTTGGATATTTTCATCTTGAGTTATGCATTATTGAAAAAAAATGTGGTCTTCACCAACAAGAAGGAAACATAAAAACCGGCCGGTTCAACCCTGGTCAGCCGAAACTCGGCCAGGTCGACCCCGTCAGCTGAAACGCGACCAGGTCAAACAGGTTTTTATTGAAATGATTATTCATTAATGTGATGTTGGGTCATCACAAACTGTTCGATTCTTCGAATAATAAAAAGCGCTTCTGAGTAATTATTTTCTTTCTTAATATTTTTGTCAAGTTGACTTTATCTGATTTTGACTGTACAACTAACCCACACACTATGGTGTAAGTTCTAACATCTTAATCTGCACAAGGGTCTACAAAAACTTATAGGTTTGGCTATCGGCTTCTGTAAACACACCTATTGCAGGGCAGTCAAACCCTTCATCGAAAAATTCTAAAGAAGTTGCGCGTTTATTATGCCAATGCAAACGTTGTATGAAACCAAATGCCGCGATTCAATCATCAGTTTCTTATTGAAGCTTGCACACTTCCACTTTTATTATGTTGACTTTATGTGGTTTTGACCGGATCAATAATTAGTTGTATCAGATATTGGTCTTATGAAATATAAGCCAAAATAATATAAGTTCATAAGCTGAAAACTAAGCCTTAAAAGCTCCCCCTTAATTTATCAAAATAGCATCAATCTGAGGCGATTAAGTCCTAACGAGTCTGTTTATCCCAAGCATCGGGTTCCTCATCCAGAACTTAAAAAAACCCTCCCCCATTCCTACCATATCATGACAAATTCTCAAAGGCGAACGAACCTCCCCATGAGGAAAACCTAACAACGACAACATGGCAAAGACAACGTCGCACACAATAATCACTAACACTGCCAGCTTATTCCCCTCTTTACCCACAAAGCCAAGTTTGCCATTACCAAAGCCTCCATTAACAACCCCCCCCCCCAACTTGTAAACACAATCTCTCTTTCATATCATGATCTTTCACTATCACTATACGTCTATACGTATCATGAACTCTGTGTTCCCATTAACTAACGGTTTCGCTAGCTATCTCGTTCGCTTTTGTTCTTGGGAAGAAGGTGGGCCCCAGTCTCATGTGACATGCAACCTGAATATGTAAATGGATACTATATGGGGAAAATATAAACATCAAGCACCAGTGGTCTAGTGGTAGAATAGTACCCTGCCACCTCTACATGCCAATGAATAAGGCAATTGTATCTAAGATTTAAAACTTGTTGAGCTCCATGATATGATTATGGTGTCAACATACTTGCACTGTCTCTAATAATGCAAACATCCATTAACTATATGATTATATAACGACAAATCTACCTCCTGTTACATTGCAGATCACTGCAATGTGAGCTCAATATAATATAATCATGTTAGCTGAAAGTAGGCATCCTTTTTACAGGACGAAAGTCAATCAACAATCAACTGATTTAAATTCATTTGCAATTTAAGTAACAAGGTTTGCTTACGCATATATCAAAGACAAGATTCTCCACAAGTAAACTACCATTCTAATATTATTCATGAATCTGACTCCAATATTGTTCAACTACATCAATCTAATCTCAACAACAATCAACCGTAACAACAAACCCTCCAATCAATGAAACTTTACATCGAGAAACCCAAATGCTATTAAATCATTTCACATCTCGAATCATGATTCACTTGAAATCAGATTTTCCTCCCGTGTCCAAAGGAATAAATATATCTTTATATTTCGATTTGACTTGTGATATTCGATTATGATGTAGGTTTCGATCTGGGTTTATGTGAGTTCGTGTGTTGGAGGTGATGATGTTAAAGGGTTGTGTTGATTTGAGATTAAGGTTGAAATAAGTGTGTCGGAATACCGGATCTGTGATTAATATGAAGATGAATGTTTTTTTTAATTATGACGGTGGTTTTGATTTTTGTGATGGTGGCTATTTGTTTTTGGATATGTGATTTAGTTTTTTTGACAGATCTTGTTTTTTTGTTTGTGGCTAGTAGTGATAACAAGGATCCGTTTTTTTAATGATAATCAGTGGAAGGTACAGTCACATAAGTTGTGGAAAAAGTTGCATAAAATAATAATAAGTTTAAATAATATAAAATATATTTTTTTTAATGATTAAAATAATAATAAAATTGAATTTTAATTAATTAAAAAAAAAGTCGCATAAAAAAGTACCTTACACACTTCTTACACAAAAAAGAGTACTTTTTTAAGATGAATAGTAATTTTATTAATTTAATATTAAAGTCGCTTAGGTAGCTTAAAGTAGCTTAGAGTAGCTTAATGTAGCATAAGGTTGAATAAGGTAGCTTGAGGTCGCTTGGTCTATATATGGAACTTTAAAGTCGCTTAGACTATTTTGGCAAATCCACTTAAAAAGGGGTCTATTTGGGTAATTAGCCCAAATATGATTGTTGGTTGTGCCCTGTAGGGGTGTTCAAAAAAACCGAGAAATCGACAAACCGAGCCGAACCGCTCAATCCGAAACCGAAAAAACCTGAAACCGAAAAAATCGAAACCGAAAAAAACCGAAACCGAAAAAAACCGCTTATAACGGTTCGGTTACGGTTTTCACTTTTAGATATCCGTGGTTAACCGAACCGAACCGCACATATTATACTTGAAATTTTTTAACTAAATATTCAAATTATAGTACATGTATTAATTGTATTAGTACCCTACTTTTATTATACATGAAATTTTTTAACTAAATATTCAAATTATAGTACATGTATTAAACATGTATGTGTAAATTTAATTAACGTGATCGTAGTTTATATATATCGAATAAATATTTTTTAGTTAATATGTTATTTATGAATATTCTAATGCACTTTTTTGTAACGAAATAATTTTTATATGATTTTTATCTATTTAATGTCGTTGAATTATACGAAAACGACATTCTATGTTCTAAACCATGTTATTATTTACAAACTTAGTTTTATAAAACCTATACAATGGTTAACCGTGACCCGAACCGTGGGTAACCGCTCATTTCGGGTAACCGTATGTTCGGTTAACCGCCTTGTACGGTTCGGTTACGGATAGTAAATTTAACTAACCGAACTGTGATGGATAGTCAGAATCGTCTAACTAACCGAACCGAACCGACCCGTGAACACCCCTAGTGCCCTGGAACCTACATTAACTATTTGATGCTTGTTGCTGTCCACGGGGATTCATTCCTGGTGGAGCTTTCCCCGTCTAACATTCCCCCTGGACAAGTCCACCGAGATTGTTTTCCCCTTCTATTCATCCTCGGGGAAAGTGCCAGATTTTAGACGGGGATTGTGGCAAGCCTTGTAGTGACACTTAGTACATAACATTTTGTCTCAAGTGACTTGAATCGCAATCTCATATGAAAATAACACCTAGTAAACCATACAATTCACAAAACAAAAATATTGGATATTTTCATCTTGAGTTATGCATTATTGAAAAAAAATGTGGTCTTCACCAACAAGAAGGAAACATAAAAACCGGCCGGTTCAACCCTGGTTAGCCAAAACTTGGCCAGGTTGACCCCGTCAGCTGAAACACTGCCAGGTCAAACAGGTTTTTATTCTCAAAACTCATGGCAGATAGTTAGATTCCATGTGATATTCAACTTGCATACACATAAACATACGACATACATATTGTCTAAACATTTGCCTTTGCGAAGCTACTTTACTGTTTGACGGATAACTACAGAGGGTTACGATCTTCTTGAAAATGTTGCTGACATGGTTAGTAATGGTTTGTGGAACTTTCCTCGTGCTGGGTTCGATTTGTTTCGTGTGTCAAATCAGCTTACCAGACTGTCCGGCAACACCATTGGACAGGAATTCGCAAACACGTGTTCTAACAATGTAGATCCATTGAGGAAGGAAGATAGCCTTACGGAGGAAATGTTTACAGACGTCAATAAAAAGAAAGATAACTAATGTGAAAGTATGACATTGATAATTGATACTTTGAAATGAAAGTAATGATGAGTCGATGAGTGTTTAAGCATGCTAAGTGCTAACAATGTCTTTAGTTGTTACGCTTTGAATATAAGACCATTACCTTATCAAACGCGGCCCTGTTATATGGAAGTTCTGTTTTGGATGCAGAAACTAATCTCTAATTAATCTCATTTCAAACATGAATTTGGGATGGTTAAGGGGTTGGGTTTGGTTTAAATGGTTTAGGTATGTTTTTATCGACTTTGGCTCCGACCAAACCTTAATCAAAAACCACAAATATATAAAACCGAAATGAGTAAGGTCGTTTCGGTTAGACTCGGTCATGTGTGAACTCTATAAATACATGCTCATCTGGCACCAATGGTCTAGTGGGAGATACAAATTGCTATGATGGCATTTGCGCTTAATGTGATGTTGGGTCATCACAAACTATTCGCTTCTGAGCAATTATTTTCTTTCTTAATATTTTTGTCAAGTTGACTTTATCTGATTTAGACTGTACAACTAACCCACACACTATGTGTCTGCACAAGGGTCTATAGAAACTTATAGGTTCGGCTATCGGCTTCTGTAAGCACACCAACTGCAAGATGAAAACGTTGCGTGTTTCTTATGCCAATGCAAACGTTGTATGAAACCAAATGCCGCGATTCAATCATCAGTTTCTTATTGAAGCTTGCACACTTCCACTTTTATTATGTTGACTTTATGTGGTTTTGACCGGATCAATAATTAGTTGTATCAGATATTGGTCTTATGAAATATAAGCCAAAATAATATAAGTTCATAAGCTGAAAACTAAGCTTTAAAAGCTCCCCCTTAATTTATCAAAATAGCATCAATCCGAGGCGATTAAGTCCTAACGAGTCTGTTTATCCCAAGCATCGGGTTCCTCATCCAGAACTTAAAAAAACCCTCCCCCATTCCTACCATATCATGACAAATTCTCAAAGGCGAACGAACCTCCCCATGAGGAAAACCTAACAACGACAACATGGCAAAGACAACGTCGCACACAATAATCACTAACACTGCCAGCTTATTCCCCTCTTTACCCACAAAGCCAAGTTTGCCATTACCAAAGCCTCCATTAACAACCCCCCCCCAACTTGTAAACACAATCTCTCTTTCATATCATGATCTTTCACTATCACTATACGTCTATACGTATCATGAACTCTGTGTTCCCATTAACTAACGGTTTCGCTAGCTATCTCGTTCGCTTTTGTTCTTGGGAAGAAGGTGGGCCCCAGTCTCATGTGACATGCAACCTGAATATGTAAATGGATACTATATGGGGAAAATATAAACATCAAGCACCAGTGGTCTAGTGGTAGAATAGTACCCTGCCACGGTACAGACCCGGGTTCGATTCCCGGCTGGTGCATTTCATATTTGCTATGATGATGTCTGCGCTTTATGTGATGTTTGGTCATCACTAACAGTTCGATTCTTCGAATAATAACAAGCGCTTCTGAGCAGTTAGTTTTTGCTTCTTCCAATACAATTTGGATCCAAAGGAATGACATACCTTTCTTATGTCAATGAACATGTTGTATGGAACCAAATGCTGCGATCAATCTTCAATTACTAAGCAAGTGTGACTTTACCGATGCCTAACCAACTGTTACTTTGAGGAAGAACCCAGCAGACGCAAAACATTAAAGAGAACTAACAACAAGCCTTCAAACAAAACAATGCTCTTCAAATCACCAAATTTATGAGCCATATTTTTATTAATAAATAGAAATGTTCTACGTTATGATTAATCTACAATTCCCTAATGAAACTTAACCTAGTTTTACTTTCAGCAAGTTGACTTAATGTGGTTTTGACTCGAACAATATGTGATTTTAAATGGTAGTATGAAAAATATCTTATTTTTAAGTAGTGATTAACACTGTCTGGCCAACAAACATAACGCTCCAATCCAACAAAACAGCTGTGTAGCTTACAGACACGGGAGACTTCTGTCTTAATGATACCATCTCAGGAACGATTTTGTGGGAGAGTTTTGATTATCTTAATAACAGTATATTAGCAGGCATGAAGCTTGGGACGAATGGTAAAACACAGGGAAAAAGGTGACAATGATGGTGTGTTTCAGATGATATACTTGGAAAATAATAAGATGGGGTGGGAAGCACCAAAGAATCCTTGTGATATATATGGAGTTTGTGGTGCTTTTGCAATTTGTACAAGCAACAAGTCTCCTACATGTGACTGCTTGAAAGGATTTGAGCAACGAGGAATGGGGCCAAAGTAACTCGACAAGGGGTTGTGTTAGGCGCAGTGAACTTTTGTGTGAGATAAATGAAAGTAGTGTGGCTCCCGGGAAGTACTAAACCTGATGATTTTCAGGTTATAAAAGCCGTCAAGTGTAATGCAATGTAGTAAGTTATACGTCTTGGATGGGATTTGCCTTGTTTGTTTTGGTCAATATGATGTACTAGCAACCATAATTTCGTGTTATGATGAGTTCCTTTTGATCGATCAAGTAAAACTTAAATGGGTATTTTTCGTGCTCAGACTATTTAAAAGTCAACAAGTTGTGTTCCAGTTTGTATATATAAACACTTCTAATGTTTGACTTTCTAAAAGTAAAACAAAATACATGCTAAAAGAGACAGTAGCACAGAATTAATATAAGCCATAATAAGCTTTTTATAAGCTAAATGTCCTTTTTCTTCACACTCGATCACCATAATTCTATATAATCTATTTGCTAAGCATCGGGTTAAGACTCAATCGAATCGAAAACTGATTTTAAGAAAAACATAATCAAGAACTTGGTCGAAGTGAGTACAGTCAAACCAAAATCGAACAGGACCGGTTTCGGTTTAGATGACTGTTTTAAGAATGCTAACAATGTCTTTAGTCTGTTGAAAGAGAAATTGTTACGCTAATTATGATGCTCTATATAAACTTGTGCACATAATCAAGATTAAGATAGTTATGCTTTTAATAAAAATCATTCCCCTATCAAACACCCCTGTGGAATTATATACTATATCCGTCTTAAAATTATTGTCCACAAACAAGAGTTACACAGTTTAAGAAAAATGTATTAATTACAACTTTAATTTCTATGAAAGCATAAAAAAGACAGTTTTACCATTTGCTAATTAATTAGTGTTTCTTTTAATTTTGCAAATATCAATTTGGATTAAGGGTAATACAATAAACTTAAACAAACTTAACTATTATTTTTAAAAGTGGACAATTGACACATGAAAAAATAAAAATGGACAATAATTATGTGATAGAGATAGTATCAAAGTTCCGATTTGCATATAATACAAGTTTCCCGAATGCCTCGATTGCTTTAAAGTATTTTTGAAACACCGGAAGAAAAGAAAAAAAAAAACAAACAGAAAAAGCTCATAATTATACATGTGACA